>WFKH01011801.1:9695494-9723189 GCA_016163765.1 Magallana hongkongensis
AGGAAACGATATTTATGTACCTAATGAGAATCTATAATGACATAGCTACATGTATCATTAAAAATACATGGGGGCCATATCAATATCTCTATTTATTTGATACCCATTATGACAGCCCTACTTGAAAACACGGAAGTTTTCACAACAAATACACTCAGATGTATATATTTTGATTTACTGTTTTGAGAGGTTTAACAAAATCGCATCGAATATATGCATTTTAAAAACATAGTATGAAATGCATAAAAAATGGTTTCCATGATCATATACAGAGTATACTTTATTAATTTTTATTTTAAGAATTCAATTTAAAGCAATATGAGCTGTATTTTTTAAAATTTTATTTTGCTGCAAAAACCTGCTAGTATGATAAGTCTGCATGTAACTTAAACTTTTATGATAAGTAAGATTTGAAAAAATCATTAATTTTTGTCAGAGGAAAGATTTCTCTTCTAAGGAATATATAGCAGATCAATTTTTGTACAGGACGACAATAATTCAATTTTGCTCCAATTAAGGCTTCTTAACGGCCTTTTCCACAAAATTTGGCAAACAGAAATTTACAAACCATTATATTTTTTGTCATTTTAGTAGAAAATAACATTTTCGTAAAAAAAAATTTCAACATGAAAATTGCAGCTCATATTGCTTTAATCTACATTTTATAGACAGAAGTGGTTATATAAAATGACATGTAGAATGAAAGAAAATTTTCAATCATGTAACAGACTTTTGAATTTTTTTAACAAGGTCTCTGACTAAAAAAATGGACTTGATGTTGAATTTTTCAAAAACAAAAATATATAGAGGGAAAATAGTAGAATTTATTCGATTGTTATAATTTGTTTTTTAGTTAAGATTTAACTGCTTGTCCTGACCCGGGGCAATCAGACATTGCAAAGGGTTTACTTACATATTTCTGAATAAAATATTTATTTAAAAACAACAACAACAACAACAACAACAACAAAGAATTCAATTTTATAAGATTTGATAACATTTTAGGTTTGTATATTCTACTGTACATACAGTACAGTACAAAAGAAGGAGAGAGAAAGATTTGATTCTATTGCTTTTTTGTGGAAATATAACCTACAAATCACTTTTTCCTGTATTTTGAATGACCAATACTTTCTTACGGCAAGACAGAAAACATTTCATCTTAAAAATAAGTGTATCATGTTACCATCTTTATTTATATATACTGTATTTACAATGTACACATCAACTTGTAATGTGTAACTATGTCTAAGATTTTTTATAGTTTTCTTTTTTATAAAACAACAAATTAAATTTTTTTTTCTATCATTGAAAACAGCATATTGTAAGTTCTAAGATGCATAAATTTTCAAATTAAAAAAAAACTCCATTCAAGTTGTTTTCCTTTCAGAAATTATAGCTGTCATATGTTTTGTGGTAAATAAACAGTGATTATGTTTATATTCTGTGTGCAATTGTTCATTATCATGCATAAAATATTTTTTAAACTGCTACGACGGGTTAAAAAAAAAAACGACTGTCACAGATTGTCACTGATCATTATTTGACACAGCATGTTGGTATTTTGTTTATCATATCCTCATTAACTGGCTACTATTTAATTTAACAATGCTCTCCTTATTACACAGGCTTTCATATTTTTTTCATTATGATTCTAAGTGAATTCCAGAATTCAGCTCTATTCCTCTCGTCATTAGGATATTCTAAAAACGCGTTCTCCTTTACTAAAGACATAAGTCGAATCGATGAGCGAATTTTACAGCTATCGGTCGGCAATCCCCCGTACATGATGAGGAAAACAGATTGCTCGTCTCTGGAGTACCTGTTGTCTGTGAGGGCCATCTCTAGTTCATACATACACCACTGAGAGCACAAAAAATTCTCCGTTACGACGCACAAAACCTTTCTGCTGTTACATATTGCCTTAGTTATGTTCTCGCCGATTGATATACCTGGTGTAAAATCTCGTTCATGGAGACACAGTTTCAAGTCTGACACTTCCTCTAGTTCTGACGTCATTTCTTGAATGACAAAATCCTTCTCCTCATCGGCATAGGAAACAAATGCGTCATAGTCATATACTTTACCATAGGATTTGTGTGACATGGTAGCGCTCCATTTTGACATGTAGTAGAAGTATCGAAGTTTCCACCGGTAGCGATGGATAACTCCACCAATAATAAGCGCAAAGAAAACAACAAAAAGTGCAGATACTACACCAATGATTTCTTCGTAATCATCACATTTCTTAACTAGCATCTTACTGATCAAATCCAAGTCATCATTGTTTTCAATGGCATGGTACATATTCCGACAAAAGTATGAATAATCTACTATAACAGAGTTTGTGTTTCGTAGCATCCACTTGAGGAAATTAAGAAAGTCGCAAGTACACTGAAATTCGTTTCCTGTAAGGATAATTTTCAGTTGACTAGTTTGTTGTCTCGATTCCAGAATTTGAATTGTAGAGTCGGAAAATGGCAAAAGTTCATTAAAAGAAAGATCTAATGTTCTCAGAGAAGGCATCTGGTGCGTTCTAAATGAAACATTTCGCAGTAAATTAAAACTAAGATTCAATGTCTGCAGTGATTCCAGGCCTTCAAAAATATCAGGAGCTGCAAAGCGAATCACATTGGATGAAAGGTCCAACAATGTCAAATTCCAGAGATTTCCGAAATAGGTCGAGTTTGGTTTGCTCATACAGTTTCCCAACAAGTTGTTCGTTAAGTTCAAGTTCTTTAAAGTTGTACCATTTTCAAAGAAAACTGGCGATAGGTAAGATATATAATTATGGGAAAAATCAACATTTTCAATTTTGTGTAGTCCGTAAATCGGCCCATCAAGACATTCAAAAAAGTTATGACTGAAATCGACGGTTTTTACACTGTTGTTTGGGTCAATATTTAACTGACGCATAACTGTATCTAGTGAAGAATTAGAGTAATTAATTGTTTCCAGACTGGGAGGTACGTAAAACACGTAGTCTTTTGAGTGATAATTTGCAAAACTCGCACCAGAGGCAAGGTATTTTTCACCTGGACGAAAGGAGGAGCATAGGAAGATATTTTTACACTCCTCTAGATTCTCAGCACTTCTGTCTATAAAATGTGGATAAAATTGATTTTGTACATTCAGAACTTTCAATTTTTTCAAAACAGGAATGGAAAAACCATATGTACCAAAGGTCAGTCTGTTGTCTGACACGTCCAAATGGGTTAGATTTTGAGGTAGATAATTAAAAACATTGCTTACAGCCGTCTCCAGTCTATTGCTTTTAAAAGATAGATATTCTATAGAACTGTTCCGAAAATGTTTTACCATATCGTGTGTTACATAGGTACCAATTCCAAATGTGCAATGAATTTTGTCCAATTTCATTGTTTTCAGTGTTTGCGGTATAGAAATATTTTTAAGTGGGTGAAAAGATAACTGTTCATTGTAGGATAAATCTAGATATTCTAGCTTTGGCAGCAACAAGCTTTTGTTATCGACTGATCGGATTGCGCAAGCAGACATGTCTAAATACTTTAGACCAGGAACGCTCTTGAAAAAGCCTACTGACAGATGCTTGACTAAGCACTTGCTGCGGTCCCTTCGTCCAGACACTACGAGTGTTGTCAATTTTTTCAACTCTATATCATCTTGTGAATGAGATGATGGAGCAAACCTATTAGAATATGTGGTTAAATTAAAGTTGCCATTTCGCAAGCCGTCAATGACTAGCGTCTTCAGAGATTCAGTGTGCCGGAATATTTCTGCATTGTAATGGTCTGTACCGATGACATCATTGTGAGACAAGTTCAGGACCTTTAGGTTACTCAGGTATTGGAATACCAGATTGGGAAGATTTGTGTTGGATAACATAAGATTATTATAGGACAAATCTAAAACTTCCAGGTATGGAATCCAGTTAAAACTGAAATTCGATAGATTTCTTAATGCATTGTGAGATAAATTCATTTGCTTTAATGTTCTGGAATAATATTTAGTTATTGAAACCTCCCGTATATTGTTCTGTGATAAATCAATGCTGTATATGTCTACATCAGTGAAATTGAATGGCATCTCAGTCAGTCCTTTGTTGGAACATTCCAAGTGATTTAATTTAAAGAAGAAATTCATTATCTGAGTACACTTGCATTTTTCCTCATTGGAGCAAGAACGTACTTGTATCGTTTCAGTAACGAATAAAAAGATTATGAAAAAGAGTGTGCAATTTTCCATTTCACTGACCACGTTGTATGTTTATCATGATGGATTCTTGCTGTTGATCTGAAAATATATTTACTTAAGATAATTTGAGATAAAAAGAAACTTAAAATATGTGCAATGAAGAGGAATCGTCTTTGTTCATAAGTCGTTGATGTACTAGTATTTAAATATTTTGAGAAAACACACCTTTGTCTTGGTCACTTACAAAAAATTATTAAAACATTGTTATCAACATTAATGGAAATACAAATGATGAAATAGCAATTTCCTCTGAGAATTTTTACAGATCTTGGTATGGAAAGGAAGGCTTCTTACATGGACAAAAACCCCTTAAGAATTGGATTATGAGTTGGTTTTAAAACTTCATAGAAAACATTAACATCAGAAATGACAAATTGAACAAAATTGGTGGAACTCTTAAATTTTAGGGAGATTAAGTTTATATACTAGTGACATTGAATTAAGGTAGACCCAGTGTTTTAGAAATGTGTGTCAAACCAAACTTTTTTTGATTTGAACAGTTAAAACAACTTATAAACTTACTAAAGAGGCCAAAATATTTATATCTTTGCATGTTTGTTTCTTACAGTGAACTTCAGCTCACAAGGTCCAAAAATTTAACAGTCAAATTTAAACACAATGAAGCATGATCTCATAATTTATTAAATTATGCACCAAAATACATTACATAACGTTATAATTTAAGAAAATCAAATGAAAGTCGTTGAATGAAGAAGTCTTATTGATTTTCTACAGGAAATATACAAAAATAGTACATTTATTCTTCGCACAACTTTTCAAAAAATTCACAAAATTTCATATTTTTGGAAATTTCTCAAAAATTATACAGTTTACATACCATTTTTATCAAACATTTATTAAGAGTAACATATTTTGTTAACAAAAAAACATAGTTTATCTAACTTGACCACCTAGATTTTGTTTGATAGTCTCTTGAACATGTATACCCCCATATTGTTTGATTTAGTTTTACAAGTTTTTTGCAAACATTGGAAAAAATTAAAATGTACCAAATAACGTTAGACATAATCTAACAGTCACTAAAAAGTATATACTCATTCAAACTGTATTATAAATATTAAAGTTTTGGTCCTAGCTGGCACAACCGTAAAAACAAGTGCAGTATTACCCCCCCCCCCCCCCCTTTCCGGCATATTTATGGTTTTCCTCTCCTTTTGAAAAATATGAGCAATATATTTGTACTGAAGCCACCAAATCATACTTGTACTTAAATCAAATACATGTCATCTTAAATGATCATTGATGTGTCCAGAACTAAAACCGAAAATTTATCACGCTGTGTAAAATAAGAACCGGACACGAAAGCCACTGGGTCTATCCGTGTGAAGCTGACGTGAAACGTGAACTTTTAAAAACTTGGAAAATAAAATGATATCAATACAATGTACATGTATATATAGTCAACGATCTCTCTTGTCTCTTTTTCAATTTCTCTGTATCTTACCTTTAATTGTGATCAAAAGTCCAACGTTTTTTTGCTCTTCTGTTTCTTATAATAATTTCAATAGTAACTATCATTTCGTGGTTATGTACATCAGTGTCGGCTTTGATTGTGTTTTGTATCTCTCTTCACGGAAGAAGATGGCTGGGGTTTCCTCTTCAAACATGAATATATGATGATTATCATATTTTACGCGGAACAAGGACGAATAAAGGTATCACTCTCCAATTAAAATAAATGTATTCCTTCAATTAAAATACGATACTGTCAACTTGGTTTTTATTGATATTAGGAAAAGGAACGCATCATTTTAATGCAACGTACAAAAGCGTAATGTTTGGATATATATGCCAATCTAATACCTCACTGATTTTAATTGTAGATTTCTTATTTTTTTAATCAAATGTAGTGACATGTTATCAAAATACACCTATATACAAGTGGCGGATAAGGTTGTAGGTCAACACAAATGCATTTATTTAATCATTACACGCCTCCAAATATACCCGCAGATAAGGGTCCTTTGTAATTTGAGTATATTCTTTCAACATAGATATAATTCCAAATCGAACTCTCTCATTAAATTTAATCCATGTATATGAAGTCATGATTTTTTTTAACAATAACGATAAATTATTTTATATATGATATCATATGTCTCATTCACTACTGAACTATATAGCGGTTTCTTCTGAAAAATTTAAACACTGTGCCGGATAATTAAGCCAGTGCCAAGGTGGCATTTTTGCACCCGTCTAAGCTGCATGTATTGAAAAATTCAAATATGCCATGTGATAGACTATTGCTTAAAGAGTTTATAACCACCTTTGATATTAATGTATCTCACCTACCTGTCAAGTGAGATATTTACCTTTAAAAAATAAATTCCTACAGGAAAATAATTTTTCCCATAGGAAAAACAATTTTCCAATAGGATATTTGGAATTTCCTACGGAATAAAAGAACTTCCTAAAGGAATTTAAATTCCGATAGGAATTGAACAAAACTCCCTTAGGATTTTAAAATCCGATAGGAAATCTTAATTTCCTATAGGAAAACTACCTGTCTGAATCAAATTCCTGCAGGAAATACTTTTCTCCTCTAGGAAATTTAATTCCTATAGGATTTTTAGAAAATCCTATAGAATTTTCAATATTTCCTGTAGAAAAGTTATTTCTTCTATGGGAATTATTGTTTTCCTATGGGATATTATTTGTTAAAGGTAAATATCTCATCTGTCAGGTGAGACACACTAAAAACAAGTGATTATATATTCTCTAGACAATGGTCTATCATTTGGTATATATGGATTTTTACGAAACTGCATCTTAAGCGGGTGCAAAAATGCCACTTGGCACTGGCATAATTATCCGGCACAGTGTTTTTAATTTGCCGCTGGTAAAGAAAACAAATCGATAGTATCTTCAACAAATAATGCATTATGCATACATTTTATATATACATTCAATTTTATTAGCCATGTACATCATAATATATTTCATTTTTGTGGCCACTAGAAAGGTTGGTAAGAATTTGTTTTATATCAATAATTCTGTACTTAACCGTGCATTGCAGCGTAAGTAAAAGGAAAACTATAAGTTGCAATAGTTTATGCTTCAGAGATAAGTTACTGTCGTTTAAGAACGTCAACCAACTTTTGCCAGAATAGGGCGCGCTCCGCTTCAATTTTTGGAAATAGCGCGTATGATCTCTGTTTAATGAGTGATACAAGAAAGAGAGATCTGTCAACTCCTCTCAGATCTTCTTCCGATGGAGGTGAAAAGAAAATGAAAACGATGCAGTCGCTGTCTTCCCGATGTACCCTGTCTTCCTCAGCCATCTGTAACTGGTACATACACCATCTGTCTTCAAGGAACGCCTCTGTAACGATACAGATTATCTTCTTGCTGTTGTGAATAGCACGGGTTATGCTGCCATACGTACGAACATTTGGGCTAAAGTCTCGATGTGGTAAGCAGATTTTGAGTGCCCCTTCTTCCTCTAAGTGATGCACCATCTCAATTTCTGCGAAGTTCGAATCGTTTTCTGAGTACGTCACAAAAGCAGAGTATTCGAAATCTTTCTGTCTTTTCTGTTCCTTTGGGCCGACAATTTCTTGAATTTCCCATTTGGTAAGATAGAAAAAATATCGAATAGTCCACCGATATCTATACAATAGGGCGGTTATACCGACGATAAGTACTGCCATCACAGTCATCGTAATGCCAATTGTCATCGACGCCGCGTTGGAGGAGCATTCATTTCCAAGTTCATTCAATATACTGGTTAGTTCACTGAATGTACGCTTTCTGTTGTGAGACATTTTGCACTGATAAGAGTTTTTATTCTGGAAATTTATTTTCGAATCTCTTATCCAATGTATGAAAGGAATAGTGTCACATGTGCAGTCTAGCAGATTCCCCGAGAGATCCAACGTGAGGTTGAAGCGCCTGTGTTTGTCCTCCAACCTGTTCATAGTTTCACGAGACATATCCCGCAGTCGGTTGTTCGATAGATTAAGGATTTTGAGTGGACTTTTGTCGCTTAATGTGAAAGTAAAATTAGATATCAGGTTGTGGCTTAAGTCCAAAGTCTTTAAAGAGACAGCATTTGAAAGAAGTTTACTCGGAAGTGTTGATATTTCGTTAGATGAAAGTCTTATTTCTACAAGTTTACGGAGGGCCTTAAAATGGTCATATTGAACCCTCGCGTTCAAACAATTTCCTAATAGATTTTTACTCAAGTCTAAATAGGTAAGATTCGGAAAAGTATCGAAGAAAAATTCTGAAATGTTTTTTACGAAATTTCTCGAGAAATCTAGATACTCTGCAAATTCCATTCCATACATAGGCCCAATTAAACTGTAGAAAAAATTGTTCTGCACGTGATACTCTTTGACATGATTATTAGCAGCATGAACTTCTCCTATGTTGAAATAGAACTTACTTGTATGAAAAAATATCTTTTCGAGATTACGGGGTACGTACACAGTAATATTAATTTTTCTGGATAAGGAGGCATGGTGGTGGTTTGAAGCATCTCCAGGAAATGTAAACGATTCGGAAGTCGCGTCGTCACAGTCTAGAGTATTTTCACAGCCCATCTGATTTATATTTGTGAAACTGTAGGAATACTGTAGACTGACATCTGCGATTCGAAGATTTCTCAGAAACGGGTACGACAACATATACAATCCCCAGGTAAACTGATTGTCCGACACGTTTAGTATATTAAGATTAGAAGGTAGATATTTGGGAACATCCTTTTCCATCATCTCTATACGGTTGCTTGACAAGTCCATTTCTGTGATAGTGGTGTTCTGAAAGTTTCTAAAATGATCTTTTCGCAAGAGATTTCCTATACCAAAAGTACAATGCACTTTCTTGACCTTCAGAATTTGAATTTTGGTAGATTGCAAATCAAGAGAAACGTTTTTAAAAGGAGCGAACTTCAAGTGTTCATTGAAGGATAAGTCTAAGGTGTGCAAGTTGTGGAGCCCATTAAAAACGCCCTCGTCGATTGTCTTCAACAAAGGACAAGCATTAATTACCAAATATTCCAGATTTGGCAATCCGCTGAAGAAACCTTTGCCCAGTCTATCAAAGAAGCAATGGTTCACAATGGTAAGATTGGTTAAACTGGTTAAATCCCACTCGTTGGCACTGAAATTTCCAAGCCTTAGGCCATCAATGTACAGTGCTGTCAGATTCTTTAGAAGTCTAAAGTCTTTAGCAGGATATCCCATGTCCCGTTCATAATCCACATTATCGGAAACGTCCAAAACTCTTAGACTTATAAGATCTTTAATGAATGAAAGATCTGAAATACCATAAAACAATAAGGTGTTTTTCTGCATCGATAGCTCCCGGAGGTGGAGTGGAAATTGGCGAGTCGCATTCCAATGACGAATGGAATTATTGTTGAGGTTTATTTCCGAAACATTTTCTTGGAATGTTGGGAATTGGTATAGGGCTAAACCCGAGCAAATAGCTTTCCAGGTTTGATCAGCAAGTTTAATGCACTTGCATCTTTTCTCAGAAGAACAATTACTTTGTTTATGTCCGTGAGCAATTGATATCATCCAACACAGCACGACCACTGTTAGAAGTAAATGATCCATACTTAAAACTGCCATTCAGAGACCTATTAAACAAGAAATAGAGTGCATTATAAAAATTCTAATGAATCACTGTGATGAAAAAAAGGAAATGATTTCCTTTGCTAACAAACACAGAGAGGCCCAAACTTGGTTTATGCTCAAGCAAAGTTCGAATTAATAAATGCATACATCAGTGAATAATTACCTTATTGCATGGCGTTACACACCTCGAGAACAGTTTTCATGTCCAGACAAAAAGAAAGATAACTAAACAAACACGTGTATCGCGGAAGAGATGAAGCTACACTTGTAAATAACTCAAGTTATGGAAATGTTGTTTTAATCAATGAAGCAGGAAGAAATGGTAAATTATTTTTACAGCTCAATTGCAGGCTCGGTCAGTTATCAACATACTGATAAAGCGAACTCGGGTAATTGATATACATGTATGCATTCATCTCTAAAAATCGGTAATAGCAGTAAGTTACGATGTTCCTTCACTTCAATACACACGATCAAGTCCTCGAGATTAAGATGACTGTACCCCAATGATGGGGGAGGGATCAAAAATGACATTCATTAGCGAATTACATATATAGGGTCAGTCTGTTGTTGATAAACAATAAAAAAAAATTCAATTTCCTTATATTTAGGTGGTTATGTATAAAATTACCTTATTCCATCATTCTACTTATCTCAATGTGACTGTGTAAACACCTATCAAAATGGCATGTATGGCATTTCTAATAATATCATAGAGGGAAGTGTGAACGCATAGTGTAAAAATAGTTTAAATATATATTCATTACTAAGAAACACAAACTCAGGAATATCTAATATATCATTTATTTTTGCAGAATCAACAATTAAATTAAAAACAACAACAAAACCAGTCAAAGTATATAAACAGAAAATGTTTACCAAAATATTTCTACACCTTTCAGTTTTAAAATAGAATGATTGCAAAATCACTTATCAGTTGGACGTACTAGTCACACGGTGCCATTTATACCTTGATCGAGGACCAATTGACACAGTAACATGTAGATATAAAATAAGCATTTGACTGTCTACTTCTTTTTACCAACCATAATGTATTGCTGCATTTATTAAAATATAAAATCTATAGGTTATGATTTTTTAGTTTGATGCTTTGAAGAATTGTTTTTAAATTAATACAAATGCAATAATTCTAATAGAAATCGTGAAATAAATTGGATACAAGAAATTTTATGAACAATGTTCTTCCCAAATTTTTTAGAATTAACCTTCTGCTATTTTAGAAGGAATTTGGTAATTATTGTCTGCGTCTTTGATACTCCACAGTATTGTAATCTGAAGGACTTGTGACATTAACTGATTTAGCAGCATGTTTGTTTTGAAACAGTACCTACAATATTATTACATGAGGAATTGCACTAGCCTTTTCCACTTACATGTACTCAAGACTGCATCAATACAAACAATGTCATCTTTACAATGTAGGATATATGAGATCGGGCAACAACTGCTTTCTTCAAGCATGCACCATTTGAAACAATAACAATTTCAATAAAAGTTTTATACATAAATGTATATACCTTTTTAATAACATACCATCTTTGTTAATTCAGCAAGACAAGAACAGCCTTTTTTATAAAACATATAATTAATGAAATACCTATCTAATAAATCTAGCAAGACAAGAAAAAGGCATTTAACTAACCAATTACACAAAATGCTCTAATGCTCAACAATACCTTACGGATCATTGTCAGTTATAAAGCATACACTGTTAGAGACAGAAACTTCAAACACTCTTACCAAATGAGTAAAGATTAGGCTCTTAAAAAACATTATAGAAATATTTCCTTCTTGACAAAGCTTGCACATCAAATGCCTATTAGGTTGACCTTGACAAAGTAAAAAAAACCCAGCTAAAATGATATTTACCATGGTTTACTTTAACTTGCATGAACATGTACATGAATCTAATAAACACAATTAAAACAATATAATTTATCAACAAAACTCACCTCCCCTAGTTGACATCAATAAATAACACTGAATTCACAATATAGACAATATACAAGGGATGGCATGAAGTTAATTACACACACACAATATAAAGGAACATCAATACACAACAAATTTTTGTGTAGTAGATATTAAGCATCCAGTGTATGCACCCCAAGATATGGTACCTGGTACTTGACCATCAGTTATACATGAAGTACATAGTACTATTTGTTATAGTACCAGTTACTGTAAGTCCAAAACATGTCATTGGCAGCTTAACAAACATTAATGTAAAAGGGGGTATATGTATATAAATATACCTGCAAAACCTATTACAATCTATAGTGTAGTTTGCTTCTCCATGTTCTCGGAAGGAATTGTCAACACATCATTACAACATTCTATCAGACTTTCTGTGACAGATATGATGGGATGACTATAAATGTTTCATTTTTTAATGTACAGTAACTTTTTAAATCTCAGATTAATACAGATACTGCTCAAAGAGCAAGGTCATGGTCACATGCTGAATTACTACTACAACAAATTCTGAATTTGGCAAACTGTGCTATACACAAGAGGATGTCTTCATTGAGATTAAACATCATCACATATTAAATGACAATAGTCAACTTTATTTGACACAGAGACTGTGAATGATATTGGGAGACTTATCATTGGATTGATATAACACTCTTCTCTGTTATCATTGGTTGCTTTGATTTCACTGCTGTACAGTAGGTGCGAATTGATTGGTTCCAAGTGGTGCTGCTTGACCAATCAGAGACAACCTTTTCTGCCTCATACATTCTTGAGGTAGTTGTGTTGTAAATAGGTAAACATTCATTGGCCTCTGATGAATTAACCTGTATAAATGAAAATATGCAAAAGTAATTATATGATATATATACAAATGTGCCTGTTCTTCAAGTGACTCTGAAATAGATGCTATTTAAAAATTTTATTCATCAAAATAATCTTGTACAATCCTAGATTACAGTTTAAAGATCAAAAAACATATAAAATAAAAGTTTTAAAAAAGTCATCAAAATCATAAAATGCCAATTTAACTTCCCTTTATTTAAAATCTTCATGCAATCTTCTGGGTACATACACCTGTAGTTGATTTTTAGGGGACTCACCTTTAGGTACAGGTAGACGTCTGTACCGTAGCCTTCCATTGAGCTGACCACTAGATCTCCCTGGAAGTACCGAGCGTATAGACGGGACAAAGGAAGTCCATACCCATACCCAGCCTACAATAAAGCACGGAGACTATCAGTGTCAAAGAGTAATACTTTTTGACTGGTAATACTGAAGTTTCTAATATCTGACTTTTATAGACTTATGAATGTACACATGTATGATAAGAATATGGTATCTTATTCTATACTAAATATGTCAAACTTAATCAGCTTTTGATGATGATAAATGTCTTAATATAGCACATGTATGATAAGAATATGGTATCTTATTCTATACTAAATATGTCAAACTTAATCAGCTTTTGATGATGATAAATGTCTTATATGTAGCACATGTATGATAAGAATATGGTATCTTATTCTATACTAAATAAGTCAAACTTAATCAGCTTTAAATGATGATAAATGTCTTATATGTAGCAATGTGTGTAGTATATCCTCTTCAATATATAATGCCAACATAAAGCCTATCTATATGTGCACTACCATCTATCAACACACAACCATGGACCCATTCCCTCATTTTGGCCTCACTTCCAACATGTGTCAAAAGGTACAGGGTAAATTAGACCGTGTCAAGGTGTGAATTACAGATAGGGAAGTTTTCCTCTATAATGTGGGGAAAACCACCAGGAAACACACATCAAAGAACCATTCTGTACAAGCAAAGGCCTTGATGGATAACTCGTATAAAATTTCCTATTTCCTTCTTGTTTTGTGCTTTTAAAAGCTGAAGTTTTAAATTTCCTTTTTGTTTGGATCGTCAACATTCTTGAAATATTTTTAAAAAGCTTTTAAAGATGTATATACACTGTATACACATAAAGTTGTAGTTATTCATGTTCATTAAAACTGCAAAGTCTTGTGAATAAATTCTCTCTTAATAGAATTCATTACGCTTTTTAAATGCAGTTGAAAATAAGATAATTACAAAAAACTAATGATGACTCTTTTTTGCGAAATACTTCATGTGCATTTAATATTAAGAAAACATGAAATCATTGTTTCCAGTTCAAATAAAGGTGTCATAAAAAATGCAATACATTCAAATACTAAGCATTGAGTTTGGCAGATTTTTCATTATTCAATTAACATGCAGTACTGTACATAACAATTATTGTTATTCATGAATTGATTAATAAATTAAAACTAAACAAATCCTCATATATTTTGAGAAAAAAGATTAAACCCCAAAGACACTGAATAGCAAAATGTATTCCAAATGTAAACATCTAATTTACAGGCATTAATATCTTTTGTTGGTTAGCACACTTAAGAACATATAAAAATGTTAGGACTTTATGCCATATTATTTGATTAATTTTAATGAATCTGCAATTGCATGACTATACATAGGAAGCACATTACTGAACACACTGAACATCAAGGTAACTCGCATTACATTTACTTGAGGAATGAATTTAATTTCTAACTAATATATGTTATACCATATAACACAACTTGGGGCAGTTTACGCTTTATAAAGTGCAAATCGGTTTATAAAAAAGTGTAAACTGTCCCAAGTTATGTTATACTTGTATAACATAAGTAGAAATTAAATTCATTCCTTATAAATTTTTCTACACCTAAACTCAGAAAATAAGCTCAGTATTTAAAAAACTGGCATAAATATGTGCAAAATTTAAAATGTAACGTCAAACGGATTAGTACAGTTTGCACGCGTATCGTATTGTGACATAGCCAAGTTATGTTATACGATAATGATATATATGAATTTGTTTAGCCAATCAAATGAGGCATTACAACCAGAAATAAATTTTTAAGTATGGAAATTTTCTTGCTTGTAAGCAATTTAGTGTGTATGAGTTATAAATAGCACACATACATTCACAATACATTAGTCTGCTTGTCAGTCCAAATAAAACCAAATAAATAGAGGTATTATATGTAGAAATCAAAATACAGAAACTCAACAGTGCTACACCCCTCAGCACCAAACAAGCAGTCATTTCTTTACAACTAGCTATGTCTACTTTATAATTGCTTTCCCTTCCTCTCGATTTCATTTTACTTTTTTTTAAAGTAATTTTAAATTATTAAATAACCCCTTATTGAAAATTATGGGGTAAAAAGGGGGTAGCTTTTCCCATTTAAATTATAGCAAATGTACCATCAACTTAAATAACATTTAATTTCTCTTCAGTTTTTTTTTAAACTTGTTTAAATCCAGCTATGATTAAACTTTTATAGTTGTAAAATATATCTTTTAACAATACTGAGGGATGTTCATTCATAATGCCCAAGTGTTTAGAATGAGACAGAAGATTTGTGATAAATGCAGATTCAGGCTTATATGACTGCTTCTACATTTTGAAAAGAAAAAAAAGCATCAATTGAAATATGATTGCATTTACCATTAAGCTTGCTGGTCCATTATCATGTGCAAATCGGTCTATATCCATATAACCTGCCTATAACAACATAAAATGAGACTGAGATTTGCATAACAACCCGTCTTAGATAACAAATGGACCAATAAATGCATGGTAAAACAGAATAAGTACTGGTGAATGAAAACCTATTGGGGTGATATCTAGCCTAAACACTTCATAATCAACTAAAATCTTTCATAAAGCAAAAACTAGTCTGTCCACTTAGAATATAAATCGACTTGTTTTAAAAACTAAATATGTTTCACTAAGACTAATGAGATGTTTAGATAAGAATACAGGATTTTATTCCAGCAATCAAGGAACATCTGACTATAGATGAAGTGGACCTTAGTGGGACCTAACATAACAACTAGGTTGAATAATCTTAGACACAATGACAAAAGACAAAGAACTAGTAGACAGACACAGTACCCTACCCCTTCCCAGTAAGAAGTACCCTACCCCTTCCCAATAAGAAGTACCCTGTGGACCAAACATTTTGTGGATGTGCATTATGTGTACTACTTGTATATCAACTGTTGCACATGACAGTGTTGGACACTTGGACTCTATAAGTGACATGACATGCTTTGTCACCAGCATGCTCAGCAGTAAATGACAATTAATGCAGTGGCAGCTGCTCTCACTCACAGCAACAATATTCTGAACACATGCATTTTTTAAAAGTCTATACATGATATATGCTCTTTACTGGGTTTTTTCCTTATTTTTTTTTTTACACATTCCTTGTCTTGGAACATTTATAAACTGCTTCTTTGTCAAAATTGCCGAAAATTATGTTACATCATTTTACAAAAATTATATTTATAAATATAATCTGAATAGGTTGTATTTTAATTTTCTCTTAATAGGTTGTATTTCAATTTTCTTTCATCAAGTTTCAGAAAATTGAACAGACAAATTATGTTAAACTATACAATTTTTAACACAACACCAAGCACATTATTGTTCTTAATGTTGAATTTTGAAGACCCTAACACCTTATGCAATATAAAAATTTGTTTATCCCATTAAATAATACAATTTTAAATTAATGTATTATTTATATACAACTTGTATATTTCTTGGGAAGAACTTAACAATTTATTGTCATGAACTTGCATATTTTGGAATAACAGTTACTTTTAAATTGTTGATGACCCCAAAATATGAAAACTAGTTTATAAGCAATAGAAAAATACTGTTGAGTCAGAAGATGAAGTTAAATAGTATCCTATTTTCCAAGAAAATGCTGTTAGTACATGCCAGTCCAGTTATAACTAAATCTACTGTGTGACAGGGACATACATTTGTGGGTCAAGAATTTTGGGATTGTAATGTCTTAAATAAGTTAATTTATTTTAATGCAGCCTGGCAAATTTCTGTTTATTGCCAAATATTTTGAGTACATGATTTTTTGGATTGTGAAATAAGATTGTCCTAAACTTTGGTATAGTTTGTGAAGTGATTCATACTGAAAATTGAGTTACCAAATATACTAATTCTACTGATTCACAATCACTGCCCCACTAGTACAGATAACAGTGGTTGTTTAGGAAATCAAGGTCCTTGCAAGGACAATCTTTCCACAATGAAATAAGAAGTAAGTGGGTTATTCATTTGTAGGTAAAGAGTTGGGTTGCTTTGGTCATGGTCCTAAATGTATATAAACAAGGTATATCAACATGTTCCATAGCTCTAAAATTTTTAAAGAGTGTTATGTGTGTGTGTGTGTGTGTGTGTATATATATATATATATATATATATATATATATATATATATATACTTTTTCATGCACAATGTTAATTGTTTTTTTGTTTTTTTCCAGCATTCAGTTGATTTTTATTTTTTTTTCTTTGGTCCGCTCACGCAGCGCCAGCAGATAGTCATCAGGATTGATGGAATGCTGTACTATGTAGATGTAGAATGGGCTGACAAAATTATTTTTAGAGTACAAGAAACAAATCGATCTACTGGTTCTTCCTGTCAATTTTTACATGCTCTACTACATAATACATCAAAACATAAATTTTTACATTCTTAAGCATTTAAAAATGCAAGTGGCTGCAAAAAGTTCAACATTAATTCTTACATAGAACTACAATTATTTTTGCACCGTATTTGCTTTTGAACTATTTTCCTTCTGAAAACAATACAAGATTTTCACTGTTCAAATTACTTGCCCATAGACAAGTGCTATTGATAATTCATTCACCCATCACAAAATACTGACTTGCCCTGAGGATCAAGCAATGGGATTTGTCAGCCCCAGTACACTAACTGGCGGGTGCCTGTCCCGACTGTGAGGATCAGACAATGGGATTTGTCAGCCCCTGTATACTAGCGAGCAGGTGCCTGTTTTGACTGGGTTGTCAGTGATTAGATCAGGCAATGGGATTTGTCAGCCCCTGTATACTAGAGGGCAGATGCCTGCCCTAACAGGGTTGTCCTTAATGACTTACCAGTGGTGAGTCGTGGCCCGTGTACTGGGGTCGTGGCGCGGTAGAGTACATGTACTGGAACAATTTATCCTGAACCTGGTACGGAACTCCTCCCCCTTGATCACACAGCTAAAACAGAATATACAACAGATTGTATCAAAACAATTCATGTATAACACAACTGCGACAGAGTATGCAACAAATTGTATCAAAACAATTCATGTATCACACAGATGCAACAGATTATGCAATAGACTGTATCAAAACCATTCATATATCCCCCAGTTATAACAGAGTATAGAACAGATTGTATCAAAACAATTCATGTATTACACAGCTACAACAGTGTATGCAACAGATTGCATCAAACAAATTCATGTATCGTGAATTGCAGTGTATCAAAACCATTCATGTATCACAATTCATAGGACAATCTAATCAATGATCAAATTCTTTGGTTCTACTGCTTAGTTTTTTCCTTAAATTAAAATACAAACATTGTTCTTTAAATGTTCTTGGGTCATCTGGATTGACCATAAACATTCCAGTTATAAAGAAAGGTAATATCAGTTTGTTTTCTTTGTTTTGCCCCTTGAAATACCTTGATAGTAAGATCTTGTTGTCCTTTTGCTACAATAATCTTTAGTTTTGGCAACTCCATTTTGTCTCGATGAAATTCTACAACGGCTCTCATTGCATTCTGAAAGGAGGAATATGATATTTTATTTGTTGTTTGCTGTCAATATGGTTGAAGAACGAATTGATATTTTGCTTTAAAACATTATATTCTTATCTCTGGAAACCATTAATGCAGCTGCTAATATTCATACATACCTTAAAAACTTCAAATAATATATGTTCTATATGACTGGGTACATATACAAAGTCAACAATTTTGGAACCTGGAATATCAAAATATTCAAAGATTACAACAATGTGCCAGTTTTACAAAATGAATTCAAACATTCAATCATTTATAAAGAAAAAGGTCTTTTTTCTAAAAACTAAAAATTTCAGATTTAAACATGATTATCATACCTCTGTAAATTTTTTCTATGTAAAATTATGACGAATAACCTTGCTATTTCGTCTAGATTACTGTGAAATAGTTTCTGTGCCTTTTGCCCATGGTCAGTAATCATCAAAACTATTGTCCCCCTCAACAGAAAGACAGTCTTGGGGGACAACAAACTTGCTATCATCCTTCTAGCCAGTAAATAGGTATACAATATATTTAAAGAAATGTTAATAGACGTAGCATACCTTCAGCTGTGACAATGTCCAGATCTGGTGCCTGCATGTGATAATGCTCACAGATATGTCTTGCTGCTTTGAAAGCATCTGTAAGTAAAAGAGGTGTCCATCCAAAGCTTAGAACTTCTCTTAACAGCTGTTTTTTTTTTTTATTTCTTTAGATTCAAACAACATCTTAATACACTCAAATTTTTATAACATGTATTCTATAAATGGGGAAAAAAAATCACCAGTGTTTGCTAATGTGTGTGTGTATACATGTCTTCTTTTAAGATATAATGGTTCATTAAGATAAAATGTTTCATTACAAAGTATCTAAGTAAATCGTTGTGCTTACTTGACACACATTCTATGACGTCACAGTTGGGGTCAATGTTCCCGATACGTCGAGGATGGTTTGTTGAAATGTTTCCAAACAATGCAGCTAAAGGTACAAAATGATAATAGGTAAAATGATGTCAACTATACTATTTGAATACATTTATCTGCATATTTCCTCTTTAAAAAAATATTTATATAATGATTCTTCAGGTTTGGAGATGTTGATCTGCTTCATACATAAAGGCTTAAATATCAAAATCATTAATGGTTTATCATATATAAAATATAGTGTGGTGAGGATCATTCTGCAAGATTGAAAATATACAAGACTGTGGCACAGTGTTTAAAAATTTTTTTGTTGGGCAATCTTGGGCTACCTACCATGTTGTGTTAGAAGCATGCGTATACTGATTCGGTTCATGTAAAATCTGTCCAAGAAATACTGTATCCTCTCTGAAATTTTCTCATCCATTCCATATGTGTCCTCCATTTCTATAACACCCTGTAGATTAAAATCCATCCATTAAAAGTTATGTTTCTTGAAGTAACATAAATACTGTAAACCAACTTTTATTCACCTGCAGGTAAAAGAGGTTTGTGAGAGCATTGTCATTACAAATATTACTTGGTGCACTAGTACTTGCCCTATGGGTGTAATAACATCAAGGGTATAGATAAGGCTTGATCACAAAAACCAGTTTATGTCTGGTACATGTATATCATAAAATAAAGTTGTTGCAAATTAAAGTTGGTTTACAGTTGTCCACAATTAAAATAATACAATACACTTGCTTCTCACCGCTGTGACCCGAGTTCGATCCCCGTGATCGACAGGGGTTGTATGTGAAAGAGTATGGAGGTCGCCCGCTTGGACCCGTGGGTTTTCTCTGAGCACTCCGGCTTCCTCTTACATCAATGACCCCCTCGTGCTGACATTCGTGCCAACAAGAGATATTAATATAAGTTGTAGAACTTGTTTGTCAATTTAAAATAAAGTACAGGTTCATGCAGGTTAAAATGCTACAGTTATGAACCTCTGACAGTTGCTAACCCCCTGTACTGTAACATAGGGTTTGTAATGAAGATGAACTCAATTTTTACTTCCACATCAAAGTACATGTGGGTGATAATGTGTGCTATACACATGCTTTTAATTGAATGAAAATATTTTTGAGATAGACATTATCTTACTGTCATTTGTATAACATTGATTGATAAACAGAGGTCTGTCACATTATTTTAAAGAAGACCTTATAACATTGATTGATAAACAGAGGTCTTTAAAGAAGACCTAATGTAATCGATCAATGGTTACTTTTAACTGTTAGGATAAAGGGGCATCTTGATGAAATGAGATGATACTGAATGAAGCTCAGATCATTCTCCAACTGTAGATTTCATTTAAATACTGTTCAATTTAATTCATTTTCTAGACAGCCATTAATCCTTTAAAAGAATGTTTATGTTAAATCACTATACGTAAACAGCTATTACTCAACCAGTGAATTGTTGCATTTAGTTCAACAGGTTTCCTTCCTATTCAACCTGACTAATCGGTATAATATCACTCATTTGAGATTTTGTATAAATATTGTTTACAAGTACATGTAATATTTGTACAAATTTTTTATGCATTGATTTCTAATCCATCATTTCAGCTGGAAATCAAGGACATATTTCTTTGATCAGCTTTAAAAATCCCAAAATACAAGCATGCTATCTTCTTCCTCGAGTATTTGTCTGTATACATTTTTGTCTGTTTACTGGTCATAATATTAACAGACATTCAATAGGCTTAAAGGTTTACTCAGAGGGCATGTTATCACCCCTAATTCTGACCTCACCAAATATGACCTACTTTTATAAATTCATAAACAAGTTACCTGAGCCATTGTTTCCACTACATAGGAATGACGGTTCAGAATGTCTTGGATGGTTTTTGAGAAACTGTAAAATAAAAAAAATTTATATGTTACAACTTACTCTTCCATCAGTAAATGCTGCGTTTGGGCAACAGCATATTTAAAGCATTTCTCACTAAATAGGACCACCATTTGTTGATTCAGTGCCAAAACTGTCTCAGCAAAACATGAAAATGATTTAAAAATAACCAAGAACTGAGGCTATTCTAAGAATCATTCAATAAATGAAATACCAGGCTCTTTTTCTAAATTATCACTGTATGAAGGTAATTAGGACTTTTCCAGACATTTTTACACTAGACGCCACACAGTCCAAAAGTAGGGAATATTCCTTTTAATTTATATTAAGTTATTTCATAAATCTGCCTTTTCTTTTCCATCAATAAGAAAAAGCTCAGCTTACTCTGCAAGGACTGCTTTGTCATCAGGATCCTTGTCTTGAAATGCTTGTACTTCTCTAAAGCTCAAGTCATACCTACAGAGAAATCACCAATAGGTTATATACAGTCTCTTCATGCACCTTCTTAAAAAAAGTACTGGTATGTGCAACAAAACCTCACTTGCAGCATTTTAATCAAATTTACCTGAAATGAAATCAAATAAATTCAAATCTGTTTATGCATCTCCTAAATAACGTATGTGCAACAAAAACACCTTACTTGGAGCATTTAATTCAAATTTTGTTTTGTTTTATTTTACTTAATTTAATGCAGATTATTAAAGCACCACTGAAACAAGTGTTTTCTTCATAAATTGTTCAGAGGTTGAGATACTTTGCATTGTAAAGGAAATATTAGCACAAGCTAGATGAGACAGTTTGGTTGCTTCTCAAAGTTTAAGGACAAAAAACACACATTGAATATTATACAATTCAAATTCAAGTTTTACATGAACATCGATATAGAAAAATCAATATTCTTGCTCACACAGGAGAGAATCAGTTTTGACCAAAAGTGTGCTGAATTACAAATGTACCAAAGCTATATTTAGGAAGCTTGTATGAATTGAAAGCTTGCAAAATCCACCTAATATTTCAATGTGACATTCAAATTACGCAATCCATGCCTTTGTCAATACTACGCAAAAAGAAAGTAATGAATAGGAAGAAAGTCCATCCATAATTCTTTTATCTTTTTTTTTTTCGGAGTAATCTTTCTGCTTGTCGAACATCCCTCTTAAAGTGTTTTTATACTTTATGTTTAAAGACAGTGTGTGCGTTTTTCTTAATATTTTGAAAATTTTACTATCTTTAATCTCCATATAATACCATCACACAAACACAGCCCAAAAATTTCTTAGAAACCTGTTAACTTATAAATTGTTTATTAAAAATATCCATAATTATGCCAAACACACTTATGATTTTCGTCACTTTACATATATTATGTGTGCAAGGATGTTCTATATTTAGACTTTCAACTTTGATGTAATTGAGGGCGAGTGGAGATTGCTTTTACCAATTACTTTATAGATTAGCTCATTCGTTGTTCTTTTTTTTCTCTACATTTTCTTCTCACATGAGCTAAAAATAAAATCATGATAAGGCAGAGATATGTAGCTATGTGTGTTATCTTACTTGCTGACTTTCTGAATCAGTATGTTTACAAGAAGCTGTTTACAGAGCTGGCATATACATAATGTTCTTGTTGAATATATGTACATGTACAATTATGCTTGATTTATTTGCAACAAAGCACTGTAAAATCTAAAATTACCATAATCAAGTTACAAAGTCTATGATTATCAACTTTTTACTTATCAAAATCTCTATTAAAAATATATATAGTATTTATTAAAGCAACAAAACATATTTGACCTCTATTTGTTGTGGCAGGTATATACTCATCAAAACAAAGAGTTGCCCTTACGATGGCCCTTCCATTTGCTATAATTGCATGTCTTGTCTGATATCCAGCTACCTAGGATATCTCTACTTGGCAAAACAACAAATTCCAGGGGATTTTGCCAAGTTTATTCAACTCAGGGCTAAGAAAAAAAATGGTTTGTTTCCGCTTTCCCGACCGACCCTAGCTTTTACCGCCAGCTCAAAACTTTTTAATAAAGATTTTTGACGGAAAATCGTTTATTTCCGTTTTTATCCGATTTGGAAAAAAATATACTTAAAATTTGGTCACAAAAAACGCTTGTAGCAGTTACTCTTTTCAAATCAGTGTAACTCAACTGTTTAGTTTCAAAATTGCTGTATGTTTCCATGTGTTGTAGATATTAATAATGCTCTCATCGCGGGAAGAGGAAGAATCTGATATATAATATCGTTTTTGTTTTCTTTAGGCCAGCTTAATATAGTCAGGAAAGATAAAATTAAAGTATATCTCATTTTATACCATTCAGCAGTGTCAGTATCTAATTTATGGATAACGTTACTGCTCCATACATACTGCAATAAAGGAAAAAAAAATTATTTGAAAAAATAAAAAAAAATTTCCAACCTACCGACTCTACTTTTTTTCAGCATCAAAGCGGAAACAAACCATTATTTTTCTTAGGCCTCATATTAGTTTGTAGATCATTACCCATCATACTTATTCACCTATTAATTCAAGTATACTTACTATGACACCCTATCTCCCGTGTCCAGTGTGAATATCTTACTAGCTTAGTGTACAAGCTTGACCCAGTATTACTCAAGTATATTTACACCCTTCTCTCCAAGTCCTTTAGTCTGAAAAACTTGCCAGCTAAGTACAACCTTAACCCAGTATAAATTGAGTACATGTATATTAATTTTACTATATGAAACCCTACCTCACGTGTCTTTTAGTCTGTAATAACTTTCCACCTAAGTAAAAGTTTGACTGAGAATAACTTGAGTACATGAATTTTTACTATGACTCCCTATCTCAACTGTTCCTCAGTCTGAATAAATAAACAACTCACCAGCTACGCACAAGCTTGACCGACTTCATGGTCAGTAGTTCCTTTGGGAGATCTTCGAACTCCCTCATAATGTGGGCCAGTCGGATAGGGATCTCATCATTCAAGAACTGGAAAGATTTCTTCTCACATTTCTTTTGCCCTACAAGTGTTATGATGTCAAAAATTAACATGATTAAGAAAAATCTTACACTGTAGTCTACCATTATCTTGATAATCATTCATTGACATCATCAAACTTCTCTGAGTTTAATCAGTCTGGCATAAACAACAATACTATGTCTCAGCATTTTAGAAAAGGGATATGGAATGGGATTATATAAAGTCAAGTTCAATAAATTTGTGATGGCCAGATCAATAGACAATTTGATTGCCTATGACCAGACAGTGCAGTTGGTTCAGCACCTAGCTGACTAGAGATTCTAGGAGACCATGCAGGTTCAATCCCAGTCTAAAGTCCATCATTATTTCTTCCATCATTTCAATGAAATGACAGCTGATCTTTAATACGGTACATGTAGTGCACGCAACTATTATACTTTAAGAACTTGAATAATACTGATGCATACTAGCAGTACATTTTTTTTACTTTTGTTTTACTTTTGTTCTATATATGGCATTAACATTTTCTATCTAGATAATCTTTACAATTTAAATCGCAAACACACAATCGTGCTATAGACATAATACTGCAAAAATATTGCCATGATATGCCAACAGCAAACAGTCAACATGGAATGATTAACAGCTGTCTCAACAATACTTTCGTAATAATAATTTGCAACAACTTGTGCAAACAAATGTTCAGAATAACAACATATACTAATCATATAGCCTAAAACAGCTGTAAAACTCACCAAAGTTAAGGAGTTCAGAGAGAGACATGGGGGACGGTCTGTACATCGGTTTGGATGACCCAACATTGCTCATCCACCTGACCTCTCTCCAAATTGTCATAAAAACTCCTGTCCTAAACATTACTGAACTACTCTTATGCAGTCTATACATGCACAGTTAATATTAGATTTGTTTAGCGCCTCGCTTGACTGGAGTCCAAACAATAACAAATAAACGACACGACTAATGACAGCAATGGGTGGATTCAATGCCTGCCGTGTTTTCTTTTTTCATTTACATGTTTCTTACGCTCTTCATTAAAAACAATTCTATCGATAAGAAGAAAATTTGGTCGACTTTATCTTCAAAGTTAATCATATGTATACCTGAACTTTTTAAAATTATTTTTTAATGTGTGTCAACATTCATCGATTCCGGTCAGTAGAACTGGTCATCACTAGATCGTCAACGCCATCTTGATGCCACAAGTTGCACTGGTTTTCGGACATCTTTTGTACGCAAGAAATTAACTGTTCAATACTTTTTTAAAAATTTCCACAAGTCCCCTGCAAGCAATTACGTCATGGAGAAAATACACCGAATAAAGCATGCGATTGGCTTTTTAGGACACACCTCCCGGCGTTATTGACTAGGCCTATGAGGTCAACACCATTTTATTTCGCCGATGCGATGCAACTTCTTCTTTGTCTCGCAATCAGGATTCAGTTTTATACAGAGAACACAATAAGAAAGAAAATTGAAACAAATACACTCCAACTCTCATTTAAGAATCTTTGTTCCTACCGACCTAAATATAACGTCTCAACCAGCTGTGTTATCATAATAATCAGATACTGGTTAAATAAATACTTACCGAATTCCAAATACTGTTGCATTGACAGCGGCACAGGTACATATTTGGAATGTAGATGCCTAGCATGGAGTAGGCATCGGAATTTCCGAAGCTTCATCATCATATAAATTCCGTCTCACAAGCTTTCCTCAATGAAAATGAACTCAGAGTAATCCTGCATGTCGTGACCCTGATCAAGTTGTCACGTGACTCATTGGATTCCAGAGTGGAAAAATCTAGTTTTTGCACCGCGTTTAACTGCATTAAACTTGATGTCGTATGGAGTGGAATAACGACTAATGTTATTTTTTCCTGGAACATGCATTCTTAGTTTATCGATTGACATATTATTGAAGACATCTGGAAATGGAAGACGAATTTTTCTACGACTCAAATTTCTAGCTGAGTTCGAAGTCCATAAGGTTTTGAAATGAGGAATGAGAGCGCTATTGTATGGAGGGGCGCGCATACAACTAAAATAGGCCTTGGTCTGAAGATTTTAACAACCTCCAAATCTTTGGAAAATAATTAACAAGGCTAGGGTCGTTACCATTTTAAATAATTTTCTTTACCATTTTTTAGGTGGTGAATATTCATTTAACAAAGTATTATTTCAAATCAAATCGAGATATAACAGAATACATGTGTTTTCTTTTCTGTGCAAGGATTATAGTGAAGAGAAAAAAAATTACGGTTAAGTGCTTCATTTATTTAACTATTGTTAATTATAAATTATACTGTTCTATACAAAAATTTAGATTAACAGAGAATCAAAATAATTACATAACATATTGATCATCAATTTGATGTAATTTAAAAAAAAAATGAAGAAAAAATATCATTGATTACTTTGGTACGCCAAATTCACAAAAATGAGCTTAACATAGTTTTACAGTCAATAAACTAGGTTTATCGGTTACAAACTATAGTTTATGGACTGTAATCTATAGTAAACGATTCGTTAACAGTAGTTTTCACCTGTAAAACGGTTGTAGACTGTATAGTTTACGAATGATTATTTGTCTGTAATTAAACGTTACCAATATAGATTTTGCTGATAAGTATAGATTCACATCTGTAAACTATAATTCACACAGTTAGATCATAGTTTCACAAATCGTAAAGTTATATTTATCAGATTGTGAACCGTAGTTTACAAATCGTCAAACGGTATTTTTCAGATAAATATAGCACGCCAAATTCACAAAAATGAGCTAATCATAGTTTCACAGTCGATAAACTAGGTTTAACGGTTGTAAACTATAGTTTATGGACAAAAAACTATAGTAAACGACGATAATCTATATTTCACATCTGTAAACCGGCCATAGTTAGTTTCAGAAGTGTAAAACTATAATTAACACTATAAACAACCATTTGCGATTGCAAAACATAGTTTATCTGATAAAACAGTTTCACGAGTGTGAAACTATGATTAACAACTCTTAACTACAGTTAACGAATGCAAATTAGAGTTTACAGGTGTGAATCTATATTTATCAGCAAAATCTATCGTTAACGTTATTTGCAGACAGATAAACTTAGATTATCATTCGTAAACTATAGTTTACAACCGTTAAATATGGTTTTGCAGATGAAAACTATAGTTAACGGATCGTTAATTATAGTTAACGAATCGTTAACTATAGTTTACGGATCGTAAACTATAGTTTACAATAAACTATTGTTAACTATAGTTTAGCGTTCGTAAACTATAGTTAACAGTCGATAAACCTAGTTTATCATCTGTGAAACTTTTTTTAACGCCGTTAATCTATATT
>WFKH01011801.1:9739272-9782808 GCA_016163765.1 Magallana hongkongensis
GGTCTAGTGTACAAAAACAGGACCCAAACTACTAGTGGTCTCTACTGATGGCCAAGCAGAGACCAGTAAAATCAAGAGTAAAGGCCAGCATATAAAGTGTGACATGATTGGTGAGTCAAATGAGGTTCAAGTAATCTTAAATGGTGAAAGAATGAATGCATTATTAGACAGTGGTTCAATGATAACAACTTTGTCTGAAAAAAAGTACAAAAATCTTCTAGACAAACCAGAGTTAAGAGAGTTGTCTGCCCTTGGACTGCAGATATCAGTGGCAGATGGGTCGATTCTGCAGTACAAAGGATTTATAGAATGTACCATGAAGCTTCTAGATCTTGAACTTTTTGTTCCAATTGTGATAGTACCTGAAACAGAATTCAATAAGAACTGTCCTGTCATTGTTGGAACAAATATTTTGAGAATCTGTAGAGACTATTTTTCACATGTGTCTTGTCAGTTGCCGGAAGCTTGGCAGTTAGCTATTGACAGTACACAGTGCAAGTCATTCTGTGTTAAGGCAACTACAAAAAGAGATATCACTCTAGAACCATATCAGTCAGTTCTTGTCAATGGTGTAGTGAAAGGAATTGACAAAAATATTTCTACTGTGGTAACTGAAAATTCACAGAGAAATGACAATTATACTGTCTGTCCGAGAGTAGTAACCCTGTCACAAAGTGTCAATAACCCCAAGATCAAGGTCAATGTCTGTAACATTTCAGCGAAAACTATAAATTTAAAACCTAGATCAATACTGTGTACGGTACAAGAAGCAAAAGTCATTGATAAGGTAACTACAGGTCTATCAAAGGGTGACAACTCTGAAAAGGTAAATCCTATAGAGTTGGGTGTGAAAGTTGATATGACATTATCTGAATCAGAGTTAGATACTGTGAGCAAATTACTGGGAAAATACAGTCATGTTTTCTCCAGAGGTCCAATGGATCTAGGAAAGACTGACATAGTCAAACACAGTATAAAACTTGAGGATGAAAATCCATTTAAGTTACCTTACAGGAGAATACCTCCTGGTATGTATGATGAGGTTAGAGAACATATCAAAGAAATGCTGCAAGCCGGTGTCATAAGAGAGTCCGATAGCAATTACTCATCTAATGTAGTGTTAGTTAGGAAAACAGATGGGTCTCTTCGGTTTTGCATCGACATGCGCGTCCTGAATTCCAAAACACGGAAAGACTGTTACATGCTCCCGCGTTTTGATGATGTCATAGATACTCTGAGTGGTGCCAAATTTTTTAGCAAACTGGATTTACGATCAGGATATTGGCAAGTGGAGATCGAAGAAGAGGATAAACATAAAACTGCATTTTCGGTAGGTAATTTTGGTTTCTTTGAATGTAATAGGATGTGCTTTGGCTTAACAAATGCGCCAGCAACATTCCAGAGATTAATGGAAAAATGCATGGGAGAGCTTCACCTCAGAGAATGTTTAATTTTTCTGGACGATATCTTAATATTTTCAGAAAGTTTCAAAGAACATTGTCAACGATTAGAAAATGTTTTTAAAAAATTAGCAGACCATGGATTAAAACTGAAACCTTCCAAATGTGAACTTTTCAAACAGTCAATTTCATATCTTGGACATATCATTTCAGAAGCTGGAATCTCCACTGACCCAGAGAAAGTTTCTGCTGTGGTGGAATGGCCAAGACCCACTAATATCAAGGAATTGCGACAATTCCTAGGATTCATAGGGTATTACCGCAGATTTGTAGAGAACTTTGCCAAGATTATTGCTCCACTGAACAACTTATTGCGAGGACATGAAACTAAAACGAGTAAAAAGCAGAAGAAATATGGAAGGAAGAACCATAAACCAGTGCCATGGAGATGGACGGATGTAGAGGAAACGGCTTTTACCATCATAAAAGAGAAGTTAACATCTCCACCCATATTAGGTTTTGCTGACTATTCAAGGCCTTTTGAGTTGCACACGGACGCCAGTTCCAAAGGTTTAGGAGCGGTCTTGTATCAGAACCAAGGAGGAACAAAGAGGGTGATAGCATATGCCAGCAGAGGACTTCGACCCAGTGAGACTAATTATCCGGCACATAAGCTCGAGTTCTTGGCGCTTAAATGGGCTGTGTGTGATAAGCTCCATGACTATTTATATGGGAACCAGTTTGAGGTCATCACGGATAATAATCCTCTCACGTACATCTTTACAAAGGCCAAACTCGATGCTACAAGCCAAAGATGGGTAGCTGCTCTTGCTAACTATGATTTCAAAATTTCTTACAGGAGTGGACACCTCAACGGCGATGCTGACGGATTGTCACGCAAACCAGTAGTCTTTAATGATACAGTGAAGGCTATCTGCCAGTCAGTTATGGCATCTGTACCATATTGCCAGAGTGTAACCATGGATGCATTTCCTTCATCGGCCGAGGATGAGATGAATTCATGTGATACATTTACTGGCAATGACTGGAGACAGGAACAGTCCCAAGACAAGACTATTGGTCGTGTAATAGACATCATGAGAAGTGGTTTAAGACCAAGGGGAGAAAGTGTCAAGAGGGAACCCTTGCAGGTGCAGAAGTTACTTAGAGTGTACAAGAAGTTGGAACTGATTGAGGGAATCTTGTACAAAACCTCTTCACATGATGGTCATCAGATAAAACAGATCGTATTGCCAAAGTCCCTGAGAGAGGTAGCACTACGTGGCATACATGATGATGTTGGACATCCAGGTAAGGACAAAACTTTGTGGCTTGCTAAGCAACGGTACTACTGGCCAGGAATGGAGTACGAGATCAACCAGAAAGTGGAATCCTGTGGCAGGTGTATTTGCAGCAAAACTCCAGTACGACCTACAGCGGAACTTGTTCCTATTGTCACAACCAAACCTATGGAGTTAGTATGTATAGATTTCCTTTCTTTGGAACAGTCAAAAGGTGGATACGAGAACATTCTGGTAATAACCGATCATTTTACTCGGTTCGCCCAAGCCATCCCCTGTAAAAATCAAACTGCGCATACAACAGCTAAAGCATTATATGAAAATTTCTTTCTTCATTACAGTTTCCCAGAGAAAATTCACAGTGATCAGGGTAGGAATTTTGAGTCAAAAGTTATTAAACATCTTTGTAAAATTTTAGGGATAAAGAAATCGCGAACGACTCCTTATCATCCCATGGGTAATGGCTCAGCAGAACGTTTCAATCAAACTCTTATTAGGATGCTCTCAACATTAACAGAGGAACAAAAGGCGGAGTGGAAGTCTTTTGTAGCACCACTTGTTCAAGCATACAATGCCACAAGGAGTGATGCCACAGGGTATACACCACATTATCTAATGTTCGGATGGCATCCCCGTTTACCGATTGATGTTTTCTTTGGTATGGATATCAACAACAAGAAAGGAGATCATCCAACCTATGTTGCCAAACTCAAGGATCGGATGGCATCTGCCTATTCTTTAGCATTGAAGGAAGCTGAGAGAATTGCCAGCAAGAATAAAGAGAATTATGATCAGAAGGTCAAATTTGCCAGACTTGAGATTGGAGATAGGGTGCTAGTGAGGAAAGTAGGAATACAAGGAAAACACAAGTTGGCTGACAAGTGGGAATCTGAAGTTTACACTATTCGGAGTATCCCAAATCCAGACATCCCTGTGTTTAGAGTAAAGAGTGAATCAGGGAAAACCATTAAGACTTTGCACAGGAATATGCTCTTGCCATTCAATTCCATTCCTTCTGAAAACATTGAAATGCCTGCAGCACCAGTGGTGAAAAGGAAGAGTAGAAGTCAGGATACTGGTAGATCATATGCAGAGGACATATCAGATGATGGTAGATCAGAGGACAGCTCAGAATCTGACTCGGACTCTAGCAGTTCAGAGATCAAAACAATCAGAGTACTTAGGTCATCAAGAAACCCAGAAATTCCACTGTCTTCTATAAGACAAACTGAAATTAGCAATATTGAGACTAGTACTAATCATGAGTTTTCTTCATTTCAGAACTCCAGTGTTCCTGAACCTACCGGTACTTTGAATCGAACGATTATTGATTACAATTCGTCCAGTGAAATCAATGAAACGACAAGGTCATTGGGTCGAGTAGATGATACCACGGTCGAACAGAGTACAAGGTTATCAAACCGCAACTCTCGCGTTTTTCCGCGACGAACTACTAGAATTCGCAAGCCTCCTGATCGCTATGGAGACTGGACTAGGTAGCGTTTTTATCCCGTAAACTGCTTTTATGCTTCATGATTTTATGATGCAGTTTTCAGGTTTTAAAATCTAAACCACTGATCATATTTTATGCCGACTCTCAGGGTAGTAAAAAAAAAAAAAAAAAAAAAAAAAAAAACCCACCAAAAACTATTTCCCTGATTTTAAACTATATCCCTGTTATTTTCTGAATTATGTAATGTGGATGACTCTAAGTTTTTATTGCCCTTGTTTTCTTAAATTTAAGGGTCTTCCATTTGCATTTGTTTATCATAATGATTATCACCCAAGTAATATGTTGTGTGTCCTGCTCTGATATTAGTTGCGAAACTGTAATATTAGTGTTGTTGTGGGATTTACAATATCTGAGGAGAAAGTTATCTTCCTTAAGAGATTCTGGTGTGTCCAGGGTGGTAAATTGTTATTTTGATCTTGTGTTCGGTGTTTTTGATGTTTCACCTTTGTGATCAGACTGACTGAGGCAGCTGAATCATTTGGTGACATTATGTGTATTGACTTAATTTTGCAGGATTTGAGTTTTCATTGTTGTTTTGCTATTTTCTATTATGTTGAAATTATGTTGTTTTATTTTAGTGTTATATAATATTTCCTCTTCATGCACGATGCGTTTGAGTCTAATTTCCTGAAATGTCAGGAGCCATTTCAATGAAGAGGGGGAATATGTAACCAGTTATATTATTTGTATATTAAATTACAGCGCTAGGGTACGTGTTTGATTGGTATATGTTTGTAGAGTGAGTGTTTATGAATGAAAGTTTAAAATCTGTAACATGGACAAATGACAAGACTGGACAATAGGGTCACATGACTAACTATGCATGCAATCTTCCCCGCCAAAATCTTATACCGGACTGGCACTCTCCGCCTAGCCCTTGAACGGGTCAGACCATTCTTGTATAGCAATATACTGAAAGCATTAGGATTGTTTGTCCCGGTAAGAATTAATGTAATAAATTAAAGTTCATTCTAAATTGTAATATTACCGTTTCATTTCGTTGTCTAATGTATATGTTTGTCTGTGTCTAATTGTCTTGTCATATGTGTCTATTCTGTGTTACTCGTATAATTACAAAATTTCAGGTTTTTCTGTATAATAAATATTTATGAACAACGACCCAAGCTTGGCTTTATTATACCACTGGCTACATATACAACACAAACTCGAATATATACAAAATTCATTCGGAAAGCACGCCACATTTTTATACCTTGGTATGAAATTATCATAAACATGGTTCAATAAATGGTAATCTATGGTTGTGTTGGTGTTTCCAACTTTCTTTGGGAACAAAACTTGTTAATGTATTGTTTTATGTGGAAAAAAAACAAGTAATAAGTAATAGGATCGAGTAAATAAAGATTTTTTATTTTGTTTCATATGATGCAACTCACGACAAGGACATGCATGTGAATACATATTTTTATGAGGGAGGGGAGGTAAAACAATTGTATCCTTATATTTTAAGTAAAAGAAACAGTTTCCAACACGGTAAAAAACTTTAAAGTATTTCTTTATGACGAAATCTTTGATTTGCTAAATATTCCTAGTATTAACTATGATCCAAAGTTGGTTAAAATCAAGTCTATCCTTAAACAATGGGAGAAAAGACATTTAACTCCTATTGGTAAGATTACAGTTATTAAGACATTAGTGCTACCCTTGTTGAATCATATACTGATGTCTATCCCAAACCTGACTGCCTTTTATTGTAAAGAGTTAGAAAAGCTACTCTTTTCATTTATATGGAATGGCTCAACTCACAGAATAAAGAGGGACGATTCGAAGAAGGTGGTCTAAAGATGATAAATATTAAATCTTTTATATCGTCAATGAAATTATTCTGGGTTAGATAGCTTATCCTTACAAACAGGGGGTTGAGCCATTTCATTCCTTGTTTTAATCAAAATAAATTTACATCATTTGGTACTGAATATATTAATTTACTTTTGAAATCGTTGAAAAAAACAAGTTCTGGATAGATGTATTTAAAGCATGGGTTGACCTACATAATACATGTGAAGAGTCTGGTAGTACTGCAGATTCACCTTTATTTTATAACCCTATGATCCATATTGGAGGGAAATCTTTTTTTAATAAACAACTATTTGACAGTAACATGAGGCATATAAATGATATTATTGATGAAGATGGTACTTAGTTTAAACACGTTTTGTGTTATGTATACAGACGTTTTAGAATATGCAAGTATAATTCGTGCTATAAAGACTTGGTGAAGTCTGGTAAAAATCAAACTTTAAGAAAATTAGCAAACCCTTTTATTAGAGCAAATATAGCTAATGTCTTAAAATGTAAAAAGTCAAAGTTCTTTTATGATATTTTAAACATTAATACCACTGTGACAACAGGTAAAACAAGGTGGAGTGAATAGATGACATGGAGTAGAAAATAATCCATAAACTACCTTTTACAATAACAAAAAACTGTAAGCTTCAAAGGTTCCAATACAGAATTATTAACGGGATTTTAGCAACAAACTCGTTTTTATTAAAAAAAAAAAAATTAAATAATTAAAATTATTATAGTTAATATTAGAAGAAAAAATCAATTTCAATATTACATTTACCAAAAAAAACCTTTATTATAAGCATCCTTGGTAAAAGCAAGGATATCCTAAATGTTATTTTTCTTTGGTTAAAATACTATATTTACACAGCAAGGTGTACTGAGAAACAGTTGAGTGTTCGTTTTGCAATGTCGTTTCTAAAGCTCTTCTTTGAAACACAGAAATTTATTGTTTATAAAAATGTCGAAATTTTTACTTAACTCTCTCTTTCTCTCTTTCTCCCAATTCTCTAAAAAAAATTAGCACTTCTGTGACAATATGAAATGTGAAATATCAGTGTATGTCTGCAGAATGTGTGAAATAAATGAAAAAAATAAAATCTTTGGGGGTAATATTTGCACACGCGCAGAATGTTTACCCATCAAAAAAATGACAGCAAGCAAGTGACAGTAAGCTGTGAACAGTAACAGCTAGTAAGCAGTTGGCATCTTACAGTTGGCTGTCGTACATGGAATTCCATTATTGTATAATAAAATAAAAAACAAACCTTCTTTGAAATTTATTTTAATGCGGTACATACTTTCGTGTAAACGTGAATCAATACATGCAATCGTTTACACCTTCGACAGAAACTTATGCATGATGAAAAGGAATCTATCGGCTTTATGCTCAGTAAAAATATTTATCAAACTTGTTAATAAAGAAGAGGTGCAATGCCAATGCATTCAGAATTATCGTTCTTGCAACGCCATTGGTGACAAAGAATGTTTCTTTTGCAGCACTGTTCTTATTGTGAAAAAAACAACACAACGAAAAATTAAAATAGCGAAAAATGATGTAGATTGGGCCCATTCTGAACTCTGTAAGGAGTAATGATGGATTTTTATCACAGTTTCGCTCTTTATATTATAAATCATGTTCGAGTAATCTCTTGAATATTAGAAGGATTTAAAGTTACACATCACAGAGTCCCTCATATAAATATCTACTTTCCTTCCATACGTTTAGGCATTTTTAAATGACCTAACCACCATACACGGTCGGTTTTTTTCATAACAATAAAATATAAGAAGTCAAATAAAGATAAAAGTTCCTGAATATCACAGACATAAACTCTAGATTGAAGCAAGCACTGTCTCTCTTTGAACACGGCCTCCCCTCAGTGAACTTTCTGCTCTTGCTCGCCGTTCAGGTCTTTCACACATTCCTTGATCGCCTTCTTCGAGCCGGGCGTATTCTGAAGGTAAGCAAAGTAGGCTTTGCGCATGTGCTGGCGGTTAATAGGATGGACCTCGTCAAGTCTGTCCAGATCCATTCGGTAAAAGTCGTCCTTGGTTCGGCTGTAGTCGGCATTCACCTTTTTGGGAGCATCATGCTTGTAGCGACCCATGACCTCCTGTCTGTTAAAAAAAAACAAGACAATTAAAATTTAAATGATTATAGCGTTAATTTTATGAATATCTTAATGCGGCTGGATACACAGTAAAGTCTGTAAGGATTAATACAATTTAACTACATTAAATGGGAACCATTATGATTATGTCAAAATAAATACACGTGTTAAGAAACTTTACATACAGCCATGAGTGACACAAAATATCTACCAGAATCGTGCAAAAGGACGTCTTTTATCTAGAAATATTAAGAATGCTTCTCATATTTCATATCTAACATGTTGATCAATCCTATGTTTTGGTATATATACATATCCTTGCATCAAGTAATGTTCACATGAATTTAGACACTTCGCTGTACAAGATGTTTACCTAAGATAGGGTAAACTGGCGTGTACATTTGGGCCTTTCACTTACAATAGTAATTGAATTTAGACACTTTGCCACACATACGTAATATTTACCTGAATTTGGGCACTTCGCTGTACGGGAAACATTTAGTGGCGTTTTCTTTGCTGGAAGAGAAGTCCACTACGGGGAACTTTGGCAGTCGGGTGCTTCCCTGTTTGGGTGGTTTCTCCTTCTTACCCTTTTTGCTACTAGAATAAAATGAAATCAGCTTTTTGAAATATAATAACTTGATAACTAGTTGAATGTAAAAATAAAATGTACCTAAACCATAGCTTGAATTTATGAATACACAAGTAAATATTCAGATCATTGTAAATCTCAAAATTTTTATTTAATAAACTTGATTTGCCCGCAAATATATCGACAACACCTATTAACCATCCAACCCCACTTCATTAACCATTCTTTTAGAAAACATGACACTGAAATACACCAGAGAGGGCACTTGTTCTTTTGCACCCTGCATTGTTCTTTATTGTTCGCAAAAGACAATGATCTACATTGTATACATATATATTGTAGTGTCTTGAAACACGAAATGTTAATATACTGACGCATTCTGTTGGGCCTTCGCCCTGGACTTCTTGGAGGGGGTTTCCAGCCGGGGTAGGAGTTCCCGATCCATCCGGAGGTCAGTCCAGGGGTCACAAAGTCCGATAGCGGTGTTCCTGCTGACATAGCCGGGCTGGGGGTCCTCCGCCTGTAAACAGACACCAGGTCAAATACTGTCATTTACAGTATTTGCAGCATCTATTCATTTACTCATCTCAAGACATCCATGTAATTTACAGCATCCTTACATTTACAAATGTCAGTACATGCATGTAGGGGATGTAACAGCAGCATTTAGTACGGTACAGTACTTCTATATTTACACATTAAAATCCATCTATATATGCGATGTAATTCACAGGCATTTATGTCATCTTTATACATCTACAACCCAATACACCCAAGAAAAGGATGAATTACTGGCATTATGTAACTGTTTAATGTAAATTTAGAACTGTAAACAAAACGAATAATTGCAGATTTGATAAATTAACTATTAATAGAAATGAGCACTCAATACTATAATTATGTCTACCTGGTTTTACAACAACTAAATTTTAAAAAAATTATATATTATTAAAACTACCATAAGTACTCTATGTACTGGCAAACAAAAATATCAATACAAAATAATTAATATCTGCTCTGAATTTCCTGAAATGCACTTCATGTCACTGAAACAAATTAACAAATGAGTGTAACCTTGGGTAAGGCGAAATTAGTGCAAAATTATATGGCTATACGTGCATGTTATTGGGAAGTAAATCAGCATCAGTGAAATTATGCAAAATTATCCTAAAATAGAACACTTTACATCAGTTCCAAGATATGCATTAATATATATTTAATGGATGAAAGATTACATGCGATTGTATTCAAACAGCCTACTTCATATTAGAAAATCAAAATGTAAGGTGGGGAACGCGCGAATGGTATTTGTCAGAATTGCTTTCTCGAAAAATAAATGCACAAGAGAAATAATCTAAATACCACAATAAAAATGCAATGTGAACATTGATGTATAATTGGTTGGTTGACAGTGGAATAGAGGCACAACACTGATTCACTTTCAAGCTATGAAAATTAATTATCTACATGTAATTAATAGTATGGTTTTCCTTCCTAGGATAGTGAAATTGTGTTTCCAAAATTCCAAAATACTTTTTCTATTTGGACTAATGATTTCCATTTCCAGGTTTAAAGAATAGTTGAATATATAATGTGAAATTCCTTATTAATTAAGCAGATTTTCCAGAATCACCAAATTAATAGCATAAATAGTTACCATTTGCACAATTTTTAATTTAAAACAATTGATCATTCTTTTAAAAACCCATCCAACGTCTTCTTAATTCTAACTAAAACGTGTAAAAGGTTTTTTAATATATTATTTTTAAAACAAAAGATAAACCATGCATTGCTTCTGCGGACTTGAAAAGTCGAATGTTGGAAAGGGACAGTTTCAGATAAACAAGTAGTAGGCACATGCATATGATAAGAGGGTTTGTCATGTATTATTAGATAATCTTCAAGGAGGTCAGGGATGTATGGATGCATGAGTATCAAAGGTCAAATGCGAAACTATGGGATTGGCTTTACTTAGTGAAACTGCAAGATACAGAACGAAGGCTAATATTATTATTCGAAAGGCATATTGCATGAATATACTTGTAGTAAACGATGGACTGGTAAAATACTGGCATGTTTAACTGCATCCGGTATTTAGTACGTGGATTCTAAACTCTTTTTCAAATCAAAATCTTAAGAAAACCACAGCAAAGTATATTAAAAAGAACAATTTTATTGAATCTTTAGGGGACTGATTTTAAGATAGTGACGAAAACCTGAGTTAATTTCGGAGTAGTGTTCAAGTCAAATAGTGCTTGTGACTACGGAAAAACAAAAAAATGTGCTGTGGAACGAATTATACTTTAACCCAAATGATGTGATTTTCACAATGGTGGGTGAGGAATGTCTTACATAGAGCTTGCCCCGACTGATGGGACGGGCGCGGCTGACTGGTCGCTCAGTCTCTGACTGGAAGAACAAACAGGTCAAGCTATAGTCTACAATGACAAACCTTAACCTACTAATATACCGAGGCTGTAAATTAAACATCAAGTGCGAGGGGCCCATCAAAGTAAATAATGGGAGTAGTAAATAGCTGAAAACCAACAAAAGCGAGTGGACACATGGGTTAAGATTGTTGATTGTATTTTGTGATGCCACCGAATTCGGTCAAGATGGGTAAGCTATGAAACTGCATGTTTTATTCAAACCACTACCCCTCGAAAAACTTGTCGCTGCCAGAAAGGTAGAATCACAAACAGAGCGACATGTTGCTGGGTATACAGAGAAAGAAATTATACAAAAGCATCCTACAACATCGTCCTAAGGGGACGCAGATACAGATATCAAATCAAGCTTCTTACGGGGTTTTTCCGTGTAATAGGGTGGTAAATGGCTTCTTCTTGCTAAAATGTACAAGATCATAAATGCAACAAACAGTTCAAGGACATCACATATCTTTATTTTTTTTACTGTAAAAACCTAATGCCTAATTCAAAAAGCAAGTCTGTGTCCTTTCAAATTTTAACATAGTTCGTACGGACAGCTGTCGTTTGAAAGCAAAGTGAAACAATATATCCAAGAGCAAGTTGACCAGCGAGCGACACCGGAAGTCCCCCGATTGACATTTGAATACTTACAGCATCGATCAGAAAGCGAGCCACGTATGTATTGTAGTAGGGCTCGAGACTAGTCCACACAAACGGGTAGTGTTCTCTACTGCAAGAGAAGAAATAGTCCCAGTCAGTAATTCGTAAACATGTCCTTGTTTTACAGAATTCTACAGTTATTATTCTTGTAAGAGAACAAATATACTACTAGTATTGTAACACACAGTACTAGTAATTTGTTTAAATAATGTTTCTGTTTAGAACCATTCTTCTATTCTTGTAAAAGAACAAATACTATTTCAACACACAGTAATTTGTTCAAATACGCATTTCTGTTTAGAACCATTTTTAACAAACAAGATTGCAAAGAGTGGTTTGCAACTACATGTATATGTGTACATTGGAAAGAATTGAAACACAGGCGAAAATTGTTATTTTAATTTATCAGTTTGAATTAAGCGATTATTTGAAATAATGCAATTAATATAAATATATTGGGGACTAACTGTTTGGGTTTGTGGATTTTGGATGATTCGTCCTTCAGGCTTCTCTGTAACCTTGTCAGCTCTGCTCTGAAGAACTCCTTCTGTCTCTTATGTCCATCTTCTGAACCTATTGCCATTATCATAAACAAGCTTTAGTATAAAAAAAAATCCCAGTGTACGCATTTAGTTTTATAAGTTTTACTTTTAGGATGGTGTGTGGATTTCAATGGTTGTTAAATGTTTCAGCAAATTAAGTGCGAAAGAGGGTCAAAGTTTCGTTAAAGTGATAGAAACAAACAAATGTTGTTTTCAAATTCAAAAAATGAATGACATATCAAAGTGAATTTGGCTTTGGTGCATTCCACATGCAAGTTAGACAACTCTGACTATTTGAAGATCATGCGTTTGACAGAGGAATACGGAGAGTGGGATTCTATATGGGTATCCAGATGTGTGAACATTTCTGTTTGACTTTTTAGTGAGTGTTGCTAATTAAATAAATTAAGTGTTACGTTAGTTCACACATACAGACTTCAGATAAAGTCACATAACTGTAAGTTTTGTGGTGTTAGTTTAACAGTCTATGTTACTAATTTTGATTGATAGTTTTGTGAAAATACTGAACTGCATCGGATTAAATAAAACTGTATAAAAGTGGTACGTTAAGTAAAAGACTAAATGCCTGGTCACAAAAAAGCAAAATACATAACATAAAAATGCCTTGCATTAATAAAACAAATATCCATGACCATGAAACATGCGCAGCTTCTACGTAAAAAAAAAACCATGGCACCACTTACCTGATTTCTTACCAGTCTGAAATTTTACTTTCTTTTTCGCGGATTTTTTTCCTAACATTTGGGAAGGGACAATTTAAAATCAATTTTAAATCAGAAACCTAAAACACTACATGCAACCTGGAAATTAAATTTTTTGTTATCAGAAGATTAAGCTGTTCATGCAAAATAATTGGTAGTAATTGTTGTAACGAAAGATAAGACTCTTGAATACAAACTACATGTATACAGAACTAAAACAATACAAGGCCGGTGTTAAATACTAGTAATATAATTAGAATAATAAAATATAAATACAAGTGGACAATACACGAGATACCTAAAGCTATAAGGCAAAAGAAGCATATTAGCCTTCACTATAATTTTACTTACATTACCACCAAACGTGACGTCACTGACAACGCGTTGACATATTTGAGCATCAAATATTGTAAGTAAACCTTTGACTACAATCAAGTAAGTGATAAAATACGTGTACGAGACGTGAGCATTAGTAAGGTGATGTTTGAGTAGAAATACGGAGGTCTACCAGAAATGCATCACACACCTGTCGTACTGTTCTTCTGGGGTCACTGAGATTATTTCTACACCCTAAGATTATATGTACTTCTGGCTATAATTGTATGTTTTTCTCCGATCGAGCTAGCTAAGCTCTACACATTTCAAAATTAAGATCTGATAGCATATATAAGAAAAAGTCTGGCTGTCTAAATTGCATGCATTGAATGGCTAGGATTGCTTTGTCACCTATTCTCGAGTGAACCCGTGGTCCCCCTGGCGTTGTCTTTGGTCTCTGTCTTGATCTAGGAGTGCTTGGATTTCTAGGTGACTTCATTTGAGCGGGGGAGAGAGCTCTGCGGGATTCGCCGGGTCGACTAGTTGGCTGGGCACTCCGAGCTACCGGTCTCTGAGTGTTCCTGTTGGGTTGGGAAGAAGGGCGTGGGGAGGGGGATGGATAGGAACCTTTCTTTGGCTGGTCTTTTTTTTTCTTCTGTGGTTCTTTGGTTTGTTTTTCAGGTTCTTTCTCGGGTTTCCTTTGAGGCTCTTCCTTGTATTGTGTAGTGTCATGCACTGATATGTTGTCATCCGATTCCGAATCGAATTTCTCCTTGTATTCATCTTCTTCGTGAGCAATGGGAATCGTGACTTCCTCATTCTCTCTATTATCGTCATATTTGGCATCTTTATCTTCATTGTCAGAAGTTTTCTCTTCATATCGCCGGTCATCCTCATCAACCTCGTTTTTCTTATCTCTATCTTCGAATTTTTTCTCATTTGTGGCTTCCTCCGTTTCGTTTTGGGAATAATCGGTTTTCGATTGGTCTTCTTGTTTTGGAGAACCGACAGATTCTGTTGTGTTTTCACTGTCGGACACTCTTCGTTGAGCGTTAGACGACTCTTGTGAATTTCGTGCTTCTTTATTATTATCAGCAACATCTTTGACATCATCTTCATCCTTAGTTTTTGACGGTTCTATAACATTTGGCTTTCTTTCTTCGTTTTTACCATTATCTTTTTTGCTGTCTTTTGTATCAACAATAGGTTGAATTGACGTTTTATTGTCACTTGAATTATGACTAGTTTCTTTCACACTATCTTCTCTCTGCTCTTCATGTCTCTCTGATTCAGTTTGAGAAGCTGCCTTTGCTCTTTCTTCTGATCTTTTCCTTTCAAGATAAGAGGAGGTTGATACAGAACTGTACTTGCGTTCCGCTCTTTTTTCAGACCCATCTGATTCCGTTTGAGACTCTGCCCTTGCTTTTTCTTCTGACCTTTTCCTTTCAAGGTAAGAAGAAGTTGACACCGTACTGTACTGGCGTTCCACTCGTTTTTCAGGCCCATCTGATTCAGTTTGAGCCCCTGTCCTTGCTTTTTCTTCTGACCTTTTCCGTTCAAGGTAAGAAGAGGTTGATACAGTACTGTACTGGCGTTCCGATCCTTTGAATTCTCTCTTGGGACTGGACCATAATTGGTCCAATGGCACATACCCATCGCCTCCTTTCTCTTCAGATTTATTTTTATTACCGTTATTTTCGTTAATGTCCTTGTCCTTAGATGTAGTTTCTGTTATTTTTTTAGATTGCTCGGGCTCTGGGGAGTCTTTGCGTTTAGAATTTTGTTCGGGTTCAGTATTTGACTTTGAATCGCGAGTTTCTTTGTTAACAGTCTGATTCTCACTTTCTATACGTTCTAAATCCACTAAGTCCATGTTATTGCTTTTCTCCGCTTCTTTATCTTGTTGTTTGTTCTCTGTTCCATTTTTATTTTTAAGCATATCACCATTCTCTTCACTTGGATCAACTTGATCTTTGCTTTCATTGGAATTATCACCATGAGAATCGAAAGTTACCCTACGCGGACCTGTTTTCAAATCAAATTGGTCCCAAAATAAGCATAAGAACAAAAGTGCACATAACACATTATAAATCTATAGCTGTTAGTAAACATTGAAATCTACTTACTTTGTCATGATCTATTTTCAAAAAGATGCATATTTGCTATACAAACGTGAAAATCGCAATGTACAAAATTAACTCGTTAGTTATAACAGAGTACATACTTTATACCGTCAGTATTACTATATAACTTATTAAAAGCTAAATAAAGGCATATTACCTTGCAACACGTCATACATATATCTGAAAAGTATTGCTATAAATCGAAGTGACCAGTACGCATGCGTGATGCATTTCTCCTAGACAATTCAAAAGAAATTTCAATTCCAAAAGCGAATACTTTTCCATATCTACTGAACGATCCGTGAACCTAGCCTCGTTTTGACCACTGCTGCAGAGTAACCAGGTCTTTATACTTTTGGTAGTGCATTAAATTAGAAAAAACGCCCCATGCAATGATAGTAGTTACAATACTATAGTGTTGATTATTGATGCTAAATCAACCCCAATATAGGCCGTTGTTCATGCATCATCATTATTTGTGCATTCTAGATACTGTTGATTACAAGATCGTAGTAGTATAATTAAATAATCTGATACATGGAGATTGATTATCTCGTTTGAAATGTTAGTACAAAGCTGCTGATATTCTCATAAGTTTTCCCACCGAGATTTCACAAGCTTTAGCATACCTAGATGTTCGTTTTATTGCTGTTACTTATTATGATAAACCCTTCTGTCTGTTATTGATTACCGACGATGCCCCTTTGTAAGATAATGTTAGGCATGAACTCGAAATTATGTTTGATTAATTATGCAGTGGTAGGTTTGGTCCACTTTATCACGTGACATATTTACCCGTGTCGTCATCCTTTTCCTTGTCGTCTGCTGTATGTCTCTGTTCATCGTCTGCTTCCTCTTTTGACTTCTGCTGCTCCTTTTTGTCGTCTTTTTCTTTCTGCGTTAAAAATACAATACCTCTAATTTATTTGTTGCGTATAAAAGTAAGATTATCTACAACTTTAAGTCAATAATATCGATGAAATAGACGTGGCAAAAATTGTTGCTATTATTCCTTCAAACTGAGTTTTCAAGTCGGGTTTGACGTACATCTTGAAATTTAACGTGTGATTAGAAACTACGGTTTCAAATCTTCACCGTTAACGTATTGTAACTAATATGTTTGGTTCTCGTTTTTGCATTCTAAAAGCACAATAGGAAATCCTCATTGGCATGTAACCTTAGCTTAGAATAGGTTACAGCGAGATAACACCGACAAACAGTCAGCCTGATAAAATTGATAAAGGTAATCGATCTATCTGCTTCTGTAGCTAGAAAAACTGTATCCATGATATGTCAAATATGTTAGGTATACTTTGTTAAGCGTACTGGATTTCAAATATGTTATTTTCTTGCTTTTTTGTAAGTTACTGTATGAGTACAAATGATACTATATCAATAATAAACTAGTACATACTAAGTATTACGTTGTCTAGAATTTATTCATGTACAAGTCAATTGGTATCATACCAGTGACTTAAAATATTTAACATTCTTTTTTCATAAAAAGGATACACTCAATACTACCGCCCTAACGAATGTGCTTTAGGGGGAAACCTAACATCGACTGGAAAACAAACAGAATTACATGAGCTTTTGTATGAGCTTAAAATATCAATAAGTCTATATATACACTGTATGTTGCTCGGGACTTGGAGGAGCATTGTTGCTAATGATTGAGAATGAAAGAGCGGAAATCGAACGCCAATTTCAGTCAGTGAAATTTTAAATGTCGATGGGCAGTTTAATAGGCTACGCGTTCTTAGTTCACATATATTTTGTGTCGAAATGATGAGAAAATGGGACCATTGTTTAATAACCCCAGGAGTACAAATTCTTCGTTGTTCTTTCAAACTACAGATATAAGCTAGTCGCTCTCACTCTGAGCTTATATAGTATACATAGATTAATGATAATTTAATGTTCTTCAGTTATCCAATGGTTGCTTTCTTTTAGCTGTGAAATCAAATTAAATCTAAAAGCAGTTTATTTCTATTCTCTGGCTTGTGTAATCATTGCAGGGTCCATGCGATGTGTACAGAAGGGATCAATGTTTTCTTTCTACATAGAAGACAAACAAATACTTTACATTAGTTACTCAATAATTTACATCATTAAATGGTCGACAAATTGCTGTCAGGCTTTATATTATTCCTGTAATACTTTCCTATCGACATCGTGCCCCATTGGTGAGTGAAAATATTAGTGCTAATCAGTCGATAATTCCTTTGTCCAATTATTTAATGCAGAGTGAACCAACGTGAATGAGCCCTGAAAATTAAAAAATGACCATATCCATATTCTTTCTTTGGCCCACACAGTGCACCATTGTGAGTTCGGGGTGAGGCACTGCACAAACATTTGGACCACGTGTCGTGTAACTTGATAAAACTGTACCGTTTTCTCAGTGTTTGTTACAGGAGCCTTTTGAGGAGCAGGTTGCTCCTCTTTAGGCGCCGCAGCTGATAAAGGCTTTTGAGGAGTGGACTCCTCTTTCTTCAAAGGACTTTCTTCTGTTTTCGATTCCGATTCGTTTTTAGAATCGGATGAATTCCCGTGACGGTTGTTGTCTTCAATGTCTTTCTTTAAATCAAAGTAATACACATGTAATTCATTTTCCGTTTTTCTTTAATCATCATTTTTGAGGACTAGTTAAATCTCTCAAAATATTGCTCTAAATGACTGTGTATTTAAGGAGGCCGACTTTAGTTTGCATTGCGCATGTTTTTGCGCATTCTAATATAATACAGTTGATTTATACTTCTTATGAAATTTTTTCGATATCATTTATAAAATTGAACATAATAAACAAAATACAGATAAAAATATTTAGATTTTTAAGGAAATTTTTATTTTTAAAACGGTTTTTACTTTGTGCGGTAGGGGAGCGTTGCCATTGCGCTTTTATGACGTTATGATAAAATGAAGCTTTGTAGGAGTACGTTATAAGAAATAACATAAAAGAAAAAGTAAAAATTGTACGCTGTTGAAATTTTATATACAGAATTATGCTATCCTCGAGGACATTTTCCTCATTTTTTGAATGAATCCATTATACCAATCATCATTCGTGATGATCCAAATATATATCAAAATTTGGTGCATTTTAATATTTTGAGATGGCCCCCACTAAAAACCAGACGGTAGAATTTTGTGTTTTTTACATATAAGGTAGGAAATGATATTACTAATCATATATAACAATTTGAGAAAAAAAGCTATTGTAGCATTTTTTTAAGCTGCTTTGATGTGCGGAAAATGACAGTTTCCTATATATTCCTATATGTACCTCTATTTTGAGATGGTCCCTAAAAAGAACCAGACGGTCGATTTTCATGAACCTTCGCAAATAAAGTAGAGTTGGTTTAAATTACATATGGTTAAAAAATAAACAGTTTTGCTATTGTAGTTTTTCTGCAAAAAAACCCAAATCGGCCTCCTTAAGTCATAATGCATGTATATAATGCTTAAACTTGTTACATTCTCGACACTTAAGCTTCAAGCTAGTTTTAACGTACGTTATGTTAAAAAGATTACACAGTATCTGGAATTGGGAAAGGATTTTTTACAAATAAATAAAGAAACAAAATCAATTGTAATCAATATACATTAATGCGCAGTTATTTTACTTATACAAAAGAAGTATTTATGAGTGTTCAATACAAGCAACACTCATTTTAAATATCTTGCAAATCTTTTTTTATACGGGCTAATGACAACCTTGCGATTTAAATGTCTTTATTCTCGGCCCCATAAAACTTCAGATCCATGAAATTATGAAGCATTTTATGTGCTTTGTACGACCACGAAACTAAATTTGTAGAAAATAAGTGAAAATAGATTTAAAACACACTAGATTCACCTAAAAATAGAAATTTTTATGTTCCGATTCTCCTATTGCAAATATTTTCTGTTGTTTTTGGATTAAAAGAATTTAAAAAAGATAATTTGATTAAACATAATCAGATGACAGACTTTCCCGTACTTTAATCTGGTCTTCATGGCTTTCCGTATAAATCCATTCAATGTTCGTATAGAGATCTACCCCTTGTGTTAAATAACAGAGATAAGCCTACTGTGCATGTACAAACCCCTCATCGAGGTCTCATCCTACTCAGAACCGTGATAATTAAAAGTCTTGCTTACCTCTGTATCCGACATTATGGCAGTTTAGAGTATTTTCACTTATATTCTTTCCAAACTTCTTTTATTATTTTGTTTCTTAACGTGTCACAAATACCATGATCGAGCAGGTAGCGTCACGTCGCCTTGGTGACAACCGGGAACGGAACACTCAAGAAACAGTTCAGTTGATTGGTTTAGATTTCTGTTTAAAAGCCACCTATGTTTGATTTTTATTTTAACCCGGTGTGTGGCTATCGAACTATACTTAAATGTTAAAGGATATTTAAATTAACAAAGATTGTTCTGTCCAGAACGTTTTAATTACAGATTTAATGGCTAACGAACTATGAAGTAAACGCTATCACAGACACTCAGGTGTTTTTCTATTATACCTGATAGTGTGGACAATCACGCCAGTTTTATTCAAAACTTTGTCCCAAGGTAAAGTGTGTTGCATGAAAATCAATGGGTTTGTTTTTAATATAGACTGTTTTATAGATTTTTATGTTAGCAAACGTCTCGAATTTTTTATTTTTCTTACAAGTGTCATTTCAAAATCGATAATTTCAAGACGCGCTTTTTGTACGTAAAAATACATGTAATTTATTTGCAATAATAGGAAAGGTTTAAAAAATTTAAAATCAATTCTATCCTCTGAAGGATTTAAATTTAGTAATTCAAAGCCATGCTATAATATGAATATTGGATCACTATTGATTGCACATAACGCTAAATGTTACCTATTTTGTCTATAAATATAAATTCACGTACTTAATATTTAATTGAGTTCTAAAAGGACCTTATGCTGAACATTTATGATTGAGCTCCTTTTCATATTGCACTTTGTTGCATTGATCATTCATGGATATTCTCAGGATCACTTACAGTAATATGGTTTGACGCAAACGAACATTTTTAAATACAGAATGAGCTACGAATACTTCTCTCTCTCTCTCTCTCTCTCTCTCTCTCTCTCTCTCTCTGTAAGGAAAAAATGTGAGATTGATCCAGCAATGTATGGTACGTACATGTATATAGAAAAATTGAAATTACGGATTACTTTAACTCTTTAACTAACGTGGTTAGGAGTAGATTTTCGAACGCAACTGAATTATGACCACACTAAAAATGAAAAAAAAAAACAGTTTTAAATCTTGCAAACATAAAGAAACCAAAACCATCAAACCTTTCGAAACAATTATCTCGAGTCTTCTAAGCTCCCGCTATGGGTACATATTTGAAATTTGGCTAAATACATAATATTAGTCAAGGGAGTATATGTGTTCTCGGCAAACCAGGTAACTATACCGCTATCTCTGGCCTACCAATCACGAACAAACCAACAAACCGAAAGAGTATTAGTGTGTTGTCCACTGATCCAGTCATTGATCGTTACAGTAATGTTGTTGGTGTGACTTTACGATATATTGTGTTATCTTTCTTTAACCCTGTGCCTGGCTCTGAAATGACGAAGTATGTGTTTACGCAATTGCAACTGACGGGACGATTGTCGTTAACTCTGAGCTTCTTCTTCTGTCTGAATGTCAACAAATGATGACCAAGTGTACTTATAGTATATCTCACTGAACAATATTTAATTTAAACAGTAAAAGAGGGTCAATGAGTGGGCACTACAATGAACCATTTGTAAAATTTTGTCTGTATTTAAAAGATCATATTATGATAATTAAAATTCTATTTTTTGTTTTTCTTTTTTAAAACTCTGATCTTTGTCTGCACAATATCAATATTGCATTGTAAGACAGCTAACAATAGATACAGTTCTAGAGTTTATTTTTAGCATCATGTAAGATACAATGATAAAGAAATGATTTTATTATTTTAAACAAAAAACGTGTCATAACATTGATACTTAATGGTATATAATTAATTTGAGTTTATTAATTCACACAATCACAGATTTAAACATTGAAACAACAGTTGCATTTCTGATGTTGCAAGAGGTTGGATGGTAAACAAATTACCCATCAGGTCCACCTTTAAATTTCAGAGATGAATTCTGTAGCCATTAACCATTATCCAGTAAAGAGAAAATCCAAATATTTTAGCTTAAAGTATTTAATGTATAATGAAGGGATATTGAATATTTTGAATCATTTTAAATTAATTAAATATGTATTGCTATATAACGATGAAATTGAAATGAACCAAATTCACGTGACTGACTACATATAAGAATCCGCCCATTTTGCAATTAAACTTTTTTGAAGAGTTATCTTCCCTTGATGAAAAAATGAAAATTTTAATTTTGTCAAAATATCTGCGGTAAATGATTCATTTTGATTCATATTTTAATAAAGAGGAGGTTTATGCATATATTCACCGAGAGATTTGTATTGATTTCAAGTTACTTCTCATGATATCTGTAATAAAACATGTGCAGCCCATAGACTTCAATGTACAATTTAAGGTACAATTAATTGGACAATAATAAAAGTTTTGAAAATTCGTTTAGTGGAGTATTTTTATTTAGTAACACCTTCAAAATGATATCATGATTAAGAATATTGGACCATTCATTTATTAGGTGCAAAAGGTGGTCGTTATACATTGAATACCTTATATTTTGAACAGTTTCCTTGCCTTATCTTTATACAGATCTCTTCTTCTTAAGGAAATTAATATAGTCTAAAAATGACCACGACCATCCAGTCCTCCTAACAAAACTTGATAGTGTGTTTCTATATACTGACAAAGAACAGTTAGATGAATTATAGCTGTTTATGTAATCAAATGATCTTACTTAAGTTTAACATCTGAGAAATGTATACACCTTTCCAAGAACTAATGGACATTGGGCAAAGAAAAAACGTTAAAGCCAGTGATCAATATGGAATCATATTTTATTTGCTCCTGATTTCTCTGACCTAAATCAAATCGATGAAATAGTTTGCACTAATTGTAGATTTTGTCATTAAAATTTACCGGAAAATTTGTCCTTTAAACTTTTGCTTTAGATAGACTTAAGGTACATCTCTTTAATTAGCACTATTTGCGCTACCACTAAAATTTGACAAAACCGGTGCGAGATAGTTTATTCAGTGGGGTGTACCGCCATTTGTATTTAATCCTCGGTAAAGCTATCCAGCCGTGATTTTGTTTTTAACTCTTCACTTTATGATACTTTATATTTTTTCTATCATTTTTGTCAGATTATGTTCTCCTTCGTTTCACTCATCCGAACATAAAGTATTTCTATTCTAAGTATTTTATAAATAAAAACAACACAGGTTTTAGAGTGAGTGGGCTATCAACCAGTTCGACACCAAAGGTATACTAATTAATTAAATGAGAAAATAAAGATATCATAATCCAAGATTTAAAGTAACAGATAACTTTTCTTTAAGACTGTCCAAACCATATCCATCTTTTGCATTTTCTGAACGCCATCTACCGTGTACTTTAAAGAGTCTGTCTGGAACATTATTATTAGCTGCTGTTGTAGCTCCCCCACTTCTCAAACTATGTAAACCATATTCTTTGAAATCAACTCCAACAGTTTTAAGAGCATCCAACAAAAGTTCTCTTGCTCTAGTATATGTCAAAGGCTTGTTTATTTTACTAACCTGTAAACATTATCTTTCTTAAAAAATGTAACTGCTCTGAAAATAAATTCTTCAGACTGAAACACAAGACCAGCGTACGATATATATTTTTCAAGATAACTAACAGGACAGAGTTTATTTCCTGTTTTAGCTATAACGACTATGTTACCTTGTCTAAACACATCTGTTTTACTTTTTTCAATTTTGATTTCAATATGTGAACCAGATTGATGAAACTTAATATCACACATCTTAATATGTACAAGTTCGTCGTACCTCAGAAATCCAGCATAACCCAATAATACAATGCATACAAGTCTGGAGTGATACAAATTTTCAACCTGAGAAAACTTATCCATAATTTTCTCTAAAATTTCTGGTGTAATAGGTTTCTTCTTGACTACAGGTTTAGACCTTAATCTTTTCCCGCCTTCTAAAATTAAATTCACAAGACTGTTATCACACGGATTCTTACACAGGTTTATGAGATGAGTCCATTGAATACTATAGTATGCTGCATTAATAACGCTGCTGAAGAATTATTCTGTATCAAATAAGATAAATAAACTGCAACTGTGGAGGGTAAAGCAGGTAAATCCTGAAAATCAAATGTTTCACACCAAGCCTTGAATTGCAGAAAATAAGTTCTATACTTTCTATAGGTATTTTCAGATCTGCTGTTCAGTACTATATTACCCATTCCCAGTAGTGTTTCCTTTAGTCTTGGATCTTGAATCTCTTTAATTTCTTTCCAATACGAGAATTTACATGCAAGCTGAAAATATAAAATAATTATGTTTAAATAATGTTAAAGACATAAGTCAAAGAACCCCAAATAGAATTAGCATTCATCCTTCCATACGTTCTAGTGTTTCAAGTTAACATATCATTATTATATTATCTAATGTACCATAAAGACTAAATTATCATTAAACAAATTACATTGCCCAATCAAGGCTAAAAAAACCCAATATGCCCCATCAAGGCTGAATTAAACAATATGCCCCATAAAGGCTGAATCAAACATAAAGCCCCATCAAGGCTAAATCAAACACAATGCCTCATCAAGGCTATATCAAACATAGTGCCCCATCAAGGCTAAATTAATCACGCATGTGCCCCATCAAGGCCAATCAGTCCATGTGCCCCATAAAGGCTCAACTAAACGCAATGCCCCATCAAGGCTAAATCAATCATGTATGTGCATATGCCCCACAAGGCTAACACAGTCCATATGCCCCATCAAGGCTAAAATAGTCATATTGCCCCATCAAGGCATAAAATGATAAAATTATGAATAACAATAAAGCATAAGGTTTCAGCAATCTCTACAATCAATACGAAGTACTAATACGTTACTCTGAAATTGTGGTTCAGCAAACACACTCTCCTCATGAGACCCTTTCTGAAAAAACATATGAGGCTTATAATATTCCACCCATTCTTTAACAAAATCTTGAAATTTTCCAGAAAATGGTTTAACCAAAATAGACCAAAATGTTGCAGTCTGCCACTTTGGAACAATAAGAGTCCATCTTGCTTTGCACAATTTCAAATGATTAATTGCTCTTGCAATCAAATTAATTGGGGGTACAATCCAGTTATTACCAACTGCCCAGTCAAACCCAAAAGCATCTACTCCTGCTGTGTTTGGATTCCAAAATCTGAATAAATTTTTCCAATTTATTGTTATTACAATCTGCAAATAAATCATATTCATAAGGACCCCATTTCCTATTAAACAATTGAAAAATATGATCTCCCACTGCCCAGTCATCAAAATCAAAAATCTTACTGTAAGCATCGGCAATTACATTCTCATATCTTGGAATCCATTCTGTTTCTAATCTAATTTTGCTCTGCAAACAAAAAGTAAAGATTGACAGTGCTAATTTTTGTAATTCTTTGTTCATACTGCCTTTCCCAACAATTCTTACAACATTTTGGTTATCAGTGTACAGCTTAACTAACCTATTACTCAACGTATCTTTAAGGCTCTCTAATGTAATTTGTACGGCTTTAAGTTCTCTCCATGTAGAACTTTGACACCTCTGTTCAGGTGTCCACATGTAATGAACTAAAGAATTAAACGTTTTAACAGAGAAACCTGCTCCTGCTGTATTGCTTGCATCTGTATATAAAATCTGCTCGGGAAGATTACCACTTACAAAATGACACACTCTGGCTAGAAATCTACAATTGTTTAACCAAAACATAATTTCGTGAAGCATATTATCATTAAATAAGATAATCTGATCCCAAGATAAACATTCTGCTATAGCTATATGCATGTATCTAGACATGATATTACAAATATTACCAAGGCTAAATGAAAATGAAACAATCTTCCCTGTAACTTTAGCCAATTGTCTTGCTGTAACAGAATTTTTGTTATGAGCAATAAATTTGATATCTTCTTGAAATTTTAAATATTTTTCGTCTGGCACTGTAAGAGTTCCATTGTTTGTATCCCATACAAAACCTAACCACTTAATAACTTGCTTAGGTTTAAAATCGCTCTTTTCTTTGTTCACTACAAAACCTGCACAATGTAAATCTTTTTCAACTTCGTTAGCAACCTTTACACAGGTAGCATAATCTTCAGCTATACCACATCCGTCATCTAAATAAACAATACATTTGAATCCTTTACATCTCCAAAATTTGACTAATGGTCTGAGCAACTTTGTAAATAAATATGGAGCACTTGATAATCCAAAAGGTAAACATGTAAAAATAAAATATCTGATTTTGTTCCATGAAAATCCTAGGAATTTTTGATGTAATTTATGAATATCAACATGATGATACCCAGACTTTAAGTCAAATTTGTACATGAATCCATTTTTCATAACCATTTGTAATGCATGCACAATACCTTCCATTTTAAATTTTCTTTTGTCAAGACATTAATTAACGTGTCTAAGGTCTAAAATCAACCTACGTTTACCTTCCGAGTTAACAGCTACTGATAAAGGATTAACAAAAGATTTATCTATCTGCTCCTCAACTATTCCTGAAACTAATAACTCATTAATAGCAGACTCAACAAAATCTCTGTGCTGAAATGCGGAATTGTTATTCTTCAGCAACACTGCTAACGGCTCAGTTACAAATGGAATAAAAAACCATACCGTATAACATTCATAATAAAATCTGAAGCATGTAATTGGCTTTCCCAAAAATCTAAATGCATTTTTAAATTGCCTTTAACTTTGGATGAAGTAGAGTTCTTAAATTCAAACACATTGTTGTACAAAAAACAGTCTCTCACCAAGTCATTGTTTGCTGCCTGATGCTGTGCTGGTGCTGTGTTTGCGAAACTGCCGTTTCCCTTTTCCGGGCATTTGTTGGCCCAATGTCCGAATTTGTTGCAGTAGAAGCAGATGTTCCGGGCTGCTGCTCCGCTACTTCCACTTGAAGATGATGCCGCCTTTCTGTACCATTGCTGAGATGATGTGAACGGTTGATAATAGGGATATCTTCCATACTCTGCTCTGGTGAAACTTGATCCAATATCCTGCCCATGCGGACGAAAAAACTGTCCCTGAAGTCCTTGCGAATCTTGTCCAGAATACGAACGGTTTGTACGCTCATAAGGCTTCCTATTGTTGTTCCTCTTCTTGGCTCTGAAAATAGCTTGCCTAAGCTTAGTAGCGTCATCAGCATCATCAGTAATAGGATCATCTTGATATTCTTGCACGACATCCCACCCATACTTGTCGGCAATGCGTACAACTTTATTTCTTTTGTTCAAGTCTTTTACAACAGAATTTAAAGCTTCAATTGCAGATTCAACATTGTTGCTTTTTAATAAATTAACTGCTTTAAGAACGTCATGTTCTCTGTCCGAGTTAAATTCAAACTGGACCTTGTTACTTTGAAACTTAAATTCCGGTACCTTTTTCTCCGTTGGTTTTGAGGTCAAATTCAATTCGTTGACAATCTCCTGTTTCTGCCTTCTCAGCGCTCTCTCTAGCTTGTCAGAAAATATATCCAATGCTTCTGCAGTCGTAAAATCATCCATAGAATCATGCATAGGTCCGTGTTGTGAACCTCTAGGTGCTGCATGAAGAGCCCGCTCTTCTTCTCCCACGTGGCTTGAGCTCGTCTCAGTCATAAGTACGGCCGGAAAAATCGTGTTCGAAAGGGTTGATTGCTCTTCGATGACCTGTCTATACCTGATCGGTTCTATTTATACTAAAGCCAAACAACTACTTGTATAACTGCGCTTAAAGAAGTAGTCCGTAAAATACAACTTACAGAAATTAATGTATACAATCCATTGCAAACTTCCGTCATCTAATTACGTACGATTCTAGATCTCGATGACGCTTTATTAAAGCTGAACACCGCTCGTAAATAGGCACTGTCCGCCATATTTCTCTTACACTACTGATGTTCCTACAACCCCTATATAAGGCGCAGACCTCTAATCAGTTCAAAGTATTTTGCTGTAGAGGTCTCACCTGTGTGGACGTACATCCTGCCTCGTCGTGTTACTCGGTCGCGATGAAATTATCAAATTTTACGCACTTTTTTCAAGCCAGGAGAATACTAACATCAAATAAATTGCTGAATGCATCATTTACAAACAGAATATGCACATAGTATAAGAAATAAATGCGTAAAATCCAAAGACCACGAAAGGAATACTACACGTCGGCCACGAGTTTCAGGTGTGCAATCGGGTGTAACGAAATCGAAGGGTTTATATACCAGGTATCTGTGTGACGGTCCCTATTTACGAGCGGTGTTCAGCTTTAAGTCATACGGGTATTGATTCCTACGCAAACAGATTTATTTCTATTCCCCTTTTTATGAACAAAAGTCTGTAAACCTAATTTAATTTTCTAAAAGACAATAAATTATTCTTATCGACAACGGGTAATGCAAAATACCTGTTGCAATGATACAAAATCAAAACCTGAGTAGTCAAAGTCATTGTCAAGTTTACTAAACAGAACAAACCTGAGTTTTCATAAAAGCAAATTTATCGAAGATACAATATAAATATATATACAAAATCAGACAAATCCAAAAATATATAAACATAAAAAATAAATTAGTTATTAAAGATAGTTTTGAAAGATCACTGTTTTAGGTGTATATTTAATAATTAAAGGACAGGTCTCTACGCGATCATTTCGCCTTCATTTTGTTTCTTTTCACAAACATGTACACAATCAAGATGAATAGTTTTAGTATGACTTAAGGAGGCCGACTTTAGTTTTCATTACGCATGTTTTTGCGCAATCTAGTAAAATACAGTGAATATCTATACCTTTTAAGAAATTGTTTCGATACCATTTATGAAAATGAACACAATAAACAAAATACAGATAAAAATATTTAGATTTTTAAGGAAAATTTTTATTTTTAAACGATTTTTCCGTTGTTCGGTCGGTGAGCGTTGCCATTGTGCTTTCATGACGTTATGATAAAATGAAGCTTTGTAGGAGTACGTTATAAGAAATAACATAGAAGAAAAAATAAGAAGTGTACGCCTTTGAAATTTTACACACAGAATAATGCTAGCCAAAGGATTATTTTTCTTAATTTTTGAATGAATCCATTGTACCAATCTACATTTGTAATACGCCAATGGTGCATTTTGATATTATGAGATGACCCCCATTAAAAACCAGACGGTAGAATTTAGTATCTTGCATATAAGTTAGAAAATGATATTACTAATCACATATCACAATTTGAGGAAAATCGCTATGGTATTTTAAATCTGCTTCGAAGTGCGGAAAATGACAATTTCCTATGTATTTTATTGTAAATATACCTGTTTTTTGAGATGGCCCCTTAAAAGAACCAGATGGTAGATTTTCTTGAAACTTCGCAAATATACGAGAGTTGGTGTAAATTACATACCGGTATGGTTAAAAAATAAAGAGTTTTGCAATAGTAGTTTTTACGCGAAAAAACTCAAATCGGCCTCCTTAATTTCCTTAGTAAAACCTTTTTTATATGGTTATGTATGTTCGTGTAATTTTCTGCTATTCAGGTCTTACCATTTCCAATTCAACAAGGATAGGGTCTACAAAAAGGTCACTCGTCTTACGAGTCATATTTTGGGGGAAGAAACTTTGTACCATAATGTAGTTTGCGTAACACCGAAACCGAATTCTTTGTTCTAAACTCTCCACAAAATTAAATAAATTTGTGTTTTTGGTTATATTTAATGGATTGCTCACAATTATACAAGTCTAATCACGATGATGTAATCTGTGGGAACGCGGTCATTGGTGCATGTTTAAGTTATTTTGCAAACATTTTTCACACTTATGATAACGACAGCGGGGTGAGGGGGCACAGAGCGCAGAAATTATGTTTATCATTATGAGTTAAATCGGAATAAAAATTTGCAAACATGTATTCCGAAAGCTGCTTTGCTTTCGATATACTATAGAACATGTTGTGGAAATACAATATAAAAATCAAATATTGATTTACAGTTAAAACTTTTTAGCTCAATGCATTAATACATGATGCATAAACTTCTTTGTTAATTATGTTGAAAAAGTTTTAACATCAAAATGATACATATATTTCATCGTTTAACTCTGTACAGCGGAAGTCAAGGCGACAAAAAAGGTGAAAATGTTTTGGTATAACTGACATAGATAAAACTAAAATACACATTCACCAATCTCATTCTTTAAAAACAACAATTGTTTATAAGATATTATTCGTCTATATTATACTAGTATAATCCTTACGACAATTCTCTTATCAGAAGTGGAAGGATGATATAAAACACACAAACCCTTTAAATATAGTTTTTTCAGTGTTTCATCGTTTATGGCGTACTATGTCTACACAAACACATATTCAGAGACTGCGTATTATTAAAATTTTGCATTAGCTCGTTGTAAAAATTAGTTGATTATACATATACGTGTCCTTTCTGTCACTTTTTTTTAATGAAATTGCAAATTTTATTGAAGCAATCAATATGTCGGATAAGACACCGAGCATCAGCATGCATATCTACATATTATACAGAACTGTTTTAATAAAATAACACGAACTTTATCTAAACAAAATTAGACGGTATATTGTCTTCAGTTCATACTAACTGTCTTGAACCACTCAAATCAAGGTACTGAAGGTAGAAACACAAATAAATGACTTACCAGGTAATATTCTCTTTATATAGTGTTTAATTGTAAAAGATATGGGAGAAAACAACAACGCGAGGGATGCATCGTGTATTTACTGTATATAAACATAGAATATTTATACTTCTGTTAATTAAACAAAGCTTAGAAGCTGAGCTGAAACCCTTTATAAACTATATGTTCCTTTGTCAATGTGTTGTGTTCGTCACTTCTAGAATCCTTCATTCAGTGTTGCTTAATGTAGAGCCATTTTTGTGAGCGGCGTTAGCAGCCCATCAACCTGGCTGGATCTGAATCGTGTCTGCACAGACTGAGATGACATGGTACTTCGATTTATGGCGCTGCTGGATCTTGATTGTGTTTACACAGACAGGGTTTACAGCAGTTGTGGATCTATATCGTGTCTACATCGAATAAAATAACTTGGGTCCTCAGTTTACAGCAGTGTTACTTCTTTATTGTGTCTACACAGACCAAAGTGGCATTGAACTTCGGTTAACAATAGTTTTTGGGCCTATATATGTGACAACATAAACTGAATTTATTGAAACAATAAAATGTTTTCTTTGGTGATTCATGCGGAATATGAAGGTGGCGACATTGCAGAAAAAATACATAACCCGCGTTAGCGGGTTATGTAAATTTTTTCTGCAATGATCGCTACCTTCATAACCCACATGAATCATCAAAGAAAGCATTTTATTGTTTATATTTACATCTTTCTTTTAACAAATTAATAAATTGATTGTAAAAAGTAAGTAAAATTCACTAAATTACTGTTAATGTACATCAGTACGTTAGCTAAAAGAAACAGCCAAATCGTCTCCTATGGGAATTTGAGTCTGACATCATCATGATTATTTCGTGCAGCCCGTGATTTTTCTTAGGTCGCTGTAGGTTTCGACCAATCGATAAACGGGGCGTGTAGATTTTAGTCCTGTCAGTTTCTATAGAGCTATGAATTAACAATAAGTTTCCGTAAGAAATAAAGGGTATCATACTCGGTAGATGCAAATATAATTATATGATTCATTAACTCCTAGCTCTTTGATTGGCCGATAACCAACAATCTAGAAATAATCAAACGTTATATTCACCTGCACGTCACTTACGAGGGAAAGTCTAGTACAACATTTGATTTTTTTCTACATCGGACAAAAAATAGATAGAGGATTTCCAAAATTCTGCGATTGGTTATCATCATTCCTGTTATCTAATGAAATTTTGAGCTTCTCACTGTGTTCGGCTACATGACTTTTTTCTGAGCTAACAAACTGAGCTTCGGGCTCGGTGAATGGATATCTAAATCATCGTATTGGCCTCATAAACAGCAATAATTGTATTATAATTTGGGTCCTCAGTAAATATACAGTAGTGATTGCTTCTTTATCGTGCCTACACAGACTGACGTGCTGTTAGACTTCGGTTTACAGCGGTGATGGTATTTTTTCGAGTCATGGACTCGGGTGTTCGTTTTACTAAAGATCTTACGAAAAAGTCGTAAATATTTTCAGTCTCATAGAAAGCTCTTTAATGAACAAAAATTTGAAAGCATTATAGTTTATCCTTGTTAAGATTTTACAGCCATTTTATTTAAAATATTGTTAAGTTTGTGGGTAATAAGCATTCATTCATTTGGTCGTAAAACGCAGCCCTAGAATTATCGTGCCTACACTGACTGAAGGGGCATGGAGACATAGAACCTTGGTGTACAATCTGGTTTATATTGAATACACTTACTAATTTGCTTGTGTTAAAAGAAACAATGGTTTTATTTATACCTTACTTAATAATTAAAGCCTCCCACAAAAAATGACATTATTCACGTAAAAAGAATAACTCATCCAAAATAAAAAATTAATTTCAGTGTATTTATTGATTATATAATGCATCATTAAAATGTAGACTGTGAAATTTGTGACTGTTTTGTACCAATCAAATTGAAATAAAACATTACCACAGGATATTTTTTTATTCATTGGATATTTTGTTTGTATACATTTTTCAGGGGGTTTTTTTTGGTGTATTTATTGGATTTTTAATGTGATTATAACCAATCCATTCTTATTATCGTATACATTTAGCTTGTTTGAAAACCATCAATCATAAATGAATGATTTGATAGTTAGAAAAAAATACATGTTAACACATAATTTCATGAATAATCGCTGGGGCCTCAGGTCAAAAAGCAAGCACATTGTTACTTTTTTTATGTAAATTAAAATAAAGTCATCATGTAACTAAAAAGAATGTCGATTTTGCTCACAGGGAGGGGATTACTTTAAAAAAATCGCCGTTCCCGTTGAATTCGTTACAAATCGTGTAACGTTATTTGTGAAGGAGAAAGTATGTGCATCCTCCTCCAGCGTTTAAAATAAAAAGACACTTAAGTGCCATGCAGGTGATTACAATAAGTCGGTCGCATCCATACATGTATATTTATTTTTTTATAAAATTATTGTATGAAATATCAATGCAATGCGCAATGTATTCTTTCCTTACTTAATATTTGGAGCATATTCACATTATAACGCTATTATTACATTTTTTGTTTTCATTGTCTACGTAATTATAAATTTCTATTTATCTGCCTGTCATTATTCTCTCTCTCTCTCTCTCTCTCTCTCTCTCTCTCTCTCTCTCTCTCTGATTTTTGAAAGAATTCCTTGAGGATGGGCATTGTTCACATGGCACATGACATGACATTTTTGGTTACAATGCCTGATTCTGACTTTCGTAATGGATTGATCACTACTTATAAATTTGTGGTTGGGTGTGTCAGATTGAATCAGCATTTTGCACATTAAAAATGTTCACTTAATAATAGCTAAATTCCTTAATTGGTTTATAAATGATCGATACTGATAACTTTCTATATAAAAAATATACTTGTGTTCTTTCTTAAATTAAATTTAATGAGCATAATTTAAAAAGTGAGATTTAATCTGTCGAATGAATTTTGCTTATAAATAAATAAGAAGTCTTGACTCATTCACAACCTATTAATTATAATGGCAAAAAACTTATAGCAAAATTTAGAACTTCTTCTCACTCTCTGAATATTGAAAAAGGCAGACATAATAATATAATTAGAAGTCAGAGATTTTGTATTATAGTGTAACCATATTGATATAGAGGATGAGTTCCATTTTATTTTGAAATGTCCTTTTTATCAGAAATTAAGAAAGAAATATATTAAACGTTTTTACTATGTAAAACCTAATGTGTATAAACTAGTTAACTTACTAAGTGTAGATAATACTAAAGAATTCAATAATTTAGGTAAATTTTTACTCCAAGCTGTAAAATTGAGAAATGCAACATTGACATAAGTGTTTCTGGAATAAATCTTGCATGCTTAGTTGGTTCCCACGGTAACGGAAAGTTTGTAATTTTTTTCATTTTTCATTGTTATTTCATTCATCTTCTCTGTCTAATCACCAGTGGTACTAGCTGCAGGTCTGTAGCTCCCGGTCTGAAAAAATTCGGATGGACGACCTGGGTCGTCCGTCCGAATTTTTTCAGACCGGGAGCTTCAGACCTGCAGCTACAGTGGTACCTCATTTATAGATTGTTTTTATAATGTTATGTACTCTGATAAGTTGTATAACTTAAAGTAATAAATTGAATTGAATTGACAATTTAAAATTGTTAATTAGTAATAGACATTTATGTAGTTCTTTCATATAGGCTCTTTATATTCTCAGATCTTTTATCTTCTTTTTGATATTTTGACTACCAAAGAATGAGATGCCTTTTAAAAGCAATAATGGAACCTTTCTTCAGACCGGAACGAAGGCCATGTATGAGGTCAAATTCCTTGTTTCTGAGTCGACACGAATGATTGCTTGAAGCGGGGGCGTGGATCATTTTATCACCTGATCCCCCCCCCCCCCCCCAAAAAAAAAATATTCCCTTAAATTTCTATATCCGATTAAAATGGCTAAATTTCCAAGAATATCAATCAGAACAATTCAAATTTCTATATGCATTCATTCCACGGTGTTTTACCTGACGCTTATCATAAATTACATAAAAAAAGTGGATTGTGCCGGAATAAAACGCCTGCAATACATATATGGTAATAAACTTGCTGCATATTTTTTTTATCTTGTTTTGTTACCATTTTTGAATGTGTGGCAATTCATTAAAACTCTCCGCGACCTCATACGTCAAATCTGGAATAGAAAATGAATTCTCGTTTGAATACATCAGAAATATGGCGCGGTAACGCCCAGCTAATTATGCGTGGCTGTTCCGTTGTGTATATATACTTCATGTTCTGTTCGGGGCTAGACAGGTTTGTCAACACACATTAATTAGCGGTTAATCAGCCGTGTGCCCTACGTTAAGACTTCGGACGAGGACAACTTTGCAGTGTAACATGGAGATCTACAGAGCTTTCTTTGTAGCATTCCTTGTTGTTTTTATCCACTCTCAAACAGGTAAGAATATTACGGTTTTCTTGTATTTTTCTCTTGTCCCAGATTCATAAATTTCATTTCATTAGCCTGGATGAATTGTTTGGAACGAAATAAATGATCTTCTGGTAACAAAACTGGTATGATTGAGGCGTAAGCCATGGATGTACGAAAAACGTGGAATATAATGATATTGTGCTATACTCTCGGGAATAAGTCAAACGTATAGTTATTTATTATATATTTAAGGTTTATTTACATTCTTAAAGTCAAATGCTACTCTATTTGACTCTCTATTAAACTAACAACTACAAATGCCTTCAATCTATACAAGGTTACATTAATGGAAACAAATTGAAATGAATACAACTTGTGGGAATATTGGGGAACAATTTATGAGGTGAATAATTAATCGAGCTGTTTAATCTCGCCATGTGTTACCAGGCAGCACGTCAAAATTCGACCTCGTCAATAAATCTGTACCTACATATGTATACTTCAATATCGTTTATCTTATAATCAAAACTTTACTTGTAATATACATGTATATGTAACACCTTTACCTGTTAAATTCTGCGGCTCGTGTTGTATCAATCATTCGCGAGTTTTGAACGCTCTACTTTATGCTATAAAGCCCTAGTTTTGTAATATAGTTTTTGTAAGATAACATAGTGATTCTGATTGATCAGGTGTTCACAACTTCCATATCCTTGGTATGTAGCACTTCTCACAGAATTAAGAACTTTTTTATATATCATAGCGAATTCTTTGATTTTTATTTTTTAATTGATTGAAACTAACAAAAAACATGAAATAAAGGGGTTAACAGTTAAAACATTTAAAATTTACGAAGTTTAAAAACTAGAAAAATCGGAAGTAAAATATCTTTTAACTTCTATAAGTCTATTTTCAGTGTATGGTCTTGGGGCCTGAATAACTTTGATATGATACGATAAGTACTAAGCATTTGTCTAGTTTTATTACAGTATATCTTTTATTCTTTTTTCATAGGCGAGACCATTCCACTTCGTTTAAAAAGGGATACGAAAAAATATGTTTCTCCAATTGAAAATTTCATTCTTCTGACCAACAAATACAGAGTGCAACTTGAGACAATTCAGAACGCCACAGACCCAAAGAATGGCACCGAAACAGCTAGTAATATAGCTGTCCGGAATCTACACGATAACAACACACAAACTGATGGCGTCACAACTACCCAGCGAACAACCTCCTTAATCTAGACAAGCAAATTGTCGTGATTGTAAAAGCTAGGAGACATTTAACTCTCCCCATTGAAACTTGCCTGATCCTCGGCCATGGAAGCTCTGAACGGGTGCGAGGCGAAGGGAAGGGAATGAAAACAAACTCTGTGTAATCCAGTCAGAAGAAATCCAATTTATTTCGTTATCTGTTGTGTTTGCTGGCGAACAACAACTAATGATTATGAACTTGTAGACACAATATTTATTTACGACAATTGCAGCTTTCATTCTACCATTTCATTCATATGTTTTCATATGTATTAAATTGTGTTTCATTAAATTATTCTTTATTATTTTCAATGACTTCTTACTATTTATAGCATATGCTGTTTTTGGTTATATAACAGCTTAATTAAATCATCATTTGAATAAATCTACAAACCGGTTCTTACTATTAACACGTCTACATATCTACATTGAAATGACCAAAATATATGCGTTGGCAATAAATTACTCAGTCTATTCTCATATTACCAGTGTCAGATTAAGTAAGAAATTTTAATTAAGAAATGTTAATTAAAAGAATCATATTAAACTGAGCAGAAAAATGGATTGCTAGATTAACAAACGTTCAAACAGGTTTTTAAGATTTTATTTACTAGGGCAGTCATTTATTGTTCCGTAAAGCCGAGTCGCTTGTATACTACTTTTAGTTAAAACTATCCATTGTCCCATTAGTCTCTGAGTTGCATTAATAACTACTGCAGTATATAAAAATCTTTATGCCATATACATGTACATGTGTGTATTATTAGCAATGATGAATATTATACTTTCGATTCGTTTATCTTCTCAACAACTGTAAATAGTCAACTCAAACTCATAGAAGCTTTAGTATCAACCATGATAATTGCTTTGAATGGACAGTGAACTATTGACTCAAATTCTTATCATCAGTAGAAACTTCGGCGATTGTTAATAACTACATGTAACTACCATCAATTACTAAAATCAGTCAAAAACTTAATGTCATATTAGGCATGTAAATTTAACGACTACATTTTAACAGCTATCAATAATTCTCAATAACATTTTAAAGACAGCCATTGCTCTCTTTAACAGTAGAAGACAATTCAATATCACGTATCATCAATAACCTTAGAATTGCCCCGTTTCAAAAACGGTAACCACTATTTTCAAATTAAATAATTAATACATAACCGGGGCAATCAAATAAAATTTGCTAAAGCATATGAATGGTCATTCATTTAGTTAGAAAGAACAAACAAAGGAAAGACTAAAATATAGCATTGCAAGTAAGTTTATTATGAAACTATCGGTAAAACCTGAATGATGTGTTGTGACTAGAACATTTCAATTACTGCATGTAAACTTATCTGATGAAGAAATTTGCTAGATAGAGTATTTCAAATATTTGATTTTTAATGTTCAAAACCATCGAAATTATAAACAACGTCACAAAACACGAAACAGCTGGTTCACTTGCCCTAAATAAGATAATTCGTAAATATTTTTCGTTCCAAACTAAAAGTGCAAAATATACCCTAAAAACTAGTTCAAATTTATCCTGAGGATAACTCGACTCAAATAGCATATGATTATGTACGTATTTGCTCTTAGGTATTGTACACGTACGTCAAAAATACCGTGTCAGGTTTGACTTATTTCTGACTTATTTTATTTTGTTTTAGAAAAATGGTTCACGATATTTAAAAAAAAAAAAAACACGCAGAAAGACCACAAGACTACGTTAGAATTCTGAAACCTTTTTAGCATATTAAAGAAAAAACTGTATATTAACCGCTAGCTTATAGTCGTCATGTTCTTCAATACTGTGGAGTTGGGCGACAAGACTTCATTATTAATTCTCCAATATTTCGATCAGGGGTCAATAAAATACAAACGCCCTCTCACGCACAGGTCGATGAGACAGGCATGTTTAATGGCGTGTCAAACAAGCTTACTGACAACCCGGCCCATTATGTACTTTCAATGAACGATTATTTCCTAGATTAACGTGACGGTGGTATAACAAGGTGAGCGAGGTAACAGGAATCACATTTTTATATATATACGTGATCTGGCGACGAGCGTATGAAATATAACCTTATAAAACAATGTCCTTGTTTACTTTGACGCCATTTGACCAGTAATGACGTCATATCGTTCCAAAACTCCGTCAATTTAAAGATATTACTAAAAATAAGAGTGTGTATGTTTTATGTCAAATAATAATGACAAAAACCTTCTTTTAATAATAATAAAAAAAGAATATAGAAGACGGTTTATGCCCTAAATTGACTAGAGACTATAAACAAGTTATTTTATTAATTAAGTAAGGAACTATATTTTTGTATAGAAATTGCGAGGGAATTGCATACCTAAGTTTTGAGGTTTTTAAAAATAATTTTCAAATTTTAAAGCATCAAATTCAAAAAAATTAGAGAAGTTCAGAGGGCGTTCCGATTAAAAAGGACAATTTTTTTCTTTTGATCACGTGGCTAATCACAACCCATATACATGTCCCGGATGTCTTCTGATTTTTTCGGTAGATTTAACATATAAAATACACCTGCAGTTACATGTTAATTAGTTACAAAATTAAAAGTTGGTGGAGACAACATAAGTTCAGCATACATTGGTATTGCAACAGTATAACAGGTAAACTCTTGGATGCTCCTATTGCCAACAAGTGCTTCAACCTCGAAATATCGGTCGCTTCTGATCGACCTCCATTTAGAGATTGTTTACCTGTGAACCACACCTTCTTGGCTGTATGTCGAAAGAATTCTCTAAATGGTAAATAAAACAGATTTCTCCTAAATATTTTTTTGTAAATAACTCTCTCCTCTAGAATGAATAAAAAGTGATAACAACAAAAAACAACATGACACGTTCCGTGAGCCAGTTTGCGTTGATCTATTTATTATTATTATTTTGTAGATTTGTGTACTAATATATGTGTTTTCGATTTTTTGTACTTTTTTGATTGAAATGTTGTTGTTGTTGTTGTTTTTCTAACATTCATTGAATCTCCACGTACGTGTATCAAATGTATCTACGGACCACGAAGTTGTCAATTCATCACAAGCAAAACGTAATTAGGAATTATTCGTCTCACATCGGCGTGTTGTACAAAAACAATGTACTCAGAAAACCGATATCACTTTAAAAGTTTCACTAATTATTAATGATAAGTAAATTTTATATTTAACCACAGAGTATTAGACAGTCTGATCTTGTCTGTTAATGTCCTGATTATATTTTTTTCCTTATCTTTAGATGAAGATTTCATTTTTGACTATAGTTCTGATTTTTATCTCTTTGCATGACGGTTATAATATCATTGAAAGTTTCATTTTGCTGTTGTATTTCAAACACCGATGATTTTTTGGAAAGATAAAAATTTGATCAAAATTAAAGGAAAATGCAATATATTTTATTTTGCTTTATATAAGGAAATAAATATTCTATTAGGAAACAATATCAAAACAAACCGAAATCAAGAGCGAGTTTACAAACAGATCTTGCCATTTTGCCATATTGTACTTGTATACACCAATATAAGTGACTTAAAATTCCTTCGCCCTACACACCAAAAAGCCAAGCAAAAAAATTCCGATGATATTACATTGTATATAAGCAAAGCCTTAAAATATCTATTTTGTTAGGGTTTATTTTGTATATTGTTATGCAACATGTTGCTACTAACAAAGGAACCCTCACGAATTTTTCTTCTTCTCGTTCTGCACTCTATTACTGTTCTTCTTAAGTCTATAATATATGGTCTATTTTCATCATTACAGGATGTCCTTTTCTTTGTGTGACTTGTTCTTAGAAAATAAACTGTTAATTCTTTCTTTCTTTTTTTTAACTTTAAATCTATCACTCACAAGACTCTGTATTGTCCTTATCATTACGAAATATCCTCGCTTACATCATGACTATGATGCAATTGTTAGATTCTAAATTATACTTTCTCCGAATTCATCGGTGTTTTGTATAAAGGAAAGTACGGGGATGTTTTCCGTTTGCAGAAATTGAATGAAATTCGTCAAAACACGCGAACTTCCTCAAGTTTAAACACATCCGCATGGTCAAGATATGCATTGCACTGTATTTTTTCTTGTATGACAACAAAAAAGAATTTAAAGGAGGAATGTATTGTTCGAAGTTTAAAGTTTAGGAAAATTCCTAGTGACTGCAATGTACTCTACAGTGCAACACAAAAAGCAAAAGGGCCGAGGGCTATGTGGCTCACACAAGCATACAATACTAGTACATGTAATGCTGAAGTGTGGCCCAACTGTGGCTCGTGGCAGCTCTTGCGCCGGAGTTGTAGATAGTGTGTCGTATGTACAATGTATCTCTAATTATGAGCGCTTTCAATTTACTAAAACGTGCTTTAAATTCATATAAATTTCAATCAAATATTTCAATATTTTTTGAAGATGGCTATAACGTAACTAATTTTTACTACACTGCGGGATGATATTTTCCCATTCTTACGTAAAAACTACAAAAGTTTAACCCCATTTGTAGACAGTTGAACAAACTTTAAAAGATATTCTAAAACTTGCTTCATATAAATTAAACAAATTTGAGAAACTAATCCACATATACGATCATATTAAAGCCAACTTAATGGAAAATATTGTTGGAATCGACAAATGATGGCTATATATTTGTTACGCAGAATTTAAGTACTTTAAATGTGTAGTACATACTTGTATACATAATATACATGTACATGTATATATTTACATCTACCGAGTATTTTCTCCTCTATTTCTTAAGAAAACTGATTATGATTCATAGCTCTATAGAAACTGACAGGGCTGAAATCTTCAGCAACCGAAGAAAAATAACGGCCTGCACGAAATAATCATGATGATGTCAGACTCAAATCCCATATAAGACGGTTTGGCTATTTCTTTTATCTAACGTACTGACGTACATTAACAGTAATTTAATTTACTGATGTATTAACAATAACTGAGTTACTTTTACTTACTTTTTACAATAAATTGATTAATTTGTTAAAAGAACGATGTGACGGCAGCGATCATTGCAGAAAAAATACATAATTTTTTTCTGCAACCTTCATATCCCGCATGAATCACCAAAGAAAGCATTTTATTGTTTAAATAACGACAAATGACACATTTTGTGTTTATTAAACGACAGTTCAATAACAGATTGCACATTGTATTCGTATTCTTGCAAAAATTACTATCAATATCGGTCTGTAAAACTCTTCAATTACAATAACGTGGTTTCATCAATATTCGTTGAATACTGATTTTTGTGGATTTCGTTGTTGAGTTGATCCACTAATCTAAATGTTCATTAAATGCAATATCTATTTACTTATTTACTAATTTGTTTATTGTGTTGATCGTTGTCCACGAATTGAAGTATCCTTGAAACTGTATTTTTTTTTATCCGCGAAAAATTATGCCAACGAATATTGAAGAAACTACACAAGTTATAGAAGCCTAGTAAAACCAAACATGTAAGCTTTTCATCTCGTACGGGAAATATTACTTTAAGATATTTATGGATACTTTTAAGTGTACAAGGAAGGTAGTTCACTCCAGAAATGTCCACTTTTTAATAGAGGTCATGAAAATAAAAGCGACTTACGAGACCCTGCATCCCTGTAAAAAAAATTGAATCCTTTATTCATAAATAGATTTGAGCATTAAATTCTGACTTCAGTCAATACGCATTTCTATATTTTATAAATACATAGTATTTTGCAACACTTTGATTTTAACATCATAATCGGAAATAGTAATATAAAAAATCAATAGCAATTTCCTTGTACTAAAAAACTTCCTGTTTACGTCTAGCAATGGACCTCGTTTAAAACACGGTCTGTGAGTGCAGAAAGCTAGTTCTTATGTGGTGTTGTTGTTGTTGTTGTTGTTGTTGTTAACATTCAGTTAACTTTTTGCTAGACAGATACCTACCCCACCCCGTCTATCAGATATGTTAAAATATACTGAATGGTCGTAGCCATTGTATGACTACAGGGTATTTAAAACTTATAGAAAAAAGCAACCATCTAAAAAAATAAAGGCTGAAAATTCAAATAAGATTTCAATTGTAATTTATGCATGAACCACCCAGCTTCATTCCTGAGTCTCTCACGACGTCAGTACACGACAAGTGCTCTTTAAGGTAAAAATATTTAGTTTTTACTTCGAAAAATTATTTTCATATTTTATTGGCCGTTACTATGAACCGATTATCCTTATCGAAGTTATTGTTTGGAGTTTCCAATTTTTTAAGTGAATATTTCCCTTTTCCGCCGCAATCTCTGTATTATAACTAATAAAATTTTAAAGATTGTTATATCAAATTATAGAGTTAATGGTTTACATTGGTGGAGTGTAATTTGATATCAGGAAGGAAAGTACAGGAACAACTATTCACCTATTAACGCCTAGAGACACGTTTTCTGTCTTAGTTCCTGTAAACTAGTATCTTAAGTTGTCTAGAGTATAATCTTCTAGTTCCTTTGTTAAGTTTCCTATTAAACAGGCTATAGTAACTACACATTTGAAGAATGCACAATTTATTTCCCATATTTAGCAGTTACTTTCTCAGCTATAGATCGAAAAAGGATCAACTCTAACCCACGAAATATTCCTCATGTAGGGTCACTTTTACCATGCATTGACCTCAGAAGGACATTTTATCCCCTCCGCCCTCCATTGGAAAAAAACTACCGAGACTGTCCCTGTAAATGTTTGACAGAAAAGGAAATGATATGCAAGACATTTTAATAGTTTTTAACTGTTTAATTAAATTTTCTTTAAAAAGGGGGGGGGGGATTTAATCTCTGAAAATGCGATTAAACTATGGAATAAATGGGTTATACCACCTTCCGGGAAAACACACAGGATTTTAAAATACTGCGAAAAAAGTAAGCGATGCAAACCAAAATTAGATCGAATGCACTTAAATGAAAACTCCGGTTTGTTTGCCGAAAGGGGTGGGGTGATGGTGTATTGCCGCGAAGGAAAATATAAAAAAAATTTCATTCCAAAAATTGCAATGAATTATTCCAAAGAGTCACGATGTTTGACAAGTTCAAGATTTGTCAACTAGCTTTTACAAGGAGCCAGCAAGATCTTTAAGAGTCCTAAAGAGACGACTCGAGAGAGAGCCGCTGCAAACGCCGCTTCTGTCTTGAGGGACTCTGTTGGATTAATTGCACTCGTTACCCCAAACTAAAAACCCAAAAATTAACAACTGGTTTTATGTGTTATCGTTAACTTACATGTAAAAAACAAAGAACAAAACATGTCTCTATAAGTGCCTTTATGTGCAGTGATATCCGTTAGTACTTCAGCTCCATTACATACAACGCTTAATTAATAAGATCTGCAATAAACGCTTGTAAATCGCTTTTGGAATAATTAAAAAATGAAGTAATTGAAAAACGACGTATATACTTTGTGAGTTGATGTTATAAAAAAATGTTATTTGCTCTCTCTCTCTCTCTCTCTCTCTCTCTCTCTCTCTCTCTCTCTCTCT
>WFKH01011801.1:9788011-9873675 GCA_016163765.1 Magallana hongkongensis
ATAGTACATACTGGTACAGGGTGCACCATCCAATTAATACTATATAGTACATACTGGTACAGGGTGCACCATCCAATGAATACTATATAGTACATACTGGTACAGAGTGCACCATCCAATTAATACTATATCTCTATAGCTGATGTATCATAGAATGTCTGATAAATCCAGAGGATTATAATACACAGACAATTCTGTAAAGTATCCGTACAACTAAATTATTCAGACAAATCTTCAAAATATTAATAATAGCAATACAGTATAATAACTTAACATTTGTATTTTCATTATTTCATAAAATAGAGATAAGTTTTTTTCTTACATTCTGTTAGCATAAAATTGCTTTGTGTTGTAGTATTGCTAGATTTTCATTACATACATGACAATAAGTTCAGTGCCAAACCATCTGTATTTTAGATTCAACAGGTAATGCCCAGGGAGAAAAAATAAGAAAACTATCTTAACAATACACTACATATTTCAGTGAAAATAAATTCAAATGCCCATGTTCATTTCTCTTAGTATTCAATTCTACAGATGGGGATATCTGAAGACACTTGAGAACTCATGATTAAGGGGGAAAAACAAACCACAAGGTCCTTTTACAAATATAAGATACTCAAATCTTATGTCACTTTGTAAAATAAACAAACCATCAAACAGAAGATAATCTAATCAAACTGACTAAATTGAATTCACAATTAGCTATTTGGTAAATGCAAGAAAAGTAACTCTAGGATAAGCAATATGCAATTTTATATAAGAAATCTCAAAAAGTATATAGTATGAAAAACTATATATAAGCTTGCAATAAGTAAAGCTATGTGTCATCACTTGTCATTATATAAAAATGGAATGCCTCATAATATTCTTCAAATATCTTAAATGGTAATAATATATATTTTTAAAAATATGATATACGCTCCTGTGATAAGCAAATAACCAAATCTATGTAATCAATGTGTTCTCTCTTTACTTTCATCAAGCCATAATTATTGACTGGTTGATCCAATCAATCTGTAAGATGGAAAAAAAACTACAATCCTTAAATAAAAGCTAAAATAAGTATATCAAGTACGGTACATGCTTACCCTTAATGCTGGGTGAGTAATATTTTTCCAAAAATGAAAAAATAAATTTCATTTTTCAAATGTTTTGAAATCCTACCCGAGATATCCATACATGGAAACTCCCTAACACTGCACTCAAATATTCACTGCTTGATGACAAGCAAGACAACTCAAACTGAGAGGAAACAAATTAGCATAGATCAGTTGTTTCACTGGTTATCCAAGCAAAACACTGGAATCATGGGGACAAAGGTAGACAACTCCACTGATGTAATCAGCACAAACAATTATATTACAACCATTATAAAAGATATATGAGGCCGAAAAAAATTCACCTTAAATTCTCAGTTAAAAATTTCAAAATATAATATGACACGCAGGCATTTTATTTTTAAGACAACTCAGTTTTTTTCTTTATCTAACTTATAACTGAGAAAGTGAGCAATTCCCCTTTTCATTTATACATCAATAAATATATGCTGCATTATTTTACCTGATGTGGCATTGACTGAGAAACTATTTTTTTATGCTAACAATAACAGTTTTAGTGAAAAATGATATCAGCCAAAATATAAAGTTCATTTTCTATGTTGTTCAACCAATTCAATAAAATATAAAATGATATACAACCTATTAACAACAAAACTTTTCAGTTTGTGTAAATCATATGTATGAAAAAAAATTCTTTGATTAAAATAAGGGGAGAATACATGTATCTGCTTAAGGGTAAATAATCTGTATACTGAAGATTTTTTACCAAGTGTGAAGAAATAAATACCTAGATACCATTTATATTGAAAAATTGGCGAGTTAAGATTTTCACAAATAAATACATGTACATTCTAACTACCAGGTACTAAATATCGCCTTTTATTTCATGAGAACTTTATTCACGTGTAATTAATCGAGACTTGGCAAAAGGATATATACCTTATAAACTTATAAAAGTTTAACTTCTGATCAGTGATTTTTCAACAACAAAAATCAATTAAAAATTGTATTCATGTGAACAAAAATTAAAAAAATCTGACAAAATAAAAGTGATCTAAAGTATCAAAGAAATAAAGAACTGAAAAATGTTTAACCTCATAATTAAAATCTGGATTTCCTTTTCCTGTTGCATTATTTGAGAATTTTATGCGCTATTTAGTCATGTTCGTATTTGGTAGCTTTTTTGCACGAAATTGTTTTTGTTTAAAATCTGCATGCTTTAGAGAATTTACTGAAGTATACCAATACAAAATATCTTTCAAAATAAATTATTTCATTGGTAAAACAATCCTTATAAAAATAAATTTCATTTAAAGCCATATAATAGACTGCAAAGTATAATAGACTGCAAAGAGGCTATATTACTTTGACACACAGAGAGCAATATATAAAGTCTAGAATACAAGAGAAGAGAAGGGATTTTTTCCAGCAATTTAAAGCAAACTAAGATCATTCTAGAGAGGCATGTAAAGCATATTGTTAAATATTCGTGTTTGGTCATTCATGATCAAACTTATAATAAGCAGTAGACTTTTTATGTATATATACATATAAATACACAATCAACCAGTAAATAAAATTGAAATGTGACCTGCTACAGACTGAATATAGGTCATGTGAGACCAATGCAAAATACAAATGTTATATGATAAATAATACATGAGTGTACTATATTTTTCAATCCTTGCGAGTTTGATACCACTAAACTTCCACAGCGATCAAGTCTTACTGCAGTCTGAATCATCCGATGAAGTCTGCTGTTGTTTTTGTCTTTTCTCAATTGACGCTGCAGCTGCCAAAAAATGTTCTCCAACGATTCTTGAGTGTTCACTCACGTTGTGTGACAAGACGTTCTCATGGGAACTGTGCACAGACTCGCTCTGATTGGTGGGTTTTCGTGTCACAAGGTTCATTGGTTCGTCATCCTTCTGTGAGGTTTTCATGGTGATCCAGCTAGGTGGGGCCGGTGGTTCCGAGTCCTGCTCTTTGTGATCTATCCTTGGATGCCACCCATGAGCCTTGGGGCCAAATTTGAAGCACAGCTTCTTTGGGTAGCCTGCATTTTTGGGGAGATCAGCAAAGTAGCCCAAAGTTCTACAGTACCTAAGGATTTAATTGTTTCTATTAAATATAAAAGTTACACAAAACTCTCTGGTGGCATGCAAATCACTGAACAAAAAACCAGAGAGCCAGTTGATCAAAGAAAAATTTATAAATATGAATTATAAATAATCGTACAAACTTTCTTATTACTTTAAAAGAGTAATTTCTACACAACTTACCTGAGAGAGCGACTCATATATTCATAAGTCATTTTGGTTGATTTCTTCGTTTTTCCCCAGAGACTCGCAACCTCTGCTGAGTCGACAACTCGAAACACCCCATCGTCAGCGTTCTCCCAGCGAATTATCCGAGGGCAGTACTTAGGGTCATGTAAAAGGTCTCGAATGAACTCCCACAGATGATAAACATCGTGTACAGCATGGGCTGAAAACCACGGCAGAGCATTATTTGTAATGGCATGCAGGGGACCAGAGTATCTGTTCACTAAATTCAGTGGATATCATCATACTAAAAACATACTAAGACATTTTCTTCCTACAGGGTTAATCAATTCATGCATGGAAAAGGAACTGAAGTGTCATATTATATTTTTTTACTTTGTCCCTTTGCACATGTACACAGTTTTGTATGGATGATATGAACAACAAATATCTTCTCTTATTAGAGAGTCCATTATGTATTGTTTATCAGAAAAGAGATCTGTATCCACTCCATAGTTTCCTAGTTTAAACAACGGGACACTTCTTTGGGAAATATATGAGCAATAAAAAAAAACGCCCCCATGCCATCCTCAATATTCACAAGTAATTCACAATTCATACTTAATAACATCATAAATACATCCCCATGCTTTCAAGACTGTCAAGGCACTTAGGTAATTCTTATGTAATATTAGGTAGAGAAAATTTATTTTCAGAAAAGGAACCTTGATTCACAATTCATTTCCCTGATACTCGAGTGTATCTCTGTTTCTAAGTCCACTCCCTCTTGCTTGTCATCATAAATTTTCAGACTAAAAAAAAGTTCTCTTTGCATTTTCTATCTTGACAAAGTTTCTTACAACACTGCTATATCTGAACCTTACACCTGTATCTTTCACACTTGTATAAACCGTAAACTTTTTAAAGACAATTTAAGCAGTCTTTAGCTGAGAGTCACATGACCCTCCTTAACTGACCGTGAAAGTACTTCCTTATACTATCCACTTTGTAGTTGTTTTTCTAATATTTGATGGTATAGAGGAAAAACTCATTTAATACTACACTTTGCTTGGGGAATATATATATATATATATATTATGTTTAACACAACATATATAGTCATACTAATTTTTATCATCTTTTTAAATCAATTTGACCTAATTACAGTTCAAACAATTATTCAACTGGTCAAGAGATTATGCATAAAGGTTAGGAAGTCCTTGAATTTAACAGGTGCATGCAAGATAGACTTCCCATGATTTCTGTCCTAATTTTCATATTTTTTTATACACAAAAAAACCAAATTTAATATTCATTGAAATTGTGGTATAATTTGTGCTATGTATGGGCCAACAAACTTGACGTAACCAGAGTTTTACCCACAGGATGGTAGCTTGTCTATTAATTAACCGAATGTCAAACCATTTCCTTAATTAATTCAGACAAAGGATTGGCTACCTGTTCAGAAATGCTACCTTTAGAGTTTTGCATCTGCACATTAGAAAACACTTCTGAATCTAACATTTATACCATCTAACATAAATATTCTCCATTTATTTTTATAATTCATTCCAAGTGTGGCATATAAAAAAACAAATTTCAATTTTAAAGTATACATTCCTTTGAGGAACAACCATTATACGCAATGCTGAATTCAACCGTGACCTTTTAACGACACATCTCGCCATTTCAATAGTTTTTTAAACTTTACTTCCCCTGTTAGTTTCCTGGTTGTTATTCAGAGCCATAAAAAAGAGGATATTTAAAACATGTTAAAACTAAGTAAGCCCAGCGGCCTGGAACTGTTACGATTGTGTCGCCATGCCGATTCACTGCTAACCTTTCTCAAGATAGGAAAACAAATGCTAGTCATGTCAGCAGACATTTATTGCTAAGTATTTAGGAAAGTAAAACGAATTTACAAAGTTAATTATAATGAATACAAATATTTTCAGTTCATTTTGATTAAAAACTACTCATAAATCAGTTTTGTCCAAATGTGATACACATATAGGGATACTGTTAAACATACATTCACAGATATACTGATAGTTTCACAAATCTTTTTCATCTATTCCTTTTAAGGAAGGAACAAACATGTTGGTTTACATTTTGATTCTTTATATTTTGATTCTTCAATTCACTCATAAACCATATGAATGGTACAAGTTAAGTTATACATGTATTACATATTAACCAAAAAGTCTGGAAGAGCAGAGCTAGATTATTAGGGTTTGAGGTAAAAATCAACCAATTATTATAATTGGTTTTTCAGTGCTTAAAGGATCTAATCATCAAAATCAAGAAACATCTCATTAACATTAATTAAACCTGAAAAGAAATCAAAATGCAGTTGGCCAATCTTTCATATAGTTCATTGCTTAGAGGCAGGGTTCACATGACATCCTAGCATGTGTCTCTTCAAGTGATACTGGTTTTTGAAGCCTTTGCGACATCTATAGCAATGGAACGGTCTCACTGTGGAATGAGTTCGACGATGAGAAACAAGATTACTCACAGCAGGAAAGCGCTTGCCACAAATGTCACAAGACGGACAGTCGGTCGCATCTGTGTGCTGCATTTTGCAATGATTACGATAACCTTTACTCGACTTGAATCCCTTGTAGCACTGCGGACATATTTCAGAGAAATCGTGATTGTTAACAGAAGAGAAGTGTGCCATAATGGCGAGGTGGTCTGAGAATTGGGAGAAACAGTAACGACATTTGAACTCGGCCATTTCCACTCCACAGAGGTCTACTATGCCATATGATTCATCTTCATCTAAAACAAAAACAAAACTGCCTTCAGAATTCCTGGGAGGGGAAATTTCAAAAATTGCTATGTTACACAAAGCATGCAGGATCATCTTTACCCAGTAAACATCAACAACGTATAAAAGGGAAGCATCAATTTATTGTTTTTCATTTATCAAACAGTAAACTAGTACTTGAAACGTAGTGATGGAACTCATTGAACCCCCACCCCCATCCCTCCTGGAATAGTTCTGTGGAGTGGAAAACATGCCTGATGAAATAGACACTTTAGAGTAACAGTTTACTTCAGTCACTGGCTGTTGTTACAACTTTGTTCAGAGCAAAAGCAGCAGACTTTGGGATCTAGCATGCATGAAACAAATCTAGAAATTTCATTTATTGTTCATATCAATGCACTTGCAACACATTATGATAATAAATAAGATGGGTGTAGCCTCCATAGGGGAACTTCAGGAGTTCTTGATATCCAACACCCGGTTCTTGTATCTATTCAAATCAAATTACAGTCGCAATACTCCCGATTTAAAAGTCTAACTTTAAGGATTAGGGCATGTGAGCATGAAAAGGTTGCGTGGGAAGTGGGAACAATGGAGCTACAAATAACTCTGAAAAACTGCACAGATCTTTTTTCTCCTTTTTAGCACAATCTGACATTAAAGTTCAACAAAGTTTAATGATATTGTTAAAGAGGCTTGAAAAAATTATCTAAATAAAGGACTAGGTTTATCAAATACACTCCTTCACAATTTTCCATTTCAACATGAACTTGACCCTTTTTTCAGCAATTTCATGATAATAAAAACAGGTTTCTATGGCAGAAAAATAACTGCTTGATTAATTCTGTCTTCTAGGCAAGGCAACATAACATCCTAGCTATCATGACTGAAGTAATTTAATTTAAATATAAATCAAAAAGGCATGGCTTTGAAATACATGTATAGATTCTCTTTGCACCTTCAAAATGAAAAGCCAAAAGTATTGTTAATTTCTCAGCTATAGCAGTGACAAGATATGTGATCAGCTTGTAGTGTATTTAGTATGTCTGTACATGTAATATCATCATGATTTATATTATCATTTACTGAATCAAATAATAATTGCTGTAGACTAAGGCATGGCATTGCCTTGTATTTTCACACTATTTAAAGCAGCTATAACGAAAGGTGTTTTTTTATAAAAGTTCACCGACTACATGTATGGGTCAAAAGTAAAACAAAGCAATGTCAAAGGTCAATCTTATATATTATTATAGTTAAATAGAGGAACTGAATTTCATAATTTTCATTATTTACATCAGGGTAAATACCAGTACCATGAAAGTTCAAGCGTATAGGATAATCTTAAAATTACATAATACATGTATCAATTGTAATTTGCAGCATTCACAAAATAATAATGCACGTTTATTACCGGAAAACAAACACCATGCACTTGTAACCATGATAATTGATGCTCTACATCATAGCTTGATACGAAGTTGCATCCATTTCAGTTCTTGTTTCATAGATAAATGGAACATGCTAGCACAAACCCTTCTTATTTTTTAACAAGTTTGTGCATATGAAGATGTAAAAAGGGGAGGGGTGTAAAAAGCCAAACCAGGTATCTTTAACAACATCCGAGGAAAACAATATTCATTTTTTCAATGTTTCTAAAGGCTAAATAAACTAGAACAAAAGTCGATGAATATGATTATTTTCTCTCAAGGAAATAAGCAAGCACTTGTTAGATGTAAGAATTGAATAAATGAGAAAGATGTGCAAAGAAGAGGGTGTAATATCCTCAAAAAGAGGTGAAGGAGAATAACAAGTACTGATATCATGTGAAATCTTCAGAATGTTGATGGAGAGATCTGCAGCCATGCAACAGGTGAGAAAGGACATGAAGAATTAATGTGCTACTGTTATTTACCTTTAACGGAGTTGTCCTGCCACAGTGACCCTCCGTCACTTCCCTGATTACTGCTGTCGTCACCAGGGGGCTCTTCCTCTGTGTTGTTGTGCGGTGATGTTGCTCCAGAGGCAGAGCCTTCCTCCGGAATGTCGATGTGGAGCTCCTCGTTCTCCCGCGGTTCCTCTGTTTTGATGATGGACATATCAGGACCACTGTTAACAAAACAGCCACTTATCAATGCCATCAGAGAAATATTATAAAAACTTGGAAGAACCTTATCAATTTACATGTATGCAGGCCTCAGTAAAAGCATGTTAAAAGTTTGTTAAAGTTGTACAGGGCCTTTGAATTCTGCACTTCTGGATTTTATCCCCCCCCCCCCATTTTTGTTGTTCCATATAATGAAAGTATACCCCTATGAAAACAATGAACAAAATTTGTATTACAATGATACATTGTGTATCGTTTGTATAGTACCTGGGAGTACAAGGAGAGCTGGGTACAGATGAACCACCACCATGGTCCTTGATGGAGTCCTCAGTATTGTATGACATTGGCAGAGGCGGAGCCATTGATGTAGGCAGCAGGCCAGCTAGGTGTGACAGAGAACCCATTGGAACACCAGCATACGAGCGGCCATCGTATGGCAGCCCTGTTCTAAACATTGGCGGGAGGAAAGATTTCTGCATCTGGGCTGCATTGGGTTGTCGGTGAGAGAGAGGAATGGGAGGTCTGTAGGGGGAGGAGGGTTGGGAGGAGACCACTGTGGGGGAGCATATGGACTTAGAGCTCAGGTCTTGTAGACCTGTAGTCCCCAGTATTTCACTGCAAGGTAGGTTAGATGGGTACGATTCATGCTTTCGTGAAGGCATCTCGTGGGAGTTCTGTCGTATGTGATGTCTGGAATGTGTCTCCCCCGTTAGTAGATGTCGCCGGTCTTGATTTTTGTGAGTTTCAGGCGTCCTGGGTTCAGACTCTATGGAATGTGCTGTTTCTGGTTTACGTGAAGAGGAAGAGGAATGTGGTGAGCCTTGAATGTGAAGATTTTTTGAGGAGGATGCTCTGGAATGAGGTAGAACATTTGACATATTTACAATCTGTGTATTCCGATCACTTGGAATTTTACTGGCCACTGATAGACCCATAGTCTGTTGTACTGGAGGCTCTGATTGGTTGACATTGTTAGGATCAGGCGGTTCCCTGTGCACAATTTCTATACTGTCCTTCATAATTTCAGCTTCGCTTGTAGATGATCTGGAGCTTTGAATAACCTGAGGTGAATATTCAGCTTCCATTAATCTGTCTGTGTCAGAAACCCTTGACATATCAATGCCATGTGACGACACTCTCTCGTTGTTTGTTGGATTGTGCATGGGCAGAAGCAAGGGTGGGGGAGGGGTGGGCCTGTTGGTCTTCTGTCGCTTCCTCTCCCCCTCCGGGCTCACAGTCTCTTCCTCTGAATGCCGCTTCACCGTTTCCTGAACTTTTAGCAGATCAGAAGACCTGACATACACAGAGTCCGAATTCTCGCCCAATCCAAACCTTTTTTCACAAGGAACACCTGTTTTTTCACTGAGGCACTTGCTGAAGTCTACACAACATCGCACAACACTCTCCACTTGTAACAGTTTGGCAATTTTTTCCACGTCTTTATAATTGTCGCCAGTTAGCATCATAAAGCCCTCATACAAATATTTCAGGAAAGTTTGAACAGACTCTGGTTTAATTTCTGCAGAGAGCCGAACTTCTAAATGAGAGCCTATGGCTGCATTTTCCATGGTCTGTAGCATAGGACAAGCTGCTACTAGCACTAGTCTGTGGGCCTGGAAAAGAAACAGAATAAGAAGTGGGGATGTACCTCTAAAATCCTTTACATTCCAATATCATTGTCCAATAATTCTATTAAAATTGATCTGCTTTAGTGTGAAATTATTCAATGTTAATCATCAATTTATCAACGTTTACTAGAATAAACAATGCCATCCATTCTTCTCCGATTGAAATTTTAAGGCTTAATTCTTATCAACGGCATAAAATTAAAGTGATGTTGCTAAAATTCACTTAAAATTGTAACAAACTAATCATGGACTATGTGCCCTATTTAGAAGATAAGACCCCAGCCTGACCCTTAACTTCCTTCCCAGAACAAGCAGAAAAGTTCTTTATTACAGTCCTTATCAAGATTTCCTGTGTCCATTTAAATCTGGCATGCCCAAACTTTTCTGTGTACAAACTATTGATCTGACACTGGACATACCCATGACTTCCAAATTGGAATTTGATCGATCAAAAAAATTTTAACATTAACCTTTTTACAGTCTACTGGCTGGTATCATAAAAAAATGATTTTTTTTTTTTGCAGTTAAACAAACAAGATATCTGTGAGCCAATGCTCACTAGTGATACCTTCGCTCTAATGTGAATATACAAAATAAGCAAAGTCGACATTTAACAAGAATTTTTAAAAATGAATCCACCATATGGCATGCCTAAACAAAGAGTGTGTTAAAATTTCAACCATCTGCGATGAATAGTTGCTGAGAAATCTTTGCCGAAAATTTGTTTGAAAAATTCAGGCTAAAAATAAACAAAATCGTCATTTAAGAGGAAGTTGACATCTGATTGGTACAAAATGGAATCCTACCATATGGCATACCTAAACAAAGAGTGTGTTAAAATTTCAAGCATCTGTGATTAATAGTTGCTGAGAAAAATTCGACAGAAATTTGTTAAGGACAGACAGACACACAAGGGTAAAACACTATACCCCCCTCTCCTTCGGAGCAGAGGAATAATAATACTTTTATTATTAATCTTATGATATTATGGAGTGAAATAAATGCATTTAGCTTTTTACCTCAAATCTTTCAATAACAGAGAATTAAAGGCAGAAATTGTTAGAATAAATACTGGATTAAAATAGAACTATCAACATATCAGATTTCAAAATGCAAAATTTAATGAAATGACAGCTTTAGCTTGCAAGTCTACAGTAACTGTAGCTCAGTGAAATGGAATACACAAGTGTTAGTTTGAGAAAGATATTCTACAATATAATACTTCACAACCATTTCTTGCTATTGTCAGTATAAATCCGTCACACTCGTACTTTTATTTTTACAAGTTCAAACTTTTCAGATGAGCTAACTACGCTATGACACATTAAAAGTACTCAACACCTAAGTGTCTAGCTTAAGGACCAAAGATATCTTATTGATTGTGGTCAGTTTCATACCTTGGTGTCTGTGGTCCCAGTTTTGATAATGGCGTCACACAGAAGCTGGTTTCGCCACATCTCTGCCACCTGCCCCATCAGAGAGCTAGAGAATATCTGGTTCATATATGCTTTCTGGTAATTCATGGTTGTTCTCCTGATATGCTGTCCGAAAAGTCAACCTTAGTAGTACTACAAAATATCATGACATCAAAATCAAGTGCCTGATTGAACATCAACAATATTTCAAATAAAATTTGAATTCAAAACCCATTGGTATATTCATGGTAAAGTACTTAGAACCATTTCTGCAGAAAATTCATCTGTAATTAAAGATTTATGAATAAAATATAGCAATTGCAACAGGAATGAAGACAATCTTGAAATCATTACCTCTAATTTGCAAGCATTTCACTTAATTTCACATTTGCATATTTTAAAAGAGTCAAAAGTCACCTAGAGAGAGTGTATGATTGAAATGAAAATGATCTACTAAATTTACTTCATTTACAGGAATGCTATGCTGTACTAGTGCATACTGTTCTCGAACATTCCTATTTAAGTAATATAGGTGATCGTTGAAGGATTTAACGAAACTTCAGACGACTCGCTCAGCATATGACTATAGATTTTATCTGTGTTATCAATCGAAACAGAAAACAAATAGGACAGGGACCACTAAAAGCCGTATGAGAATATTTAGAATAAGCTTCAAACAGATTAACTAATCTCAAGACAACAGCGATTAACTATCAAGAGGAGTGTCTCTCTAGTGACAGAGATGTGTGTCATGCACCAGTACGCGAAAACTGGACCATGAAAAAACATGGTGCCTGGGTTATTTTCATTTGACATGAATGGACAAATTATAAAAACGGAAAACATAAATAGGATCTAAACAATCAATGCAATAGTAGCTGGGTAAATAAAATAAATACATAACAAGCAAATAACACAATCTTACTTGGTTTTTATCTTGTTTTCTTGACATATTTCCGAAGTGGGGCAAACATGTTTTGTTGTGACGCGTTTTGGAGAAACTAGTAGTCGAGTCGAGTCGCGTTTGATAATTCCGGTTGCATACAAGGAAGGTTATGAACTCGAGGATCATTTTGCAGGGCCGATACTTCCTGTGTGGATTAAAAATAAAAACACAACTTTTTATTGATACATAAATCCTTAGGCCCCATTTAATGATTATATACATTCATTTTCTACATTTTTATCAAATGAATATTCAATTTGTAAACCATGATTCATCAGAGTTAATGGAATATATGATGAGTAATTTTATGACTTCGTTAAGGATGGATCAGGTGTTACATGACCATGCAATTTTAAAGTTTGGGTTTTGGAGGACGTTTTCTAAGTATATGAATTGTGCCTGAAACATTTACATTGATAGCAGACTGAATGTTCTTCAAGCGCGCTAATCTCTCTATCTCTGTTTCTCTCTCTCTCACAACTATGGTGATTATTCACTAAACATCCTTGCGGTTTCGAAAATTTAATTCGTGGATTAATATTTAATATATTATAACTTTTATATACCTCAGACCTAATTATGAGTTTCTCTAAGTATTTTGTTACTTTTATAAAGAGCGACCCCTTACCAGGAAGGTATTTGAAATTTATATACATGTAACTTCTTTGTTTTGTTATTTGTAATATCACTGTATTTGATAAAAGAAGATTGGGGGGGGGGGGATAAGACAGCGCAAATCTATCTAATAATGTTATAATACATGTACAAGTTTTCAAAAGCACAATTTCTTACTATATCCAGTTTTGAATATATTTTAACAAAGGATAAGAAAAAAAAATGTTACCTTAAGTTTTGGTGGTATCGAACTCACAACCTGAAATGTTACCTAATGTATGGTGCTCTAACCACTGAGCCATTTCACCCACAACGAAGTTTATTGTTTAAATGCTATATGCGACTTTGGCCACGATCGAATTTACGAACTTGTATTATTTTTCTAAAACGTTCAATTGTTGGGATACAAAATGATATCTTTAATGTATAGTGGGTCATCTCTCCACGTTTTTGTTGATTTAAATCGGGTTTTTTCCATTAGACCTTATTTAGACTATGACAAAAATACGGATCACAGACCCACTCTATAAAATAAAGGGCATTGAAGTTCTAAACAATGACACTATTTGGAGGTTTTGATACACGTACACCAGTTTAAATCAACATATTCCAAGTATTTAACATATTTAAGGGTTACAAATCGATGCTATGTTAAATATACATTGTTTTAAATGATTTTTAAAAAATTATCAGATTTGTTGATATTTTATTTTTCAATATCTTATCCGTCTCATCCGTATAGTGAAAACTTTGTCGCAGAAACATTTTAGTGTCTGTACTATATGTAGATAAATGACTTTTCTCCTCTCAATGTTACGGCAACTAGTATTGGCCTTAACACCAAAAGTTAGAAAGGAAACACCATTTAAATTGCCTGCTTGAAAAGTTATTGATAAATTGAGGAGAAAAAATTGTTATCCTTAGTTTTCTGACATGTCTATATACACGTAGATGCAGTCAATAATTTCTCAGATTCTCAAGCCACGCTGTAAAGCTGCAAAATATACAAGCGAGTTTAAAACCTAATTTCTCTACGTTTTCGCAAAGTTTCAAAGGATCCCAATTTACCTGTATAACTGCATTTATTTTCCCCTTTCTGATACACAGTGGTATACAGTGGACCTGAAAACGTCAATTCAATAACCAATACTATATTTTATCAAGAGATCCCACACCATTGTTCAAAGGTTTAGTTAATTTTGCATGAATTCCTCCAAAACCAACTCAACTCATTGATATTGGATAATTTGCAATACATGCATTTGAGCGACATCCCCAAATTGTGCAAAATACAGCAACCTGCATGTTTTAGCCAAAAATGAGCATATATCTGTCCTGTAACCGTTATAGTACTCAATATAGTATGTTCGTATCAATATACATGTATTTAACAGATCAGTATCTCTGCACAAGACACAAGTGGCTATTAAGAATGTTTTGATAAATCTATCAATCTTTAAAATGAGCAAAATAAATTTTTTAAAAATGGTTTTTCAGGCCGAAATTTCAATTTCAATCATCCAGTAAATGCAACAGGCAGGGATCATAAAATTGGAAAAAGGATATTCCCCTTTTCAATTCAAAGTGGCAAAAAAATAAATGCAACTGATATGATGGTACCTCTGAATCTTTCTTTAGCCTTGTTGAGAAAAGTTTTCATTTAAAAAAAAAATGCTCCTTTCATTTTCAACCCACCGCTTTGGGGAAATGTCTGTTAACAATACATTATTTTATACAAAAGAATTTATTTGATAGTCCGTTCTTGGTCTGCATCCTCCTCCTCTTCTAATATATTCATTAATCCATTTTTCCAACTTCTAATAATCTTTAGACTATAGCTAGTGTGCATACTCACAAGATTTCATATTTTCAGACAGATGAGATTTTCATTTTTCTAATGAACAGACTCAGGACTCCAATTAATGAGTTTATTGTCTTTAAATACATGTACACAATTTGACATATTGATGTCCATTTATTACACTAACAGAGTTTTAAATCAACAGTTTTGAGTCTCGCTGTTTAATCCTCAGGTTATGCCTCGGTCTATGCTGGTGTTTGGGTCTGCAGCATGTCGAGCTGCTGGAGACTAGTCTGTACTTGGCCGAGATTTTCGCGCCACTGCGTCAGTGTCTGTCGCAGAATCTGCCACTGCTGTCGGCCAAAAGTCCGGTGAATGGTGGACATTATCATGACCTTCTTCTGAAGCTGGTCTATCTTGGCTCTCACTGATTTAGTTCTGAGCACTGTAACAGAAACATCAGGCAATGTAACAGACAAAAACATCATAAGCTCTGGAAGAACTTTCAAAGGTATTTCATGATTGATAAGTTTGTGTTATTTTTAATGGATGTAAACTATATATGTGGTTTACGTAATTAAAATCAATCGAATTTTTAATATTTCTGCAAAAACAAATTCATGAGACCCCAAAGAAATGAATAAACATACTTAGAAGACACTTCTTTTCAAACCGATTTTGACAAATGTACATAAAAAGCTGATAATGTTGATGGCTAATAAAACAGTTCTTTGATTTTACAACAGAAAAGAGATGCTTGTGTCAAGACACTGCATCAGATCAGACATTTACCATCAATGATGAAGTCCTCAATCTCAGCTTCTTCGAGCTGCATTTCTTTCTGAATGACAGCATAGTCAATTTCTTTCTTGTCCTCGGCTAGCTGGACAAACGACAAGAAGCGCATCTTGCGTAAATTCTGCTCATGGGACAAACCTTCAGGGGACAGAAATTAAATGTGATCTTGTAGAGATTATCAGACACAACAAACTGATTCTGTAACTTTAATTACATGCAACAGATTTTGTTCCTTTATTCTTTAAATCAGTTTGTATCACCTACCTAAGGATTTAACAAAGTCTGTGTTATTCTTATAGTACTGCTGATACTGTGAAATCTTCCCAGACACAAATATTGTCAGTAACTGAAACATGACAAATTGATTTCAATACAACATCTAAAAAAATTCTTTACATTGTTATAAAGATAAATGACCATACATCTAAAATAATTACAGAAATCTTACTTAGCTTTGATTGCTTTAAATTGTAAATTCTTTTAATAACATATATGTTATAATGTATTGCACAATATCTTGTTTTTATTCAAGAATGTACATAAACTACATATTTGTACTAATTTTTGAAGAATGTACTTAAATGTACTGATATTTGAGTGACTAAAATGAAAGTCCTAGCAAGCATTTGTGACCTTAATGATCTCTGATCCTCAGCAATGTTCGATAACTCTAATTTATCTGGAATTTTTTTATTCGTACCATATTTCTGCCTTTTATATAGACAAATTTAATTAGTCTTGTAGTGTTAATATTGCGCACAGCTACTCTACAAACTACTTGGCTTAGTGGCTTCACAGAGACCTAGTACCTAAAGGTATAGAAATTTGAGCCACCAATGCACCGGTACAACCTTTTTTTTTTCTTATTTGATCTCAACTTGTATATTTATTCCATTATATCCATCATGGCCAAAATTGCAATAACTTCGTAAAATGCATGGATACCATCAAAAAATTTCTTTTTATTTTATTTCATTTATAAAGTTTGAAGGATATTATGACATTTTTATGATGAAAAAAATACTGTGAGGCTGAGGATCAGAGAACCTTAATATGTATTTCTACTTAAATGATGTTCTTGGGGTGAAATGACAACCTCAAACTGAACAAGAGGCCATCTTGGAATCCAAGGTTTCTGTTGCATCAGTGATTTTTCAGAGGAGCCAAAATAAGGCATCTACTGAAATTTTCATGATGCAAGAAATGGGAGACTATGTTGTCTTTTTGTCACTTACTTCATGAATTAATTCTCCTTCCAGAAATTTGACTGGTTTTAGCAATAAAAGATGGTCCATCAAGAATGTGTTAGGATCTCCTAAATGTGTCACTATACACCTGAAAAGAAAAATGTCAAAAGATAACTGAATATTCGTTTAAGAAATGAAGTGTGTTTGTTAATCTGCATCTAACCATCACCTATAAAGATCAATTTGACCAAAAACAATATTAACAGGGTATTACCTTTCTTTGATTTAGGGACAGAAATTTGAGCATTTGATTTGAATTTGTTGTACAAAGACTTCATGGCCAAATTAACTAAGAAATGTCTGAAAGGATAAGCTTGTATGTGCAACATGTTCTCTATGGCAATGCATTGTAACATATAACTTTCTGTGTCACCAGATCATTGCTTGAACTGTAGCATGTAAAGTTACAAGGACAGAATCATCAAACTAAACATATTAAGGAAGAGGCTAGACTGACGTACCTGTGGGCATCATCTCTGGCCTGTGAAGCGTTGTCTTCTGTGTATGTACCCAACAAATCTATCATCACTTTTGTGGCTTTATCACTGGAAGATAAAAAGAAAGATACACGTTTACATTTTATACAGTTTATGACTATTGTGTTTGAATTTAATTACAGGTGAATCTCGATAACTCCAGGGGATCGAAAGATTAAAAAAATCCGGAAATTTTTGTTCCGGTCCTTTTGGTTCCAAAATTATAGTAGCCGGAAGTTTATATTCCTAACATGGAAGGATAGTCTAACATGGTTTCATTCATATTTTCTGCTACTTTACTTCAGTTTCAACAATACAGAACTTAGTTTTGTTTTATGAAGTGTTTTTATACTTTTAAAAACTTTAGTATTTCATGTTTTCTTAATCACAGAATATTTTAAATAAAGAGAGGTTTAATTTACCGTTAATTTCACACTGAGATGTTGAATTTAATAGATCAGTTACAAATTAATTATCTACCCTTTGAAGGAAGCAAGGGGTAATAAAAATAGTGTCACCTACGTAATCAACCAATTAACACTACCACGCTAGCCCCTGGCGTTCACTCGATCATCCAGGTAAGGTCCACACGAAGCTAATTATATGCTTGATCGGTCGCGTGTGTACACAGCCACCACTTCGAGTTATCAAGAGTGAAAAACAATGAAATATGTATAACGGGACCCAGGTTTTACTTCGAGAAATCAAGAACTTCGAGAGATCGGACTTCGAGAGATCAAGAGTAAATTTGCTTAGTTATATAGAGAAAAGAATCGGGACCGTGATTTCACTTCGAGAGATCAAGAACTTCGAGAGATAGAAGTTCGAGCCATCGAGTGTCACCTGTATTATGTATTCGAATGACCATTTAATTTCTGAAATACTGCTTGGAATTTCATATTTGAACATTTTGAAAATTGTCAAGGACAAAATATGACTCTATCCTGTTTCATAAGTTGGCAATTAACATGAGCATCTTATAATCAAATAAAGACTTCTGTGCTTCATTTATTTCAGAGCAATATCAGATGAAGTATATGAAAGGATTTCACAAAAACATTTTAGCATTGAGAAAAAACAACCCATTTAAAATTTAATTTTCAAATGAAGTATTCATATAAAAGTAAAAATTGAAACTTTGTTCCTGGGGTGAAATGACAACCTCTTACATAAAAAGAGGCCATCTTGGAATCCAAGGTTTCTGTTGCATCAGTGATTTTTCAGATGAGCCAAAATAAGGCATCTACTGAAATTTTCTTGATGCTTAATAGAGCATCATACTATTCAAATGATTGGACATATTTTTCTTGCCCATTCATTTCAACAATTTCTTTCTAGAACACCTGCCTTTAACAAATCACACGAAAATCTGATCAGAGGTTTTAACAAGCCAAAACAGAAGGATGGTGATCAAGGAGCAACAAGTGGTACATCGTACTGGATTAAAAATCATCTTAACCAACCCAAGATTTAAATTTAAATTGGTATACTATACTCTGAAATTAAAAAAATGACTGTCCATTTCTACTTACCTCATTCCACCCTCAACCAGGGCATCATGTACAGATCTGAGGAGATTCTGTAGTTTTGTGGTGCTGATATCCCACTGTGCCACCCATTTCTTCACCTACAAAGTTAACAGTTAAAAGTGCTTTGCATAACTTTAATTTCTGTGCTCCAAACAAAATGTTTGCATTCTTTAATATTACATGTACCATTAAATTCAAAAGCACATAAGCACATATTATCTGTTTAAAATCAAATTTTACATGCGAGTAACAAGTACCTGTTCTATGTTAATGGCTAGCTGGGGCACCAGATCAGCCTGCTGTGCCAGTTTGACCATAGACACATACAAATCAGCCCTTAATGGAGATCTCTCATCCAGTCCATAGAATAAATTAGATAAACTGAAACGCAATTCAACATCATCCCTCAGTGATACTCAACAAAATCAAATGTACAACTATTCATGTCTAATAGAGTAAATAAACATGCATATAGCCTTCTACTGTAGATTCCTATTTAAATGCATGGATTCAATATCGGTATAAACTCGCAAAAAACATCCTTCACAGAGTTTAAAATCTCCCTTTTATTTATCTGACAGTTGTGAAATATATCATGTAATAACATAAGATCAGTGATCGCAATTTATTTTTGTTAAGATGTGATACAAAATGGTGGAATCACGGAATTTAAATTAATACTTGGTAAAATTAGAAATCCACAGTATCTTATGGCCCAGAGTTGTAACTCACAGCTTTAGACGAAGAGCCCCTCTGCGGTCACCCTGTGGACACTTGACAACTTTCTCACAGAAATGTGTGACTGGTTCCAGCATTTCCTCCGGCGGCAGGACAAGGATGAGGGAAATGACACTATTGAATACCATCTCAACGTCTGAAAAAACAACAAACAGTGTAAGGTAGGCCTTGCTAGAAATTTCTCGATACACTTAATTTATAACTTTACCCACTCAACATACGAAAAAATAGTACAATGCTAGGCCATGCTTATAAATTTATTAATTATATCTAATCAAAGGTGAAATTTATTTTTGATAGATAATGATACTGATGATAAATAGTGAATTTGATATTGCAAAGATGAAATGTAAAAGTAGATTAATTTAATTGGTACCATTTTCATTGACATCTTTAGAATTCCAGCATATCGTGCTTGCTTCAATGATGTGTCGTAAATCTGTAAGAATGCCTGCTTCAGCTTTCTCTTCTGAAATGTCTGCACTCAGTGATTTGAGGTATATCCTTAGTTCTTGTGCCTACAGTTGTTTGAAAAGAAAACAAATTGATAAAAAGGATAAAGCTATGTCGCAAATTAAGCAGAGCTGAAGACCTAGCTTACAAATTTAATGTAAATGTAAGAGTAAGTCTCCAAAAGGTTTGGTTTAGTGGTTTTACTCCTATTTGGTAATTTAATGCCCATATGGTATCCTTAATATACCAACCTGAGGAAAAAGCAAATAAATAATAATGTCAAACTATGGGGTAAGTAGCTGCAGGTCTGTAGCTCCCAGTCTGAAAAAATTCGGATGGACGACCTGGGAACTACAGTGCCATCCATTGAAAAAATTATATATTTTTTGTGCAGAAAAACGTGCGCTAGTTTTGGACTGATCAACCTTATTTATACGCAAATTCTGTAAAAACAATTAGTACCATTAAATTCTTCATGCAATTTACTACTGATATCGTCTCTTTACTTGCCTCAGACTTTCTCCGAAACACACTACCAACCTCGGAAAATCAAGTATGTTAAATTTACATTGAGATCGAGAGTCGCCATTTTAACATGTAAACAAACTGCAACCACTTCAATTTACGGGGCTGGTGGTGGTAGTTAAAAGTCTATCCGAGTCTATTACATTCACATAACTTTCTTTGTTTTGATTACAATAGGTTAATTATGACATTACATTTCACTAGAAAACTCAAAGACTGTATCTAAATTGAGGTTATGGCATACCTCTGTAAAGATCATTTTTCCCATTGGTTTTATTTGTTTTCACATGGTAAAATAGAAGAACCATAGATGTTTGTTCAAATAGAAGTAAAGCTACAAAAAGGGTGGGCTGTGCCCGAGCTGTTTAATGCCAAATACATATTTATAGCGAGTGGCGCGAAGAGCCGCTCGTGTAGCGAGCTCCATAGACAAATTCACGTGTATGAAAGAAGGAAATTCGTGCTAAAATCTGCATATTGTTCAAACAAATTTTTATGAGGCCACGTGAAAAAAATTCTATATATTCCAATAATCCTGTGTGGTGCATAGCAACATGGTGGAACAGGAAGCATTTCTAAGGAAAATTCTTACCTGTAAATCGCATATGTCTTTTTCATTTAACATTAAAAATTACTTTAAAAACACTAGGGTAAGCAACACATATGCTTACATAAAATAAACCAGTGTGCAAAATTAACGGTAGACTGATAAACAAAATATAGAAAATTTGCCCGGTCTATAGTAACGCAAATATTAGTAGACCGACTTGTCTATAGAACTAACGCAGCCTCTCATCAAGTCGGTTAAATGTTTTACTCAATACATTTTTAAATACATCATGATAAGAAGCAGATCATAATTGCCACATGTGTTAATTAAAAGTCAAAAACAATTAAAAGCATGTCTTTTTTTGACAAACTGAAGTATTCACAAGGTGCTAGACCTGGGAAAAAACAAAACACTTAAGGTGGTATGGGACATCTGTCGATATTAATGTGGATTAAAGTACATTATAATCAAAATACTTTCACTGGTTTAGAATTTTCAAATTTTACAATATTTAACCAAAAAATAGCTTTTAAAAATATTTGGAAAGGTAAAAATTGTAAAACCCCCAGCGGGATTCAAACTCATGACTTACAGATTCGTAGTAAACCCTCTAACCCACTGCGCTACGCCGTTAGGTGACAAAATTGGGAAAGAAACTACATATATAATTACGTTTTATTTTATTGTTTATTTCGATAAACAATACGCCACAACATGGAAGTGTCCCATACCACCTTAAACAGATAGTCAGCAATCAAAAGGAAAAAATGAATCGGCTTAATTATGAAAAAATGAGGATAAAGGTCATTCAAAATTTGTGTTGTTGTTTTTGGTGGTCTATAGTAAATCAGTCAAGTCTATAGATTTTAAAAATGTTGTAGACCGATTGTCTATGGTACAAAAAAGTTAATTTCACACACTGATAAACTGTACCTATCTGAACTTTAGCTGACATATGACGTCATTTCTTCCCCCCGAATTTATCCGACACACTTCTACAAAAACTACCAATGATTTAAGTCGAAATGTATTTCTTTATGTTATTATTTTTAAGAGTGTCATGCATTAAAAAGATGAAAAAAAAAAACATTTGCCAATTTAAAAAAAATGGTTTGCAACTATAATTGTTTTAATCTCTTTTCTTGGCAAATTGTTCGAAGCATTGTTACTTTGACGGAAATTATCGACCGATGTCTGTTCTACTAACATGACATCACAATGTCTAGACTAAGCATGCAACCTTTAGCGTAATGAATAAATAGATAGGCAGATCCATCTGTGCACGTTTCAAATGAATCTGACAGTGAAACTGTGTTATTCTGGCCTCACCCTCCAGACTAAACACACTGTGAAACATAAATGTCTAAACATGTATACTGGAGCGTATAATATTTTACTTCTATTCAAATTTTTTAATCACGTTGATGCATCCATTTGGTAAACTACGCTATGACGAAACATATGTACCTGTGTGTATTTAATTCAAATTTATGCTGCGCTCGCCCAAACGGTCGCACCGTAAAACATATTATTTTAAAATGCCACTAAATTGATCCTTTAAATTCATATTACATTGAGAAAAATGTTCATGTTACCAATCAAATTCTAACAATGAATGAACTATTTACTATATTTACATTCTTCTAAAATTAAGAGGAAATTCGAACTCCATCAGACAGATGGCTAGTGATACCTCTACATAACTGAGAAAAAACCAGGAACATTACAGTAAAACATGCATATTGGAGTTGAAAGCACCATATGGCAGTTTATTTTCTTAAGTACCTGTTCGGGAATAGGCAAATCTATGAACACCGGCGTACTCATGGTTCCTTCTCGTGGCTCCAGCGAGACTCAAATCGAGGTTTTTCAACTTCCGTCGTATTCTGGTGTATTCGATTTACTGATTGTTTTTGGCCGTTCTCCGTCATACAGCTTTCCAAAAAGCTTTCCTGACTAAACAAAATTACTCGATTGGAATGTAATATGTTTAAGGTAGTCCATCCATAACTGAGTGGAATTTAACAATTTTGATTGATCTAAACTACATTAAATACTTATTTTAGAATTATTATGAGGCTGACATAAACCAAACTCGGGAGTATGTGTAGTCAATTGAATGAACTTTTTGCACTTGGAACTTTTTTAAAGAGTTGTATGCCCTTTACAAAAATAAGGAAAAATCATTTTCTTAAAATATGTATGGTAAATTTTGAATCTTATTGGCATTTTCAATAAAAGGTAAAGCTTTTGCAACTTTTTACCAAGAGATTTGTGAGAAAATTACTTGTAACAGAGACATAAATAACATGTTATTTATGTCTCTGCTTGTAATAAAAAGAAATATTTAAAAATGTATTTTTCCCATAGACTTCAATGTTAACTTCAAGATGTGATAAATTTGGTAATATTCAAAATGTTTAAAATTACAAAGGTGAATCTTTATTATTTAATAAACCCCTTAAAATCACACTAAGATTAAAGTGATCAAACTTGCAATCTATTAGATAAACGTATATACGTCCCTGAGTATACATGTATGAATATTTATGTTTTACGGTGTGGCCGTTTGGAAGGCGAAGCCAATTTCACTATCAGATTCATTATAGTATGTCCCAAGATATTTATGTAGCCAATTTGGACGATAAAAATATGCAATTAAAATCAATTAAAGGGAATATATACAAGACATCTTCATTGACAAATTGTCATATTTCCCTCGAAAAAATTCACAGGAACGAAAACAGTTTTCTTACGGATATTGACATTTTTTCTCTTTTCAGAAGTCACTCGGAATATCTCCCACAATTTTTCAACGTTATCATCCGGGGTACTTTCATGTCTGTTGTAATGCAAAATCCCCGTAAACTTTTTATTTTTAGCCATGTATTGAAACCTGACAAGCTAGAGGGGGTGTTTCAAAGGAGAAATCTTGGGATTTTTTTCATACTAATGAATGAATATCGTTTGGATCCTAAGGTATTTATAAATATCGAATGATTTAAGAAAATGTGCTGCATAAATATCTTGGGACAGAGTATAGCTAGGGTAAGGGTTTAGGGTATGGGTAACCAATATAACCAACGAAACCAAATAAAATAAGACGAACCCCCTTTAATTGAATCAGGAAAATAACAGTCAACACTGTTACTCTATGTCACCAAGATACATGTAATATACCTGTAATCATTGTACCAAATAAAATATGACCCCCTTCCACACAGAAAAAAGTCTCTCACCCGTGTTACCATTTGTCACCAATAGAATAACCGTTGTAACTGGATGAAATAAAACCATCCAACTGGTAACAGTTTGGCCATTTGTTATATGTTACAGTACTTTATTTAACAGAACACAAAGCCTTAATTGTTATTGGGGCTAAAAATAAGGACTAATTTCTGGCAACAACATGAAGATTTGTTCAACACATTTTCAGCAATTAATTTGTTTGTTGATTGTCATCCCATTGAGAGTGTTTCAGAGCGCCAATACCTGCATGTGTGACAACCTAAATTTTGAGCTCTTTGCAACCAACGTTTGAACAAACTAAATCCAAAAAAATTGACTTTATTAATATCATATGATTCTATGCTAGCATAGGCGCTAAGTCACGATCTCTTGAATCATATTCCAAATCTCTCCTCCTGAAACATACATTACTGACAGATACATTGTATAAATGACAGACAATCTGCAAAAACCAGCAGGACGAAACATACATGTAGTTTCACGTGTACAGTTGATTAATTATGTTAATCGACTGTAAACTAGCGTTTACGGTTGGTAAACTATTGTTAACGATTTATTTAACAATGATTATATAGTTTTCATCTGTAAAACTATATAAATATTAAAATATGTAAACAATAATTTAATTCGTTCATATAATTTAAGCTGTTTACCATTGTTTCGAAAAACATGAAACTATAAATATCAAATAAATTATGTTTTCCATACATTCATTAATTATTAAATATAGATTTCGGATGTAAACTATACAATGTAGCTATAACAATATGCCATGCATACTTATAAATTTAAAATGTATGGCTTCATCATGGCCAGTGCAGCTGCGATAATTAATAGATCGTAAACTGATAGGCCTATAATAATTTATACAGAACTTTGATTTATATTAATCGCCATAAGCGATCATTCACATTTATGAACTATAGTGCCTGTTCTAAATTTTAAAATACCCAGATTACTCTTACAAATTTATGTCGCCTGTTCACGCAATAATATGAGCGTACGAATTATCCTTCTGCGTTTAAATCAAGTAAACCCAAATGAAAAATTAACTCGCGTGAAACACACCGGAAGTCGTTGGTCCATGTGTTTTCTGACCGTATTTCTTGCATCATCAAATCACTTAATAAAGTTTCTCCGGTAAGTTCAATACACTGCAATATTTACAAGAAAAGGAGAAACCAGTGCTCTTGTTTTTATTCATTTTAGTGTACTTTGACATCTCATATCATTCTATTGTGAAAAGAGCGAGCAGAAAAGTTTCACTTTCTAGTTTCTCTTCTCAGTCTGTTAGATCTAATTGATGGTGATCTAGCTATGACAGTCACACACAGCACAGACAGGATGAAGCAAGACATAAACAAATTGATAAGTGTAGACCAACACTAACATTCCGATCATCATTTCAATATCTTTAAGAAAGCAGTCACATTCTGTATAACAATATTTAAGAAATCATATTGATGCATGTTTAATTAAATTGACAGTTGTTATGTGACACATCAATTCACAAAATTGACGAAAGGCTAAAACTAAGTGTGCAGGGGACTGCCCATTCAACCACTTTCTCATTAACCCCCCCCCCCCCCCCCCCCCCCCCCAAAAAAAAAAAAATAAAATGAAAAATTCAGAAAAAGAAGAGAAATGTCTGAGCTAAATAATTGTCAAGAGATCTTAATTTATATATCACTCTACATAGGCTACTAAACTGATTCATCAGCTGAAATAAGGTATAAAAAGAGATCCTCAACAAAAACAACACTATATTTATAAACAATTTGCAGTCATTTTGCAGAAAATTAAAAATAAGATGTGTTAATAATTCCAACAAACAGTACATGTACAAAAAACATTTCTTGAGTTTCTTACAGGTCCATTTATATGCACAAGCAATGCATCAAGAATCTGTATTTCCATTTGTCATAAGTTTGTTTTTAAAGCCAGGTCACTACTTTCACAATGAGATTCATGTGTTTTCCAGTTTTACTTTCAGTTTCTAATTCATTTATGTACTTGTACCACATGGCAAACAGCACACAAACAATGAATTACCCGTTAGTTTCCTAGAATTGCCATGATGTCAGTTATAAATATATTTTGGCTATAAAACTGCGACTTCCTTGAGTTGCATCATTTTCCTTGAGGTCTTGTGTCTTGTTCAGGTGGACATAATATTTTAGCTTATCACTTAATATTTGTACTTATTTTAATATTCATTATTTTAGAGCTGTAAAGACAATTTATTATCATTCAGGTAGGTTGTTATGGTTATAAATTTTCTAAAATTTATGCTCATTTAGTCCTTAATTTTTTAAATTTCACTATTAAACTACCCTGTGAAACCTGAAAATAATATTCCATACTGTGTATAAAAAAGAAAATCTCAATCGATATTAAGGGATTTTGATTTTTTGTGTTATATTATAGACTGCATGTATTAATTGGCTGTCCATAATGCTATTTTTATGAACTACAGTGTACTTTGTTGTTTTGTTATCTGAATGTTTGTTATTTGTTTTACAGCATGGCAGTGAATGGCCATTATTAGATCAGTGGTTGGTGTGATACTTAGACAGCCTGTTGTGACGGGAGATCGTTTCATTTCTTTCCGATTTTTCCACGCTTCATCGTACAGTCACAATAATTTGAAGAGACTCAAAGAGAGAATGGCTGGTAAGTATCGAGTTGCACTCTGTATGCAGTGTTCAGTGTTTAATTACTCAAAATTTTCCAAAATATTTACGAACAGTTTATTTATTAAATTTTATACATGTACTACAAAGAGAAGGGGTTGTTTTTCTTATAGGAATTTATAGTAATATACACCTGTTAATCAATTAGATGAGGGTGGAGTATGCAGATTAAGTGGGATAGATACCGGTAATGCAGAGTGCAGACTTGGATAATTTTTTCTTTTTTAAAGAGTATCATCTTCTTTTTTCCAGCAAAATCCAAAAATGTCCAGCCTCCTTGGAGTGCCCCTGAGGGAACAGAGGTCCCTAAGTTAAAACTGTACAACAGTCTTACCAGACAGAAGGTGAGTGCACTGTAACATTGCTCAAACCCCACAGTTCCCGTTCTTGGATAACTGTATACCATAGTACTCGCTGCAACAGACTCACAGAGGGAAAGAGGCACTGGTGAACATGGGTTAATAGCTATTGAAAATTTCTTATTCATTTGTTAAGACATTTCACAAGAGTTGATATTTTAAAGATATGCATTTAGCATCTCAAGAGATGTCCCAAATCTGTCGTGGCACACAGAATTGGATCAGCATCTCACAAAGATAGGAGATAAAGAATTAAAAGACTCATGTTCAGGCAGTGTTCTGTACACTACACATTTATGATATCTCTTGCGATTAAATTAGTTGTTTGACAGGGAGGTTACAAAGGTAAGTAATGTTTTTACTAGGCCCCCCACCGGACAGCATTGAAGGCCCAACCATTGTATTATCCTCTGCATAGTGGGAAAGAATCATCACAGTTCTTATAATCTATGACAAGAAAGATGCATTGAAGTTCCCAGAATCCTGTGCTGCATGACAGGGAAGGATATACCTTGGGAGTTTCCACATCTTACCATAATCCTTTAGAGAGATGGAGTTTGTCAGTTTTTTGCTGGAAAGGAATGGTTCTGTCCTTTCATTTTTTTGGCCAACTGCGCCATTTCCAGAGCTGAGAGGTATGTGTTAATTCTGAAAAATGGAGTTCTGTTTTGATTTTAAATGAATAAAATCATGATCATGTTTAAATGAGCTTAATGTAGATGTAAATGACAATGTGTTAAAAAAAAATTTTGATTGCAAAATCATAGCCAGGCTTAATTATGCTGTATGTTGAAAATTTTGGTGTGTAATGGTATCTGAAAGCTTAAAATTATTATGTATGAATTTTCTTTTCAACTAATTTCAGACATAATCAATCATTCCCATAATGGGTGGACAAAACAACTGAATTTTCTGAAACAATTGTCTAGCTGGCAACTAATGATTCATCAACAGTGTCAAAGTGAACAACGGTTTGATGCAGGACAGTAACATCTTTAATCATGTTGCAGGTCAGTATAAGTGAAGTGTGACTAAAGGCTTTCAGCATCAAGGCTTTATTAAGATAATTCCACTGTTATCGCAAATCTCACATGGGTGTACACGCTGCGACCGATAAACTGATGCGTTGAGTGATGACACTATTGGGATTGCGAGTTGCAGTTTTTGAAACAAGAATTTTCATTGGCGGTTTAGTACCCGCCCACTTTTACCTGTACCATGGTATTGATAATTTATGCACCAACTGCTAACTGTGTCGTTTACTCAATATCAGGACTGCAAAAACTAAATCACTGCAATAATTGACTAATAGTTCTCACAATAATCGCTTTTTGTTTTTTATGGTGTAAACAATTGTCAAAAATACACTGTTTAAACAGGTTTCCCATTACATTTTTCAGCACAATGCTTCATCACTAATTTCAATCCTTTTTAACGCATCAATTTAAGTTGAGGCAGTATTTATTTTGTTGTAGCTTATTCCAAAGAATTCACAACAGATACTGACAATAAATGTTACATAGATATTGCATTTTATTGAACTTCAAACGTTCAATGACTCACTTCTACAAGTGTGCATGTGTTTTCAAACATGTACACAAACTTGAAATTTACAGCACAATCGTGTTCAATTTTGGACTGATCTGTGATTAACCTTATTTTGTAACTCACTTAGTCTTTAGAAACATTAATTTTATTACATGTACCTCAATATTCATCAGACAATATTTACTACTGATGTTGATGCTTTACTTGCCACTGACTTAAATTTCTCTCAAACACGCTAACCGACCTCGGATTGTAAAATGCACGTGCAGATCGAGTCGCCATTTTACAGTTTTATATTTATAAACAAACCACTCTTCTTCATTTTACGGAGCTGGTCACGATGTTTCAAAGATTTTCAGTACAGATTTATTATAAGCAAATAAGTGAAGACATATGCTGTAAAACGTCTAATGGATTTCACAGCGTGTCAACCCGAATTTTCCCGTGGATCTACATTTTGCAGCAAGCTTTTTGTGAGGAAAAACAGTCTGTTCAACTCATGCAATTTTCCAGAAATGGTACAATATGAATGGTAGCGTAAAATATATTTGTTCACCAAACAGTTTCTGACGAATTTTTTCACAATAAGCTGAATAATGTATGTTATTCGATGAGCGAAAGCCAATCTGTGACTTTAATCTATAACGGTTACATGTATGAGCCCATCCCAGCTTTTAGAGAACTTTGGTGGGGTTTTTTTCACTTACATTATTTATTTTACATCGCCCCCTTTGTTATCAAATAACTCTGTATGTAATTTTTAACAAGTACAACTTTTCTTTCTCCGACATTTGTTTCCACGTGTTAGCATCATGTTCTCTACATGCATTTGATAAATGGGTGGGTCTATATAAATGCGCCAATCAGAATCTTTTGTCATCACTCAATGCAATGCAATATCGGCCGTAGTGTGTACATCCATGTTGGATTTGCGATAAAAAAAAAAGTGGGGTAGTAAGGTTAAGCAAGTTCACACAAGGTAAACAACATCAGTTTATAATGGGAAAAACTAACTTTTGAAAAAGTTTAATATTAGCGCAGTGAGGTACATTTTTCTCCTTTCACATATAGATAGATTTTAATAAAATACACTGACCAGCTGAAAGAGGAAAATGTACCTAATTGTGCTTGTATATTTTAAAGCTTTTTAGTGTGGGACGGAGCTAAAAGTCTACGGAAATTGAATGTAAACAGTGAAACCCAACCATAAATAATGATGCATATCTTTCATGTGGATGTTTTATCTTGGATAAAAAAGGGATACTTTGAGGGTACATATATTAAAGATTAAGTACATACAAAATGAAACAGAAATTCCGAATTTTATTTTTTTGTTAATTTACTTGGGTGCATATTTCGCATAATCTTTTACATACTTCATTTTCTGAGGTCAGTTAGCATGTTTAAGAGAAAGTCTGGGGCAAGTAAAGTAACAACATCAGTACATGTAGTAAATTGACTGCAGAATGTCATGGTACTAACTCTTGCTACAGAATGTGTTTGAAAATAAGGTTAATCAATCGAAAATTATTGCAAGTTTTTGTGCACCATAAATTGCAACTTTTAAGAAAGTAAGGAACTGTAGCTCTGCAGTCGCCCATCTGAATTTTTTCTGACCGGAGAGCTAGGCTCATATATTCTCATTTGTTGTAGTATGAATGTGTATTGCTTTGGGTCTGCTCTGCATTGCATGGGGTTAACCTAAAGCAAATTCAGCATCTCTTTTTGAATTTCTCTTTTATTAATCAAGACATTTGTGGACTAGTTTGGCTTTATTCTTATTGCCTGTAAGTCCCCCCTCCCAATTTATATTCCACATCTAATAGTAGTTGAAGTAGTTTAGTATTGTTCAGTTGCAATTGCAAGCATGTACCATACTTGTAAACAACAATATGGAGGACATCAGTATAGTTACTAGAATTCCACTATATATTCAGTGTAGAATTTCACTTGAGCAAGACTGGTATGAAGAATACAAAAATCTGTGTTACACGTTTATTTATTTGGATATTGTGGCCACCTCCACCCCCTCCAGCGTGTGAATGAACTATTCTTCTTTCGTGCTGGAATTTTTAAAGCAATTTAAATGGTTTTTGCAGTGATTAACTTATCAATGGATGCAAGTGTTAAATTAAGTCACTCATTTCAATTTTTAATAAATTTTCAATCCCCAATGACAAAGAATGCATTATGCGCAATGATTAATCTTATCACATGCATGTAGCGTCGTTTTCGAAAAGGGGGGGGGGGGGGCAGACTCAACCAAAAAATCCTGACAAGCAAAAAAAAAAGCCAACTTCTCAAAATCATGAAAATCCTAATCCGTAAGGGGGTGGGGGTAGGATATTGTACCTATAACTTCAAATTCATGGTTATTTCCTTCCTTTCACTTCAATTTTTTACATGCTCCCCCAAAATGTGGGGGTGGGGCAACTCCCTGATAATTCAATTTTAAAAATGTAAATTTAAGAAAATGTTTGCTCCTCCCCTCCCCCCACGCCCTGATGCTACGTGCCTGTACCCATGGTATCAGCAAACTTTGTTACTAAATTTTTGCACATTCATGAGACCACATAAAATAATTGAGAACGAAAGGTCACAGCGTGGGTGATTTGAACACGTTTTTATTATTCAACAGGACGCTGGAAACGATTGGCACCTTTTTGGTTCAAACAGACATGACTTTTATCACAGGTACATTAGCATATATTGGATGGTGGGGGGAATGAGCTAACACACTAGGTGATCTAGGATTTCTCTATTAGAATGTTAAACATATACACTTTAAAAGAAACATTTTCACCACTGAACTTATTGTACATGCATGTAAATAGGGCAAACACGACGTCATGGCTCGTTCATAATGTTAATGAATACAATGTTTCGGCTTTGTTCATTCGTTGTTAGTTTATGTAACAAGTACTATTATTTAAGAGTGAAAATAATCCCATCATGATGAAAAGTAGATAAACATGTACACTATAATTGTATTTTTTTCCCGAACCATAAAAAATCCAGGATGTTCGCTACAATTTATATTTTATTTGGCGTCTATTCTGCTATGACTATAAAAGATTTTACTTGCAGTTTTTTTAAGCTATCATTATTATTATCCTGTGTGTGTTTCTTTTGCAGAAAAACAAATCATTAATATTTCCTAAATTTACAGAGATTCGCGCATCACTCAGAGATGTACAAGTTATCTCCCGTAACATCTCGTAATGTGAAATGGGGGTCCGATCTTTAGTGTACATTTCAGGGATAAGTAAGGAATTCGGGGTAAAAGGAGTAGTATATCACACTAAAGGAGACTTTGAAGTTTTGTAGAAAATTATTCATATCTCAGGGAAAATTATTACAAACGAGTAATTGAACAAAATGTTCACTTACCCTTCGCTGATGGTACTTTCTTATTGCGTTTCCATGATTTCTTATTGGCGCCACTGACCGAACTGACCCTGCATTATCAGTACCGGTGGAACTTAATACTAGGCTGACATCATAATCAGATACAAAGCATCCACAGTCTTACAAACTCGAATTTTGCTTAGTATTACGATATTCTGTAATATAGTTTCCCACCGCTTGCTATTTTACAAGTTCTCGTAATATAACTTCATTACGAAAATTCGCCATATAAGATCTATATTACAAAGATTTGTAATATTACACATTTTAGTAATATTATTTCTTTAAGTAATATTATGATATTTCATATTGGACTGGACTGTTACAATCATGTTTTCATTATTTTTGAAAAGATATCAAAAGACTGTTGCAGTTGCATCGACTGAGGAAGTCATTCCATAACTTTTGTCAAGGACTCGTTTGTAAATCATCAGTTTCAAGGTTTTTAATATTGTTCACAATTGTAGCTTCATTATGTTTATGTAATTATATAAGGCCCAACTCTGCAGGCACCCTATGGTGATTAGTTGTCTTGTCCAGCCATGTTCATCTGACATCAACTTCTGTTCGTAACATATTTTCTCTCCTCTTGGCCCTATATGGCTCATACCTCACACATAGAGTGCATTTGGGGTAAAGGATGTGCAGTAACCTTGAACTTGGTCAAAGGTTAAGGTCATATCAAATACAGTCAAACTTCGTTATCTCAAACTAGATGGGACTGTTTAAAAACTTCGAGATATCCGAGTATTCGAGATATCGAGGGTAAAATACTTAAAAAATAAGTAGTTGGGACTTAAAATCACTTCAACATATCCATTGTATTTGAGATATCAGTGTTTGAGATATCGAAGTTCAACTGTATATGTTGAAAAAAATCCTTGTCCAGACCATTAATTCTCTCCCCTTGGCCCAATTTGGCACATACTCCCCCCAAAGAGTGTCTTTAGTAAAGGGTGTGTAGTGACATTGAACAAAGTTTCTTTGTCAAAGGTCAAGGCCATTTTGGACCATTGTGAAAAATCCTTGTAAGGGCTAAATGTTCCTTCCCTTGGTCTTATCAGACTCATAATTTACATAAAGCATGCTTGTGGGTAAAGAGTGTGGAGTGACCTTGAACAAAGTTTTTAGGTCAAAGGTGGAGGTCATTATAGTTTTCTAAGACCATAATTTCTCATCCCTTGGTGCAATCCTGTGCAGACATTAAATTTCCAATAGGCTGTTGCTAGGTAAGAGGTATGCAGTGGCCTTGAACCAAGTTTTAACTTTTTTTTTTATACATGTAGATGAAGGCTATAGCAGACCTCTGTGTAAAATTCATGTCTGGACCTTTTAAAATTGTTTCTCACATTGGCCTTATCTGCCTTAAACTATGCCGTTAGAAAAAGGATGTGATATGAACTTGAACTAAATTTTTAGTCAGAAGTTAAGGTCAAAGCAAAGTCTTCTAATATGCTTTTGTAGTTGCTTTTCATCCCAAATGTATTTGCATTGAACTTTTGACTTTTTACCAATACTTCAGAAATACTTCAGGCTGCTTTTCTTAGCCTCAACATGTTAAGTGTCAGTATTTTTGTCTATCATGACCAGATTTATTTGCTGATGAAGTCTTCCTATTGTGATGCCGATGATAGTGATCCAAGGTATTTTAAAGTCTGTGATTTGTCACATAAATAACACATATACATGTTTGTAAGTTTTTATGAAATATGGAATAAGCTTATTGGAAGAAAGTGCTGTAAATTATAGAAAAACTAGTGATTGTTTACCATGTGATTCTGGAGAAAGTGTAGGAAATATATACTGCATGGACTCATTTTGATCAATTCAAAAATTCAATGTGCCACCCTATTCTTAATATGTGTTTGGACAGTGTTTAACTGTTCTAGCATTTATACATAGCAATGGTTTCCCTCTTGTTTGTTTGTGGGAAACATTTTGATTCAGTACAACCTACGCCATCCTCATATAGGTCTAGTAAGATCTGTAAACACACCATGCATATGGAAATCTGTGCGATTCATTTGTACTGTTATTATGTGGTATTCCAAAACATAATGAAATTATTCATACAATAAGGCTGCATAAAATGATTTGCAATTCAAAAAAGAAACACTCAACTAATTAGCATTAATTTATTTTATGGTTTTTTGAAGTTAAAACAAACAAAGTCATTCATACATATTAATTTCTTTATGCATTCATATCACAAACACACCTGTACAGTTAAGTAATAATTTTCATGTACCCCTCCAAAAATCAAATTCTCAGTGTGTAAACTCACAACTGTTCATCTTACTACAAAGGTCTCAGTCCATTTCACGGTACTTTGGACACTTCAAATTAGTGGAAATTTTGTTTATCAGACAGACATATCACATTACATACTGACATGCAAGCATGAGATTCAAAACGACAAAACACTCAATGATACATCAATTGATATAAGTACCCTCTGTCTTGGTAGAAATGGCCAACATAAACAATCACATGTTTGATGTCATTCTACATATAATCATAATATAAAGATATGACCACATTGTAAACGAATCTCGCGCACCAAACAGACCCATGTATAAGGCTTGTGTCGATAGTTATAGAAAAAAACACGCAGAGCAATTGCATTTAAAGCAAAAGTAAAATGCTGATGAGTTATTTACATTGAAATGATTTTCATACATGAAAATAAATTTTCTAGATGAATCGATGAATATAAAACAAGGAATGAAAGTTTTTTTCTTGGAAATCAGTAAAGCGAAAAATTAGCACATTATCAATACAATAAGAATTACAAAATGAATTTATCATAAATGATATTTTAATTTTTATTGAGTCCAGCTTTCATTGAAGGTGTAATAGTTATAAAAATAACACTTTCAAGAAAATTTTGCAAAGTTCATAAGAACTTTGTTGTCACAAATATTTGTTATGGCAAGCATACTAAACTTTCTTTGTGCCTGTCGTAATTGTTGATCATCTACATAGGCTCATCCAAACCATGAATATAAGTTGCTGTGAACCAGTTTATTCTTGTAAATTGTAAATTAGTCGCAATAGAAGTTTGTTTACTGTACTTAGGCATACTTAATTGTTACATTTGAAAATTGCCAGTTCTGTTTGACTGAAAATGTTTCATCCAACCTGCTCTGTTATCGAAGTGTTGACCACCTGGTTTCTTCAATTCTCTGCAGGATATTTACAGATTATGTGAGTAATTATGAATAAGCTTACATTTCGAGAAAAGAAATTCAACAGTTCAGTATAGTGAGGTTAAGATAAATTGCTTGGATTCTTGTGAATTTTCAACTTAACAAAAGTATGCATCTAAATAGGAAAGAAGCAAATTTAAAATACTATCAAAGAAACAAACAAATGGTTCTAAGTTGTAGGAATAATTAGACATCGTATTTCATTTTGATGATGGTTAGAGTCACAGTTACTCCCCTTTGAGTTGTATGTTTCGTTCTAATATACTACTTACAAAAACTCTACCAACTAATATCACAGCATAGATATTTCATGATACATTTAACAAAATACAAAAGAAAATCATTTATTAATGTATGAAAATAGCTTAGAAATACATGTAACATTATAATTAAAACTAAGCATATAAACAATGTGAAATATAATAATAAATTTACAAATGCATGTTGAATGAATTGCAAAAATGTTAATGAATTTGCAAAGAAATGTATCACCATTATTTAAAATGTTTTGTGTGTCCTTTTCCTTTAATACAATAGAAATTGACACCTTTGTTTTCAAAAACAAAAATATTCACTGACCAGTATTCTTAAAATGAAGGTAACATGGAACATTATACAGGATATTAAAAAAAATTAAATTTACTTTCTGCAGTTTTTAAAAGTACATAGGCAAAAAAAACAAATGAATCTGTATAAATGTATTTACAAATTCAGCTAAAACTGTAGCATAAAACAAAACTTCAATAACACAGGTGTAACTTAGTCCTCGTGTTGAGCATTTTCTTTCTTGTGTATAAAATACTATTTCATAGATGAAAAAAAAAATTGTTTTACATTAACTTTATACAAGATATGATCATCTGCTATACATTTTGTACACTAAATTGAGATAAAATTGTCCTTAAAACAAAAACAAATAAAAACAAGCACTTGTTGAGAGAGGTGGGGGCTGCTGAGTTTGTCCCCGATTTTTTGTTCGGCAGCGGAGGCTGAATATTGTCTGACCTCCGGTTTTTCACTATCTGATCTTTATCACTTTGTTCAAAGCCCAGTTTGTCTTCATTTGGGCCCGCCCCACTGCCACTGTGGGGCTCTTTGTAGGTCACCGTGGTTCTCGGTTGCGGTGCTGGGGTGGAGGGAGGATTGCACCGCATGGTGGTTTTGTTGTGGTTCTGGAGCCATATGTGGACTCCGAACACGCGGAAGTTTGGGTTAAGCATGCATGGTGGAAGCTGATTCACATCAAAGATAAACTGAAAAGAAATAAAATTATACCTTTAAAAAAGTGCTTAAAAATGTCAAATTTATATATAATACTAGTACTTATACAAGTGAGTAAATAGCTTATTTCCAACTTAAAAAAAAAAGAACAATTATCACACAAGTTAAAAGACAGTGTAACATGGCAACTATCAAAAATTGATAAGTCTTACATAAAAAGTTTCGGGTCTGATTTGGTACCATGAGACGATAGAGTTAGGCCCCTCATAGGGCTCCCCCTGGAAACTCCACCCAAAGGCGGCCAGTTGTCCCTCACTGTCGTACATCAGAAACACCGGGTATAATCGCTCACACTGCATGTCTCTGGATACATTGTAAAAGTAATGGGTGCCTGGAAATAGAAAACCAGGTTCTAGTATAAACATTGGAAACTTAAATCATATGGTTGGATATTAAGCAGTCAGGTTGGACATGTGATGAAACTGTATATTCATTGTAATAATGGCTGTTAAGGTTGATGTGAATCTAAATTAATTTTCAATTTTTAATTTGATTACAGGAATAAACTGTTGCACACAGAGAAGATCAAAGCTGGGATTCTCCTACATAGATGAAAGACCAGGTAATTCTTGTGCATAACAATTCTGTTCCTAGGCTTTGATCTGAACTATGTTCAGGTAACATGTTAGATATGGTGGTTGGGTGATTGGAGCTGGAAGGTAGTGATCTTGTAATGGAAACTTAGATGTACCGAGGCCGTTCTGCAGTAGGTACTGTGATTCTCAGATAACAAAGGGAGAGAACTAAGGAATGATCTCCCCAGACTCTCTTGTTTAAAAGGTTACTTTAGATTTGAAATCTAATGGCTCTGTAATGATTCATAATGTACCTTTATGTTCTGCTTCTAAGTTGGTTTGACCATGAAAGTAAGATCTGCAGTGTGGAATGCAAATAAGAGGCAGCGTAGCTATTAATCAGTATCAATCTCAGGTAATGCTAAAGTTCCCCAGCAATTGTAATCAGAATGTCGTTACACTAACATTAGCCAACAATGAAAAGAAAGACATTTTTTGTCTATTTGATGAGAAATCCTGTTTCTGTGGTTTAGGATTGAAATTAAAATTAATTGTGCATTTGTTTTATTGATTGAATATTTGAAAGCAAAGTTACTAGTGCATTCATGATACTCGTATTGATTGATGGTCAAATCAAAATTAATGTTGCACTTTTAATCATCGTAATGATGCTACTACCTGGTAGTATGTAACAACCAAATCTAATTGTGATAGTCAAAGTCCAAGGTCAGTCAAATGAAAAGTACTGAACAAGATGGATAAGACTGCCTCTAATCTCTATAAAAGTTTTGTTTTAATGTTGTCACTGCCATTGTCTTCAGCTCCTAACAAATCAGATTGGAGTAGTTCTACTGTAGATATGGAGAACCCAATATTTTGTTTAACACCAGTGCAGATTTTGACCATCACTTATATAAGGCTATGATCAGGAGATTTATCAGTGAAGTGTTTCTGATAATCAACTGTAGTAAAACAAGCAAGTTTTACCAGGAATTAATGGCCATTGCACACAATCTAATAAGAATTAGAGCTTTGATCTTGCTCTTTGATTCGATTATGTCAATAGAAAAAAGCTAATTGATCAAATTTAGGTTCTTGTGTAATTTCTTTATGTAACATGTACAGTATATAAATAGAATTGTAGGGCCTTTGTTGTTTTACTGGAAATCATAGAAAAGTATAGTGTTATAATTAAATGGGATATTTCAAGGAGCAAATAATTCTATAAAATAAGTTTTACATGACTTTTATACATGTATCACATTTAAAGAACTGTCCTTTTCACATAAATGAAGGGTACAGTTTTGTGGCATTTTATTAACAATATATGATTCAGAAAAATTTTTGTTTTTCTTTATCGCTGTGGATTTTACCTGGCACTCATAAAATTTTCACACGCTTCACATAAAAGTTAGATTTATGATAATACAATATCAGAAAATCGTGCTCGGTGGATATTAGGAAAGGTTTTACTCTGTGTCTCATGGAGGGTTGTCTCGCAATAAAAACGGATTGTGATGATTATATGCACTGAGGATGGAAAACTTTAGTGCTGGATGCTAAGCTCCAGTTTGATTAACAGTAAATAATGAATGATTGAGCAGAAATAAAAATGGGCTAAGTTTCGTAGAAGACTGAGAATGTTCTTGGAAATTAACTTTGAACTCTTCAGAAGTGTACAGCTTCATCTATGTGCTGTCTTGGTTCTTTCTTGAATTAATCTTAGGGCAACAAAAATTAATGTTTAGTTTCTCAGGCTCTGCAGCAGTATGCTGAATACTACAACACTAATCAATGTGAGAAGGGGAATAACTCTTTCTATTTCTAAGTTAAAAAATCTCAGAAAATTATTTGATGCACAGTCTTTAAATTGTGGCTACAGGCCTTATTCAAAGTTTATTCTGTGAATGTGCAAAGATATTTTAATTTGATAAATTCTTCAAAATGATGTTACATATATTATCAAAATGATTAGTACAATAGAGAAGATGCAAGATTGTTTTAAATGATAAAAATGAGGAAAATTTTGACTGGTATATAATTGAAATGCTCTTTTGTTTTCCAGAAAGTCTGTATTAAAAACTTCTGTATAAATATCTTTTATTGTCTTTAGAGTATTGTACACAACTGTAAGATACCAAGTCAAATTTCATTTTCTAAAAAGTAGTTTTTATTAGAATTATAAATGTTGCATGTTTATCTCTGATTGCTTTATCATGTGATAGACAGAGTATTTAGTACATGTAGCTCATTACCCATAGTTGTCAGACAAAGGGCCTTTTTCCATAACGAGGACAGGTTTTTTGCTTCTAGAGGAATTTGTTCGTGGTGCTTTATTGGGTCATATCCAGTTTGGATATAGAGACCCTTCCCTGTGGGCACATTGCTGAGATATGTCGGACTACACAGCAGCTGGGGATGCTTGAAATATGCTGGAATAGAGAAATAGACAGTATATGTCATCAGTATACATTGATGTATTAGTTATACATGTTGCTCTATATCAGTAAAATACATTAAATGTATGGTAATTTTCGTATCATGTACCGTTACCTGTATTTGAGTGTTGATATTAAAATGGGAAATCCTAATTATAGCAACAAGACTAAAGGTAGTTGAAATTTTTACACAACTATTTTTGCTTGTAATATACATGTCGACTATATCTATATATTTTAATTTATACTTGAAAAATTTGAATGTTACATTTCATAATTTAGGAAGTTTACTGGTTGTAGCCCACCTAGTTAGCAGGCCTTAGACAATTTTATTTTGTCTACCTGTCTGTAATTTTCTATGTGTCTAGAACTGTCTACCTGTAATGGTGTAGGTTTGTATGTCCGATTTGCCCACTAATACAGGTGGCATGATTTCATGAGGTGGAAGCATAATGGTCTCATTGAAGGAGTTATATCCTTTCATATCCGAGGGAATCTGAAACAAATTATAACGTTATTATGGTTGGCAAGTAAAATCAAATATTTGATGTCGGCCATCAAATTACATAACACGCTGAGAATGATGCATCATTTTCAAAGGAATTTCTAAAATTGTAATTTGATATACCAGAGATGAATTTTTGTTGGAATATGATTGGATGTAAACTTTTACGGGAATAGAAAATTAGCTTTGTTATTTTCTGCCTTACGAATAAAATGTTATTACAAGCTTTTTATGAAGAGAGTAAAAAGAAATGAAGTTATCATAAAATTCTAATTAGCTTAATTTACTTTGTTTTTATTATCTTAGGTTTTATTGCACTGCTTTTCTGTCGGCAAAAGGAATCAGTGAAACACCTTGAATCTGTGCACTTTCTGATTATAGCAAAAATTGCTGTCACAGAGGGGAAGTTCTGTTCAATTACATTTCAGCCGTATGAGAATTGTTTTAAAGATTAAAGAAGAGACCAAATGAGATAAATTGAAAATTGAATTCAAGTTAATTCTGAAATCAGAGCCAAAGGCCTCTGTATTTCTGATGGGAAATCTGTAGGTGAGAGTCTCGCTTGTCTTGAACAAGACATCTCCGCTAGGATTAAATAACTAGTAAGTCTGAAATTGGATAAACACCTTAAAATCGTCTCAATATATTTCTGTCATACATTGGAGAAAACCTGCTGAGAAAAAGGGACTAAATGCTGCAAAGCCCAAAGCCTTCAATTAAAATGTAAGAACAGAACCTCTTCTTTTCCTGAAAGTGGGGTGTTTCATTATCACTTCCAGATATAGTATGATGAAAAATAGATGATGTTTTCTTGTTTCTGAGATTTTTTCTTCTTTCCCAATCAATGTAAGTGGTATTACGATAATCAGTTGACAAAGCTTTTTCTCCCGAAAGACAAGGTTAAACAAATATGTTTTTTTTATAATTAGAAAGAACAATTTTCCCCAATAAAACCCATGCATCTTATAAACTTCAGATGCCATTACTTTAGTTGATGTGAGTTGTAGCTTCCAAGATTTGCAGTAGATCGAGGATATACTGCTATTGGTCCGCAGCACAATCCATTCTTTCTCATCCTTGGGTGGCAGAAAGATAGATGGGAATATCAATGGAAATATGAATGAGAGTAATCTGCAAGCACCTGCTGCTAGCTTCTGATGTATGTATGCACAGGAAAGGGGAACTTGAAGTTACAGGGGACAGGAGAGAAAAATGTAACTGTTTCCTGGTGGTCGGTCGGATCTCCTGTTGTGCTTTGGGTATCAAGCCTAAGCAGTTGTATCAGACTTATGTGTTACATGTACCAATATACTCCAATCACCATTTATCTCCAGAACAAAGAATATCTCAAATTATGGTAAAAACAAGATTGGTATTCCTTCTCAGGGGAATAAATGGAATTAGAAAAACTGTAAAAGAAATGGGTTCTTTGGTTATGAAGAAATGGAAGGAAGCAAAAAAAGTAAAATTTTGATAGATGATGTGCAAAATATGGCCAGTGCAAAGGAGAGATAATTATGATGTGTAAATGGTTTGTTTATGGTCTTGTTGGCCCCTTATGTCCATTAGGAGCATTAGGAATTGCCAAATTTGGTGCATATCCACAGTTTAATGAGGCATCTCTGGAACTGATCCATTTTAAGCAGTGTTAATTCGATATTAAGATGTGTTAATTTCACCCAATTGGAGCTCCTTTCAGGGCAAGACGTTTGCTTGGGGTCCCTGCCTGAAGACGGAATTTGACAAGAACGGTGACTCGACAAATGGCTAATGGTATATTATAATGGAGGCCTTCTCACAATGCTCAAATAAACAGTCCCCAGGAGCTATATAATCTAAGGGCATACTGAGGATGTCATCGTGCTAATTATAGTAATGGATTCAGTAATCTCCACTGCACTCACTTTCCTTTGTCTTGACTCTGTCTGAATTTGAAGTGGGTAAAATAAGATGCCACATTTAGACCATTGAGGTATGATTTAAACAGGATTGATGTACATAGATAATGAAAGTGGTAATAAATCATATGTGCATTGAGAATTTTTTTTTTCACTGGTTTGATACATTACAATGATAGAACATAGGTGGTACATGATAACATAATTTTATACCCTTATTATGCTCGTACTATTCATCTTGTACACAATTTTTTTTTCTATCAAAAAATAAATGATTTAGTTTTGAGATAGTCTATGATGCCCTTGGAAAGGAATTTTTCTGGATTCTATAGACATCTGTATTGTTATTGCATTTCAAAAAATTTTAACTGACTCCAAGTGACTTCTAATAACGGACTACACTTTTCACTTGGGTGTATCTGTGCTATTGATTTCAACCTATTCGCAGTCTATTCTTCTCTTGTCTTTATTGGAGAGAATTTTAAGACCCCAAAATCAAGAATATATGCTTGCTGTCAGTCCACTTTCCAGACTAAGTAAATTATCATTACTGCCATGAAAAACGGTCCGTAAATCAGGCTAAACTGGTCCTCTAATAATATGCTGCGGTGGCTTAGTTAGCGTTAATTATGGATTGCATGTCTGGTGATCATTTAGGGGGTCACAGTCAGAATATCTGTTAATATAATTAAATTAGGATGAGTGTTATATAAAGTTACTACAGAAATTGCTTAGCTAGGATGTGACATCATTGCTATTGCATGTTTACATGGCGTCTCGGTCCGCTTTCTTCTTCCATTAACAGGCTCTTTTTGCTACTGATGTATCATGTCGAGAAGAAGACCATCAATGGAAATTTAATCGACCATACCATCTTTGTCAACGATTGAGGCTGAAATGTTCTCCATTTTGTTTTTTCCTGCTGGGATTGTCGAACTGTACTAGATCATGATGTACTTTAGAGTTCTGACATAAGCGATAAGTACTAATTCAGCACGTTGTGTTAACATGTGCTGGTATGTAAGTAAAAAAAAGGTATACTTATAAAGTAATGTAGATACTTACAATGGCTTGTATTCCAGACAGGTAGCCATTCAAATCATAAATTGGTAACAACTTGGAGTCATCCTCCAGGCGATACAGAAAGCCGTGGTAGTTGTCTGCTAAAAAAATAAAGAAAAAAATTCAAACATGCAACTTTGTACTTCAAAAAGTTTGTAAATCTAATTTGTAAATGCAATTTTCCTGCAATGTTGCATTTTTGATTCTAAGTGGGAGCAAAGGGCTATGCCTAAAGATGTACAAGTACATGTATTTTATATTCAAATTTATTGTTATGAAGAAGTTGGTATGATTCATATGATTATCTTTTTTTTTTTTAATTTAAAAAATAATTTGGAATACTCGCTTTTTTTTCTTCTTTTACTTTTGTATATTTTATTGAAATATTTAAATGAGGTATGAATTTGACAATTTTGTCCTTGAATATTAGATCCAAAGATGGAAATGAACTGGAATGATGAATTGAAGGACCCCAATACAATTTAATTAGTGAGAAATTCAGAGGAAAATATCAATAGCCAGAGTAATTTAGTCTTCAAGAGTTTTAAATAGAGGAAATTGTGCTTCACAAGTTAATTTGCATATGTATGCAAATGATATGTAAATATCTATTGGTCTGATTCAGGTGGGAGCTTTTCATTATATTATTTATTTTACCAGCTACATATAATCTCAGCTTTTCCTCATCCAATTCATTTAGAAACTTTTCATAGACATGTTAGATCAAGTCTTTCTTATTATATTTGATAGATGCTGTACTGTCTGCAGCTTTATTTCGGGAAGTATGTTACAAGTTTGCATGGATGGCAACTTTCCATTTATGATATATATTCAAAAACTTCTAGTGATAAATTCAAACTTCTTGATTGTCTCTTAAACTCTGGTTATATTACAGACAAATTGATCCCTGTGGAAATTAGAATTGTTGTTCCTTGTCATCGTTTGATACAGTGTATGCCAGCTTGAATGCTAATATTGCTTGTGCAAACTTTCATAATGCAATACACATCCACAGTTTTTACTCATCAAGTTTTGCAAAATGATATATGACTTGAAAGGCTGTTTGTGAAAGCCTATTTCTTAATTATGAAAAACTGCAGCATATCAACAGTAAACAGATTTATTTGTTCCATAAATTATTGTTATCTGTCTAAAATTGGAATAAAATGGAGAAAGCTAAAACTTTAAAAATTGTTACTGGGAAAATCTGTTCTTTGAAGAACATTTCATAGGAATGGCAGAGGCAGAAAACCTTACAAATTAGACACAATATTGAAATTCATTCTTTTTAGTCTGAGACAGCATTAGCACTTTGATGTTACTTCAAGTATTAATGAGGACCGACCAACAATGCTCTATGGAATGCCAGCATAGCTGTCTGATGAACAAAGGGTTCAGTGGATTCGGTAACTTGGACCTGATACTAGTACATGTAGTTGTGTCTTACAGGTTAAAATGCAAAAGTTACCCATGGACTGAAGTCATTTATATATCCATCTAATGTACTAGATAATTACAACCTTCTATCATCATCTGAAATAAGGCAAAACTCTACTGCACACAGGGTTGGTGCTGGGGTTATGATTGATTTAGATTTGTTATCAATTCTTTATTCTGGGTAATGGTAATTTTTTTAGGGGGTGCGGAGAGTTGATTCAGCTCCATGAATTACTAAAGATCATTGAAGTCATAATATTCTTAAGTAATCCAATAAAAATGAACTTAGTGATTCCATGGATATGAACAGATAAGAAGATTACTTATAGATGAATCTATTGCAACTGAATTTGAACCAGTGACCTCATGGTTAATAACCACTAGACAAATGGTCATGATAGAATATTTTGTTGTGAAAGAAAAGATAATTGAGGTCCTCTGAAAGATGCAAAAAATACAAGTATAATAGATGAACAGATGACAATTGAAGCATATCGGGTCAATGGATCTAAATTTGATTGGTCAATATCTATTGTTCTTAGACAGGATTGGTTCTTTAATCCATCATCTCTACACAGGATGTATCTCCATCTCTCTGTCTCCTGTCTTCCCAACATCCAGGAGCTTGGTCAATAACAACTCTACATTCATCACAAGCAACCCCTCAATATCTATTCAGATTCAATATTTCTTATCAACTGAAGAGCTGGGATGGATTTACACAGGAAAACATGATCAAAGCAACTCATGTGCTTACCAGTATTGACTGTATCAAATTAGTCCTGTACCCCCAAACCCACGAGTTATTACTTCTCTGCCTAATTATTTCAGAATCTTTACATTGGGATAAACTGGTCTGAATAAGATCTTGTACTGTCTGGAGAGGAAAAAGGTTTTCTTTTATATTTCAGCACTAAAGAATGTATATAAATTGGCTGATTAACACAATGTTCACCCCTAGGTTTGCCCTCTCCCCCTCTAACTGAGAGCCTTGATGTGTCCTAATGGACAGAGTTGGGATCATCAGTCACTGGGATAATTGTCATCACGGTGGAGGGGAGAGGAGATTCCCATGTAGCCTGTGTCATCATTATCCCGTAACTATAAAATATGGCCTCCAATGAATTACATATTGAGATGTTGTCAACAAAACAATAATTAGTGGGCATTGTCATCAAAAAAGAGTGGGTTGGTGGGAGAGTGGTCATTAGATTTATGAAAAGAGAAAAAAGGAAAGTGAGATGCATGAGCAGTATGGTTTTTTTCAGGGAACTTATTTGTCCAGATTAATTGAAAGTTGTTGAGATGTTTGTTTGTAAATAGTTGCTGAGTAGACATTTAATTATAACCAAGTCTTAATCAGTGAGCAGACTGTGCTTAGTTGTTCATTCTCTTTTATTTTCACGAAATCTAAGAGGGACTGTCTTTGAACACAGGAGACAAGCACTCTGACCAAATCATTGCATGGGTATCAAATTAATTAATTCAATAGTACATGTTCACTCGGCAAACGATCTTCTCAGTTAAACAAAAAAAGACTAATTAGTCCAATACAAGAGTTGAAAATCTGAAAAGAAATTAGGCATGCACGATGGCAGATAATGTGTGATATTTCAATGGGAGATGAATTCTTCCATCATTATAAAGGCAGGAATTCAATTAGAGGTGATTGCTTGTCGTGAGTGTGTGAAGCACCATCTATTAAAAACATGATCTGGTTTGATGGAGTGAAAGAACAAAAGATGTAGCCTTCTGAAGATGGTTGTAATTGATAAATTATGTCCCCCCAACATCCCAGCAAACCTGGATGGATGGATGGCTACAAAGTGAGATTGACCTTAGTGACCTTTGTCATTTGTGGAAAGGTCAAGAGGAAGACAATGCCGGAAAGAAGGAGGGGCAATTGTCAGATAGAAGAGACGAGAATAATTCTTGAGGTTTCTATTGATAATTTCTTTGATTCCAAAGTCTTAAGGACTGTCATGCACAGGAACCCGTTGATCAGAACTGTCAGAAACAAATGAAAATGTCTGTGCTTGAAAAAAAGAAAAACTCATTATGAACTTTAATAACAAACATCTCTTTCATGAAATATATTCTTTTTTTACATATGACACTGTTAATAAAGTCTATTGCTGTGGAGAACATCAAAAGCCTGAGTTTTTTGTTGTCTGATGTCTTGCAGTTGCCTAGCAGAAACACATCTCAAAAAGTGTAATTTCTAATTCATATTCTGACACCACTCTTTCAAGTAACTTTTCAAAATGAGAATATAAATGACTTGTTAAGACAAGTAGCGGAGGCAGTAGCCTATTGATTTATCCCTGTTGAGTGAAATAATTGTGAAAACCCCTGCAGCACGGTGCACCTCTTAATGTTTTTGACAGATGCAGCTAAACACCCTAACAACCACACTGGGAGCAGAAACAAATTAAAGGTCAATATAATTTTCTTATCATTTCTACATTCTTCATAAACATTTCACATTAAAGTGATTAATTCTCTGCTGATCTATGGATTAGAGGTCTTTATCTAAAAGCAGATTCAGAACATAATGGTCTGTTTAACATCAGCTAACCCCCCTGATGATGAATTGCCTCCCTTTCTTCAAGGCAAGTCACTTGATGAATTATCTCCTCCTTTGCTGTTGTTCAAAAGACCAACGAATGCTTATCAGGTTCTGAATTTGAAACAGGTTCTGTTAGTTTGATGTGAGTAGCTGCATGCTTCATGGGGAATTGAGTAACACACTATACAGAGTTTATGAACTTGTTGGTCACCAAAGAAAAGTGGATGTTTGGGATTCATAGACTTAATGAGCAAATTAAGCTGCCATGATACTTAGTTGATAATGCTGAATGTGTGTGCTAGTGCCAGAGAAATGGATGATGGATGGGCCATTGGATGTGATGGTCAGTAGCTAACATTGTAAACGGTGACAGAAAGATGTGCTGCATCAGTGGTACAGTCAGTATGGAGGCCATTATCATTGCATACATAACCAGATGTGGGGTTATTTACCGTTAATGAAGGGGAGATAAGAACATCACAGGAAATGCTGACAGTAGAAAGGGGGCATAACTGATGTCAGCCCGACAAATACATGTACAGTTATCATCTGTTTCCTTACAATCGTGTCAATCTCTTCCAATGGTCTTACAAAAAATATTGACCCAATGCATGTGAACCTGCATCATGTGGTACCTAGAGATGCTTGTATCTCACCAGAACTCGCACATTCCATCGTAGATTTTTTGGCGATAATGTTGGACACTCAAATAGATTTTTTTTTTATTATAGCAGCAGATGAGATGATAAGCAGTTGACAATGGATGTTGGGGTTAAAAGAGTCAAGGATCAGTAAAGGTCATGATGTGATGCAGCTACTTATGGTGGTGGCATCATCATTTCATTCAGTTTCAAAGAATCAATTTGCTTTAATTGGTTTGAGCTGTGCGTAATGAAAATCACCATTTATTACTAAACATTTAAATCATTAGCTAAACTACCCCTTAAATTGAAATATCATTGATCAAATATTACTTAATTACAGATATTGTTGATCGAAAACTACCAAAAAATGGCTCACTATTGTCCAGGCCCCAATTAATTGAGATACCACTTTTTTATTGGTAATTTTAATCTGATGAACAGGATTGAATTGAAACTAGAGGTGGTGATTATGGCTGTGTTTGATTTGCATTAAGTGAAAGGTTCATCGCTGAGCCTTCACTGCACAATGACGATTCAGGCTACTGATAATTTGAGAAGTTATGATTTTATAAAAGAGATCAAGGCATTGGGGAATTTATGTGCCTATAACCAATGACATTGAAATGTCAAACAATTCGAGTAAACATTAGAGTTGTAATTCATTTGGAAATTCAGATAATTAAATCTCAGATTAGATGTATAAGACTCCTTTTTTTTTAGAAGGGAGAGTTATTGATTTTGTTAATTGGGGTCTGTACATAGGATGTACAAAATATCGGATTGCAGTGCAGAGTTAATTGGTGCTGTCATATTTTGCTTGATCAGAGAAAATGTTTTGAAGCAGAAAATTGGAGATTCTGATTGCATGGAAAATATATACTGTTTATCTAACGTTATCTGCTTACAGATAGCTTGCAAGATAAAAGCTAATAAGATGGAATAAGATTGCTTCAAGTGAAGTAGTTTTAAGAAGAGATACTAGGTCTGAGCGGAAACCCTTTTGAATATGGCATATCATTCCAAATGAATAGACATGATATCGGCATGTATACATCATTTTGTCCTGTATTTTCCTACTAGTGAGCCATCTTTCCTGTGACTTTCTAACGTGACAAAGAAACATCAAGCACCCAGTGTCCTCGTGCATGGTCATATGTTCCATCTGAGTTAATGGTTGAAACTCCATCTTTAACAGAATGGACAAAATATGCCCAGAGCTACACATAATGACCTGTGTAAAGTTTCAGAGGAATCCATTTTATTTCTCTACTGTTAATTTGCAGTATCACTTCAAACAAAAACTAGCATTGCCTTTAATTAGTTTTGTTTCCAATGCATCACCATTGGATATTGTTTCTCAAAGAAATATTTTAGTATTTAAAAGGACTATAGATAACAGTGTTGATACACTTTTCCAAGAATATAAAAAAGGCAGAAGAAAGAATTCAGTAAAAACCTCTGACACTCATCTCCTGTATTTTCGATTATTTTTTTGTTTGAAGTTGGAGACACCAAAGAGCAAATATAAACACCAAACATGGTTAGCATATGTATAATTGATGAGCCGCTGATTAGACGAGGTGACAAACAGACTATTAAAACTGATGCCGCAATGCATGACTTCAGGCGCAAGATTCTTATATCTGAATATATTTGGGAACTAATGGTCATGAAGGATCAATGTAGTCAGCTCCAGTACTCCATCACATAGATTTGTTTGAATTTTTTATGCCTAGAAATTTCCATATTTTCTTTAAATGGAAACTGGGTAGATTTATGGAGTACTAAATGTTGATATTTACACATTATGTTTTAATTTTCATGAACTGTAATTGACAGGATCAAAAGTTGATTGATGGTGTTGCAAATTACACTGATCTAGTAAACATTTTAAGTGGTGGCTATGAACAGACAAAAAATAGATTTTTAATTTTCCTATATAATTGAAACACTACCAGTACATTATAAAAATATCTCCGAATTTTCTCTTTTTTCTTTCTTTTTTTTTATGAGAGCTCAGGAAATTTCAAAAAAAGAATTTTTTGACAACATTTTGGGTACATCACTTCTGATAGATAATCCATCAAAAGCGGTTCTAAAAATGGATTTTTTTTAAATTTATACTTCTGAAAAATTGATTTGAATTTTTTTAATTAAAGAAAAATATTTTCTAAAGAGGAACTCATCTTTTGATGGGTTAATGCTGTTAAAACCTGGTTGTGAATATCTTGAAGTTTCATTTAGGTTGTGATAGCTGATTTGCATAATCAGGTATTAGTATTCTAGCACCATTGACAACCTGAACTTCATCTTCACAACAGAAAAGCCGTTTTATGATCTAATCTTTCGTCTTTGACAAAGGAAGGTCCCACTCTTTCTCTTCGCCCAACTTGCTTATGATGGCATCTTTACGAGTCCCCAGAATATTTATAAATACATCCATGAAAACTGAGAGGTAGCTTGATGACACAATCAGTTTCACTGGCTGCCATGATCCCTGTAATGCTTCCAGAGGATTTAAAAGATAACTTTTTTTGCTCCAGCACACAGATGTTGCAGATTTTCTTTTTACAGCTTCGCACATTGAAATCAAAATGTCTGGGGACAATCTCTACCCCTTTCTTTGTTATCATCCAGTAACCTTTGAACTTGACTTTAATTCAGAGACAAATATTTCTTGATTTGACTGATACATCTTGATCATCAGGGATTATTTTAATTTTATGTCTCTTATTTTATCCTCTTTTTTTTTGCTTCAGAGGTCGCAATGGCAGCTGTGTTCTATGGAGGGCCATCACTGAAAATATGCAGATTTACCATGACTGAGTGATCAGTGACCATTAAGGTGAGAAACAGGGCCAGTCCAGCAAGAAGTCTTTGATTGTCTCTCCACAGAGTCATGAGGATCTCTTAGATGCATGGCTAAAGACTGGCTACCTTTGCATGACCATCCAGCATCAACCGATATGACTGCCGTCACGAGAAAAGGGCCCTTAAGGTCAAAATTTCACAAACTCACTTTTTTCTCAATTCCGATTAGTCAACTCTTTCTGAATACAAATATACAAAGATATCCAAGATCTTGTGTGTTTTAAGCATTTTATGACAATTTTAGTAAGACATGTTACCACGACTTTGACGTAGCTATTCGAAAACGACACGACGTCACGAACGTCAATTATTATTTTATTATTACTTATTATTATTAATTATTTATTAATTATTTTATTATATATTATTATTAGTTATCAATTATTATTACATGTATCGGTATTTAAACAAGGCCATACTCTGATTATTCAAAAAACACAACACAGACGCAGAAAAAAAAATAGAAACAGAAAATAAAAAACTGCGTTTACAATGCCGCTACTATGACGTCGTTTTCTGAGCATTGTGACGTCAAAAGATAAAGGCCCTTTTCTCATGATGGCAGTCATATGTAAGCTAGCATCATCCAAAATTGTAACAATCTTTACTTTAAACATATGTTGTCCTTAAAAAGGTGGCAAGAAATTAAGACCATGCAAAAAACCTTTAGATATACAATTTTATGAATGTATAGGTATTATTTGATTTGTGTTGTTTTGGATATACACCATGAATGATAGATAAATTCTAGAAGAATGAAGTAAGGTAAAATCATAAATTAACCTATTTGTTATAAAGGGGAAAAAATAATGATTGCTTTTGCAGTTTTGCATGGAAAAGGAGCATGAATTAGGAGACAAAATTGGTCAGTTTTATGCTTTATTGTGGGGAGATCAGTCTGCTCATATAGAGGCCTCTCCTGGTGTCCCTGCTGTTGTTGAGGTTTTACTAGAGATTAACTTTATGTGGTTTTGAATAAACACCACACATTACATAGACACCCTGATATAAAGACTTTATAAATGACAACATGGAAGGAAAATAAAAAAACCTTAGTTTGGTTCCTCTGGGAAAGATCAATACAAAACATCAAATATTCATGGCAAAAAGATTCGTTAATCATCTAATACCGGTAAAGTGCGCAGGAGAAAGGACCCACTACCTACTAGTATTATGTGATGGTTTAATAAGAGGAAATTAGATTTGGACTGGCAGGAGGTTTGTAAGAAACTAGTGGTCTGACCAGACATGCAAGGGGGACCAGTTGACAGACTTGGATTGCTGTATTGATAAATTTGTAAATGTTGGGAGAACACCTATCTGCTGTGCTTCTGAAAATTATAGAAAGTTGTTTAATTTTCAAGAATAAGAATGCAATGTACTCTCTATTATTGAATTTGAATGGTATGCTGGTACACAATACAGTATCTTTGAGTTTCTATACTTACTTCTGCAGATGTCATTTTGTCTTTTATAATTTTCTTTTTCTGCATCTTCTCGTCGCTTTGGTAAGGGTCTGTGCTTTCCAAATTTTACTGAAATTACAAAAAAAGCCATTAAGAACACATTGTACCTGACACTTAGTCAAGTGATATGAGGAATATATCCATCTCAGTCAGAATTTAAGTCAGAGTAATCGAAATACAAAATGAATTAAGATGGTATGATGCATCCGTGCTGCTGAATTAAGATTATGTTGTCGGTGATAGGTTCATCAATCACCGGGCCACCTTATACACATAGTCTGGAGATGGACAAACAACTCTATTGCAGATTATGACTCCAATGCGGTATTACCATATTTATGATTGGGGCTTACAACTATTGACACATTTCTTTTCACTGTGCTTAAGCCTAGGAAACACTTTCCGTGTGCAGTGCAGATTCGCTGCTGTGGGGAGACCCCCATTAGAATTATTGTTTTAAGACTTGGTGGAAACATGAATCATTATTTTTCATGGATTTTAACAGGTCTAATTTATTTTTTATTGATTCTCCATCTTTATTGTGGCACGGAACACTTTGTAATGAAGCATCAAGTCATATTGCCATTGTAGAGAGGGACAAAAACATGTTGTAATGCTCTTCCTGAGAGTGACGCGAGCCTAACACGTTACACCGCACACTCAATAATATTTCTCCATTAGGTTCTAAAAATCAATGAAATTCTTTCATAAAAATGCATCATCTTTATAAAAGTCAACATATTATGTATATGTTTTTTTCTGATCTAGCAACATAATGATGTCAACATGAAAGCATTCCAATAGGAAAAGTAAAAGGGGTTCATGCATTAATGACAAACATAGGATTCTGCCTGCAGATGGTTTTATTTTCATTTTCAATTTGCCATATCCCAATTCTTCTACACCTTATCCCAGACCGACTGCTACATTTACTCTGGAACACCTGTGCATGCACATGGTGAGGAATTTTTAAGATTTGTAACTAATCCAATGTCACCACATCAATACATTTCTTTTGATTCCAGGAGAAAATCCCCCCTGTCCTCTATTGAAGGCTATTGATCAATTTCTGATAAAAAAATTGAAATACAGATTTGTTTGGCATGGGAAAAAGTAAAGAACATTTTTCAGTGGTGGGTATCTGATAAATCACTGGCCTTGCTAAAATTGATCCCAGATTTTCCTGCAGAATGCATGTGCTAACGGTGTGTTCATATTTCGCTTTCTCATACTGAGCCCAGGTCTATCATTACCCTATAATCACAGGGATCTGTCAGACCCAGGCAGATGGACAGATTTCGGCCCTCTCTGATTTTGTGATTGTAATCTAAGACCCCCTCATTTATTAATGTCCATTTGTGTTTTATCTGGACCAGCCCTGGGTTGTCCCCCCTTGACTGTGGCACCACCTGTCCACATTAATCAGTGAACCGCACCGACAGAAGCCATTAATGTGAAAATGATAAACAACAAAAAATTATTGAAGAAGCATTATACTGTGACATTAATCTGATAATCCTGTAAATTTTTATAGATTTTTTTTTATTCTTTCAGCCAAATGCATTACTTTTGTGTTGCAACCATTGCAGTAAAAATGCTACCCCTCCCCATCCTGACCTCTGGGTGAGCTCTTAGACTCGTAGAATGCTTTGTGTGGAATCCAATTTAACAGACTAGTTACATTTTATTTGTACCACAAAACCTCAAAAATATGCTTTTCATCAGAGAAGGAATTCTGAAGTTCGGAGTTTGGACACTACAAAGGGCTAATATTGCACAAGTCATTTCTCACAGACTGATTTCCTCTCACATTTTGAGAAGATGGTCGTTCTAATGGCTAAGATTATTTTCTATTTTATAGTTTTCCTATAGTCTGAGGCTGTAAAAATCAGGGAATTGTCTGAGAATGCTACTCTGGGTTCTGATGTATCTGATGTATGGCCGCTTTCTCTGATCTTGTAGGGTTTCAGTCATCAAGCTGTGTTACATAGGCATCACTCCCAGACCACAGAAGAACCTATTTTAAACAGCCAATTGTATATCTTGACTGTACTCTTTATCACAAGTCTTTCCATTCATTAAATACCTATGTAATTAGGTGCCAATGAATTAAATATTAATGCTCCATTTCAGTATGATTACCAGTAATACAGTGTAACGAAATACTTCTGCATTTTAGGTTGAAAGTTAGGTAGCAGGTTCTAATCTTTGTCAAAGCAGAATGTGGTAGAATCTGAGGAAAGATTTAATCAATTTAACCTCAAAAAAAAATTTGATTTCAATTCTTCCATAGTGTTCCAACATTCACGTTGTGTGTCTTGTGTCCTTGCCATCTACAAATGAAGACTACCTTGGAATGGATCTACATTGGCTTAATTCGCTGTTATCTATATATTATCTGCTGCTGTGTCATTGTCTCTAATATATCAATAAAGACAGAGTTCTCAGAATCCTCTCCCTTCCCATAAATGAGCTTAATTTGATCTCTCCCCACCAGTCCTTTCTTGTCTATTGACAGCCTATGTATGGCTGTACTGAAGACTTTTGATCAGCACCACTGTCAGTTTCTGCTCCCGAGATATAATTATGGAAATATTCTCAAGTATTCGGCTATTTGGAGAAGTGATCGCTAAACAACTAGATGGGTATTCTGTGAACAAAATCAATTAGAAATTCCCTCCAGTTGGGTTAAACTCTGATTTTTCTCCTTTTGGACATGCATAATTCATGCACTCTCTTTGCGAACTGTTAATGCACGTCTCCAAGATGATGGAGCGACTAACTGTTGGATCTCGATGGACCAACTTCATCACTATAACTGCTCTCCGAGTCGAAGAGCCCCGTGTTGGGAATGTCACCCACATGTGTTAGCAGTGCATTCAGTGCAGCTTGGGCTTTCTTTTTTGTCGTAAACGGCACCAAAACTCATCCAAGTCTCCGTCTGAGCAGTGCATCAGGGGACTTTTAAAGCAGGGATAATACAGATTGACGGCCATTATATTTTTTTTTGTAATAAGGAGCATCAAATTATCTATAATTTAGAGAACCACTCTTTCTTTGAACACAAATAACTGGTAGTCAATTTACTGGTCAATGGTAAAAGGAAAGAGGAGGTTGTCTAGTGTACCGATGTAGCCAGTGAATAGAAAGTCCATTAAAAGCCCTCCCAAGCTGTCTCACCCCGGGCCAAACCGACCATTATGTAGAATCTTTATGGCTTGAGGTTCAGACCAGCAATATGGTCCGCCTGCCCCAGTCTCAGACCAGTCTGGTCAGAATGCTATAACCTGTCACAGTGGTCCCCATCAGTGGCATGCTCTGTGACTCAGCAGGTGCTCTATGGCCAAAGAATGCTGCACACCCAATCACCAGAACTAATCAGGTTTTGGTAGAATGTCATTTCCTTCCTTTTTGTGTTAATGTCAGTGCTATAACTTGTCTTTGTAGGGTTGTAACTGTTTTACCCTATGGCTGTTCAGAGAAATGATTCATGACCAATATTTTGATTTAACAGCTTGTTCTTTGCACACTGTAAAAGGAAATGTTGGCCAATTTTACGTTTTATGAAACAACAGCTGTTGAAACCACTTAAATTTCTTTTCTTTATTTTATTTGGTAACCATTACCAAACGGTACTCGGGAGCATTAAACCTTTGAAGGAAAAAACCCTCATTATCGACCAAGTGTGAATGTATACTAAATGTTATAAATGATTTGTCAATTTTAAGCTTACTGGAAAACAGCATTAGATCAGGGAACCGAGTGTCTAGAGTAGGGCTTTTACCACTTTGCACTGATTTGAGAATTCCTTCCTAGAATCATAGACATTGAGTGATGTTAATTCCCACAAGAATCATATGTGTCACAGTAAATTTAACTGCAAAACCCCTCTCAATTGAATTTTATAAACAAATGGGATTTTTTTTAGTCTGCCTTAAGTTTTCTGGTGATTTAAATCTTTTTAGTGATTAGGGAAAGTATTATCAGAGTGCAGTGAATGGTACAGGCAAAATTCGTCAGCTTGATATAGAGTTTCAAGAACACAATAACTGTGATAATTCCCACACAAGGCATAGATAGATATATGTAACATTTAGAAGAGGACTAGTTTTTCGTCAAATTCTGAATAATTGCTGGTTCACTTGACCGATGATAAAGATCGGTCTGTCCATCAAGTAACCAGTCAATTGATCAAGTAACACTATCACTGGATACGATATTTCGATATTTCGTTTGATACAACTTGAGATGATCACATATATCTTGATTATCAGGAGGATTTTTTCTCGTTTTTTGTTAACATTGACATTGATACATGTGCTTAAGTGGCCACAGATTAAACTGATCTATATATTCTGTCAACTTACACTACACAGCCAATATTGGTGTTTTCACTTTACAGAAGAAAAAAACCCCTTAATTTTTCAAACAGATCTTTCCAGACTAATGATTATACGATTCATCACCTTATGGATCTGTGAAATCTTGGAGCAAGAAGGCAATATAATCTCTCTCTCCACATAATCTAAAAGATCTAAGCTTCAGGCAACTATACCCAGGTATAAATCAAGAAATTTTAATAACTGAAACAGGTATTGTTCCCAGTGGACATACACATGACTGCAGGGATAACTTTATAGGAAATTCCATCGACAGTGCTGCTGCTGTTTCATGAAGCCTCATTTTACAGACAGAATCAGGAAGAAAATTTTTTCAGCTACAATTTCTAATGCAATTTCATTTGTCAAGGTAGTGCTGAAAAGTAAAAAGAATATATTTGCTTACAAGTGATTTGGCCTCTGTTACTTCAGATTTTCCCTTTGTCTTTCTGTCTTTCTCATATTGTTATGTTTTTCCAAGGTAGATGAAAATTGCTGAAATAAGGTAAAGACTACCAACCTACAAATCAGGGCCGAATTTAGTTAGTAACCAGTAACAGGGTATTTATTGAAACGATGTTGCTATAGCACGTGTTCAGATGAAATCCAGATTTGTAGAACTGTTAGCTCTGAATCAGCTGCTATAACAGATGTCCAGTAAGTCTTCTACCGAAACAGAAACCCAATTAACCTATTACACCTGACTAGAAAACAGTTATACTGGTGGAAAATAAAACCTGAAATATATAAACACCACTCAATTTATGTGACAGTTCCTTGATGAATTAGACAGATTGTATCTTGGAGGAGAATTAAGCTGGTGGTTTTCTGACTGGTAAACGAGAATAATTGAATTAATTAAAGGTTTGTTTTATATAAAAAGTGTTTTACGTTACAACAGCTTTAAATATAGCCAGTACTTTTCAGATAAAGAAAGTTCTGCTGGAAGCTTTTCAAACAGTTGATATGTGTGAACAAGTTATGGTTTTAAGGAATGACAGTGTAACCCGTTCAAGTCTGATACTGCATTATTTGAGTTTATGTACAATCCATAATATGTTTATTCAATATATTAACAGCTATCATTTCTCATTATTAGACAAAGTTCACTTAAATAAGGAACATGAAATACCAGTAGTTATTTTTAATCTTCAAAACTGTATCATGCTAATATTCATGAACACTGGTAGCTCAGAATGACATTGCTCATTTGTAGAGGGGAAAGAAGCTATCAGAACAAAGCAGCTGTATGCTAGAAATCAGAACAGGAGTATTACTAGATTGGTGTGAGCCAGCTATGAGCCAGAAATCAGTGCAGGGGTGTAGATTGGTGTGAGACAGAAATCAGTGCAGGGGTGTAGATTGGTGTGAGCCAGCTATGAGCCAGATATCAGAACAGGGGTATAAATTGGTGTGAGCCAGCTATGAGCCAGTAATCAGTACAAGGGTATAGATTGGTGTGAGCCAGCTATGAGACAGAAGTCAGTACAGGGGTATAGATTGATGTGAGCCAGCAATGAGCCAGCAATCAGTACAGGGATATAGATTGGTGTAAGCCAGCAATGAGCCAGCAATCAGTACAAGGGTACATGTATAGAACCGCGTAGCTGTGATATATCGGGAGAGCTTGAGTTACAGCTGACAGATCTGGGAGGGAGTGAGAGACGTCCATCAGTGCTGTGTCAGGATCCCCCAGATCTTACCAAGGTCTGTCCCTCTCTAATGAGTGGCTGACTAGATTAACACAGGGGGTCACTGATTAATATCCAGGACAGAGGTAATTAGGGCTATATGCAGGCTCCCCTGGCTGATGTGTATTGGCTGGTCAATGAATCAGAGGTAAACTAAGACCAGCCAAGGAATGGTCAGGAGTATAATTAATGACTCGGTCCACAAGAAATAGCTGCCACTATTCTATATACAGTATAAGGGGTGTTGTATCTGTTAAAATACAGTGTTCCATTGAAATTGATTTGAGATTATGTATCTAGGAAATTAAAATGTGATAAATTTTAAGTTGATTCCACTATCAGTACAGGCTTAGGAGGAATTGAAGTGTTCTAATCCCTGTCTGAGAATCATTGAATTTACAGAAAATCTAATAGTCTTCATTTCAATTTTCCTGACTGGTTCTGATACAGAATTATTGTTTAGTTATTTGAAATTTATGGTCCTTTCAGCACAGTAAAACAAATGTCAAAACACTTAAACCTAATAAAAATCACCTTAAATGTCAATCACTTGATGGACTGGCAAGATGGGTGTCTATAAAATAGAAGGAATTAGTTTCATTGTGTGCAATTGAAGCTGGTTTCATTTGTAATAGTGGGTAGAGGTGATCTTAATCCAATCAGCTCTTTCTTCTTGATGTAAGGACTTCTAAAGCTATTAATAAAAAAGGACTGAAACACTGGAAAAATAGATTGAGATTGTACAGACTGTATGATAGAATTGTAAAAAAGGTGTGCATAATTGACACGTTTGGATGTGAATGAAGATTAAGAAGCACCTACATTATGTTCTTTGTTATACATTATTGAAATTGCATTTTTTAAGAATTTGAAAATTCAAAACACTATATGTGAACAAATGTAGAGTTTCATTTTGTCATAACCTAGCAATAACAACTCTACTCTTTTAAATTTGAGTTTCTTGGATTTACTGCATACTCATGATAAATAGGTTTTACTGTATGCAAGTAAGATAAATTAGAATCATGATACCATTGTGTGTATCTTCTCCAGCACTTGATCTCGATGCATAGCTGGGCAGAAGAAACAGCAGAGTAGGCGAGCTAGTTGTCAATAAGTGATAATCTCCTCAGTTCTGACAAGCAAGAGACATGAAATATTTATGCGCCTCATAGAACATCAAAGTCGTGAGGGACTGTGTTTACACTCACAGCAGGGAAGAAAAAAAACACTGGTTTTAATCGGCTGCATTAGTTGTGCCTGGTTACATTCTAACAAGATGTGAGCGCAAACAGTTACTGTCTAAAGTTGCAGAATAGATGTGATGTAACACCATATAAACAAAAACCTTATTAAAAACAAACACTAATTGACTAGGCTACTTTGGCCAACTGGAAGCCTTGCTTCCTTCTCATGAATCAGTTAATGTGATAATTTTATCACCTACAACATTTCTAACATTAAGTGTTGACCCAATCTAATGACCATGAGTTTATGTAACTGGAGGGTTTTCAGGTCTGCAGCACATAGCTTTTTTGAAGTGTTCTAACACAAATAGAGTTAATTATGAGATGCTTGTTAAAGTTTTATGAAGCAGAATAATTCTTTCCCTTCAGGAAGCAGGCAATGATGCATGGGTCTGGTGACTTCCCCATTCTGTCAGCAAACGAGTTGCAGAACGAGGCATTGGTGTTAGTGCCAGGATCCTCTGTGACATCACATTACAGACGGAAAAATACAAGAAATGGTTCAAATATCTTTAAAAGTCAGCAACATGCTTTTAATTACTGATCTTTTTAGCATCTCTTGATTTCTGATAGCTTCCATATTGTTCTTGATAATTCTGCGGCTGATTGGCAGGGACATTTGTAGCTCGACTATCCCCTCTGCTTTGGCTTGTCTCTAGATTGACTGTGTCTGTTGTGATGTTTTCTAGATGACTTTCTGCCATGTTCTCCTGACAGTCCCAGATGCTGGTCTGGTTAAGAAGCTCACATCTGGATACTTGTAACATGCTGTAGTGAGATATGGTATCAGGCCTGAAGTTTACCCTGTAATCCAGATGATGTAACCCATCTGGTGCTGACCTCTTGCACAATTTGGCTGCAGATAAGGACAGTGACATAATTTTGTAAATTCATGTCATATTTTTATGAGCTACGCAGATGTTTTTTGTCGTAGATACAATTTAGTCGGCAATCATGTCACTTTAGATCTACATAGTTTTATGTAGTTTTTTGCCCAAGACAATTAAACGCTGTCACCCTAGCATATGTGCATTACATTTCTGGAAGATCGAGAGAAAACATTTGTAAATCTGGGTTTTTCTTTTTTTTCTTTTATTTGCGGTAGAAACTCGGCAAGCTGTTGACAGTATGTGGAACACATCTTGCACAGAAATAAACAGATCATAAACTAATATTATCTAAAGCCTAATTAATTCAGTATGGAAATCAATATCTATACCAGATATTTTATGACTTATGAATATTTCAGAGTTTAATTGTCCATATTGTCACATTTCATGAATACACTCTTCTTTGATTTCCTGGAGAAATCAATGCTGGGATTACGACACTGAACTGGATCCCACAAATCCGGATTATCTGAGCCATCACCCACACAACTTGATTGACCGGTACCCTCACAGTTCCTTATTGTAATTAGAAAGGACCCTCAGCTGAGACATAATCACTGACCACAGTATATCTCAGCAGGGTCCTATCAGTTAAGGTCTGTCCCCATTGTCTGGAACCGGACATTTTACAGGCAATGAGCCATGTAATGTATAGTTTTCCCTTGCCAATTTGTAAAGAGGCCTCCTTTTACAACAGCTTTTTATCACCTGTTAGCTGTAACTTGAGAGCATTAAGAGCCTAGATTGAACAAATATTTTTCAAATCATGCCAAGAGGAGTCCCACCCATCAAATTCTTTCTCCATCCTTATATAGGTCTGATTATTAACATTTTTACCTAATTGTTTCTACTAATCTACAGAAATTATTCCATGACAAAGAAAAGCTTCACAGTCCAAGAGGTATCAAACTGTTTTGGAGTAAGAAAAAACAATAACCATGTGTTTCTTTTTCTAAGTATTGAATTGACAGCTGAAATCTGCATTTTGGAATCACAACCAAAACAATGAGCGTGCAGCATGTTTTTTTCATTTTTAGCTGATTATATTTCTCGGAAGCCCATGGATAACACAGATTTTGTAATATTGTAACAGAGGGTTTTTATGACCTGCCATTACAAGTGATGGATTTTGCAGACCATTGTTTCTAACGTAAAGTATTGTGTATACTCTGAGCTGTCTCTGGTCTATGTATTAACACAGCCACTGGGGTCTTATAAGGCTGCTTGTCACTGGCAATAGCTGAAACACCAGATTGTAACGTGAAGGAAGGCCTCTTGTGAAATTGGAATTCAACAGAACTCTTAAGTTCTCTTTGAAAGTGTTCTAATTTAGAACCAAATATTTTTCAAGATAATTATTCTTGTTTTTCATTAAAAGTCGGTGAAGACTAAGCTTAGAGGTGTGGATGGACATCAAAACAAAATTTTAGTACTAGGTCACTGTTGCCAAAGTAACCACAGACAAGAATTCTGCAGACGTAATTTCAGCAAATTGAAATGTAGATAAATATTTCCTCTCGTAGATGAAGTAAAGAAATAAGATTACAAGACCTTGCATAACCTCAAAGCTATGACAGAAATAACAGCTAATCACACTTAATGCCGCATCTGCTTCATATTCATATGATAAAAAATAGAGTTCTCTATGGAACAGTCATATATCTAAACAATGTCTGGAGGATTTTGAAGATCTCTGTTCATTATTGGACTCAACTTTTTGAGAGAGAGAGAGAGAGAGAGAGAGCTGATGTAATTCTGATTATTTTAATTTATAGTTTTAATAAATCCCTGAATTCTTTTCAAGAATTTAATTGAAATAAGTGGTCTTTTTATTTTAGTGAAAGGTCTTAATTTCATGTAATTAGAATATCTATACTATTAGTACGTCTATGACGCAGTTTATTTTTTCCCCTAATGACATTTGAGAATGATTATAGTAAATCCGCGTTGTTCCGCTGACAGTAAAAACCTCATTGCTGTTTGTAATTCTACTACAGACTGAAAAATTATATACCATAGAATCAAATTGAACTACAAAATAACTTTGATCAAGAAATAGATATTTGCAAATTGGCGTAATTTGTCTAGATTCATTCGAACAGATTGAAAAATATCAGATTTTAAAAAGAGTGGATTAAATAAAATGAAAAAAAAGCTAGAGCATTGAATATTGACTTACATAATAATTGTGCAGATTCCTCAAGTTTGATCTTATTCAGTTACGCCATAAAACAATTTACCAATTCCAAATCTAATTTTCAATACTGTGCGTGTAATTGAATGCTCCATTGTCATGTTTTATGAAATAACAGGGAGAAAGGGGGTGGGTATTTTGCAGTTTGGATCAGATTTCATTCTTGGATATTTGCAAAGGGTTGTGTACATTGTTGCAGAAGGTTATAGAACTGTGATTCCTAGTTTGATGCATCAGAAATGTCCTTTCCTAACAGAGTTTGTTAGGAAAGAACAATTATGTTAACAATGAAATATGTAATATGAAGTTTGCAACATCTGGAAAATCTTGGAGTAAATCACCAAGAACAATGTTAAAAATGGTCTTTTTTATCAGCAGAATACAGTTGTACCTGGAAATTGTCTCGTTGGTGGGTTTTATAAATTGCCTCTGGGTATGGGGTAGAGGTGGGCAGTGCAACTCATTAATGCTCAGAATGCTGCAGATTCCTTTGTTTTGTTCTGTATTTGTATGAGAACTTGCACTCTTAGATTCTTTGGCAAGTTTATTGTAGATGAATGTTGATGGTTGACAGTGATTTACAGAGAATTGAAAGTATGTATTTATGAATTTGCAAGAGTCTATCTAGCTATAGACAGAACTATATAATGAGTCGATCATTCATAGTACAAAGTAATTAGTTTAATAATTTTAAATGTTTTACATGGTCATTATCAGATTATGTTGGTGACTACTGGTAATAAATGTCTCAAGAGAAGAATGACTAATACAACTATTATATTCCAAAAAACCAACAACAAAAAATGATTAGCAAAATATGATTTATGGTAAAGAATGGGGGTGTTTCTCCAGACATTATGCAAACAATAAGTACAATTGCCTGGGCTTTAAGGGACTTGTGAAAGGATTAAGACAAATTGATATTTTTCATTACAACAATAATGATGTTTGACATTGCTGCCTTTTCCTGCAGTGTAGAATGTTTGTTCTTATCGGTCCTAAGCTTCTGCGTTAAGCTCCCACAATTTAAAGTTTTTCCTTACAGATAGTTGCCTCAAATTGGATTAAGTAATGGAAATGTAGTTTTATACTTTCCTCTGCTGTGGCTCAAATCAGCGTTTCGGTAATTGGTGGTGACATTTGGATGAGTAAGTGCACTATCTCGGTGGACTTAAACTGACGATTTCAGCATCAATTTAATTTGTATCTACTTAGTTTTGATCTACGACATCTTTGCTTTGCCATGAAAACCAATTTTAAATAATCTTGAACATAAGCTTCATTTGTCTGTTGAAAATATGACAGATATATTGGAATACACTAAGACATTTGACTATCACGTCATGTCTGCCATAAATGCTCATCCACATCAGCATTTCCAATCTCTTCCTGTATGATGCAATTATTAAATTATCTTTTCATGTAAAAAGGATTCCGGTACATGATTTAGTAATAAAGAAAAATGACATATGAAACACAAAGTATTTCCCAGAAGTTGGCTGATCAGATGAATTTTGGGATCAAAATAGGGGTATCCTTGTTATGGAAGTTACTGTTGCACTATTACTGCATAGGCATGCACTAAAAATAAAAACCTAGTGACAGCTCAGATTCATTGCAACATCTATTACAATGGCTTTAGCCTCATGTATCCTTATCACTGTGCCAAGTAAATTTGCATATTTCAGCATTTAAGTTAACATTTGTTTAATTAAAAATTAATTTGAATTCCAAGTCTGCGGTTAAGTACTATTTGACACCCATTGAATTCAATCCGAGACCTTAGTCATTTACAAAGGTTTTATGTAATGTAATGTCAAAACCTGAACAATTACCATTAAAATGTTGTTTGTGCCCCCAATGTACATGCTTGGCCAGGCCTGATATGTAAGCCTGATATTGTTTTTATATTAATCTGATGAGAATTTCATTACTAATTCTTTTGATTTGTCAATTGAGGTGTCGGCTTTTTACATTGAGTATTGATCCTTTTCTATATTTCTGTCAATTAGATTAATCCTGCCCATTTTTTATCACTGCTTGTTAAATTTACTATTGCCGTTAGCTGATTAGGGCAAGAGCTGTGAGGAAGAATGGGGCTAAATTAAGCATAGCATGACTATTTTATTGAAAACATGATCAACTTATTTGGCCTTTTTATGTGTCGTTGGAGGAAAGGTATCCAGGCTAGAAAATTGAAATAATTTCTGTCCAAACGGTTCAATCACCCATCGCTGGAGTGAGAATTATGACACAATAAAACATGACTGCGCTGTGTATTCTGTAAGACGCAAGAGTCTGATCCAGACTCTTCACATGCAAATTTCCCATTTGTAAGCCTGATTTAATGAACATCTGATGTCTTGAACTGAATTGCACTTATCCATATTTTGATACTACTTAATTGTCTGCAAACTTAGCAAAACATTGACTTGTTGTTTTTGGACATATGAGATATCTAATCAAGATTTCAGCAGATGTATGCAGATTGCAGTGTTGACATGAAGAAGCTTAGGTTTCTACATGGGGGATACTTGCAATCCAAGGAAACTACTTGAATTAGCAAACAGTTGGGATTTTAGAAATAGAATTATGATAATGGCTATTGTTGCTGACCCATGTACCCTTATAATCTGTATCTTGTTGTTCCATCAGGTGCCCCTGACACCCTATCTTTGCCTGTGCCCCTGACACCCTATCTCTGCCTGTGCATTATGTGATTCCCTTTATCCTGTAACTCCATGACAAAGTGTGACATCCATCACTAAATTGATCTGGTACCCACATCTCCATTTTGTAACCATGATATTGCTTAAGCCATCATCGCAAACTCATCAGCCAGAGATTCCCTCAAAGAAAGGGGCCACAGAGAAGTTGATCTGTCATGATAACCCTCCTGCCTGCTCAAGAATCCTGTGCCCTGAAAGTGATAGGGCCTTGTGGTCTTTTTGTTATTGATATTAAAATCTCAGATTTCCCCGCCAGTAGAGCGGACTGTCTGGAGGAGGTGACTCCGGGATTCGAGGTCCTCTGGCAGCCTGCACTGACTTAGAAGATTCCATTAGGACGACTCCAGGGAAATTGAAACAGCTGCCGCAGTTGTGGCCTGACAACATTGTTTTATCAATTTTTAGCAAATTTTGATTATATCTTGACAGTTAATTTCTCATAATTGTGATTAAAATTATGAGAGGACCTATGAAAGAGGGGTAACATATGAAACTGGTTTTCTCATAAATCCTGGACCACCACTCCAGGGGCTGACAATTCTGCACAATTTTTACCACTGATGGAAAAAAATGAAACTGGTTTTTCTCATAAATTCTACTTTAACCACCATACCAATGGCTGCATAGCTTTTCTGTTTTTTAATCTGCAGAAAAATCTTTCACAGAAATGAAGGGAAAAAGTAATACATTATTTAATTTTGTCAAAATGCGTAATGTAGAAAGCTCTGTTTGGTTTCCAAAAATAGCAATATCATCAAGAGTTATGGCATGATTCTTTTTCTATAGGGATGTTTTTCTGTATAAGGAAGGGATGAAATACACAGTAGATCTCAAATCCAGACGTGGAATTCATTAGAAAGCTGCTCTTTCACAATTATGGATTCCTAGATCAATCCAAATTGAATGCGCATTCAAAGGCCTGTATTGTTACAAGTAGACATGGTCCCCGGACGTGTCAGAGATTCCAGATTGTTATTGGACGTCCTGTCACATCCCATCAAAGTCTGTATTCACCCTGGGGGGAGGGTTTTGTATACAGGCCGGGGTTAGGATCCTAGCCTTGTATTGGAGATATCCTGTTCTTGTGATATATACATTGTTCCTGCCAGAGGCTTGAGTGAAATGAGAAAGGGAACAGTAATGTTTGCTTTTCTCTTGAATCAGCAAAACAGGGATTTTGGATTGGGGCTTTGATTAGTAGACTTCTTACATAAACATACAAAGACGGACATACATTGTCCCTGAAGTGTATGCAAAGTTTGTTTCCGTCTCGATTGGCCTCAGAACAAAACTTTTATAAGCAGTGTTATTAGATGTATGAAATCAATTTCTGCTGAGTTCTTTGAAAGCAAGTTCTCCCTTGCTTACCAATGTGTGAGACTGTTTACCATCTCCACAAAAAAACTGAATGGGTGAAAAGTCTCTTGTTCAACCCTTTGAATTGTTTCCATTGGGAAACCTAACGTGTGAAGATGATTTCTCAGTTTCTAATTTGGTCTCCTTTCAGTTGGTCACGTTTCTGACAGTAGTGCTGAATTTTGCCTTTTGTCTGGGGCGTTCTGAGCTATTCACGGAATTGGACTTGCATCATGCACTGATGTGATTGTCGTTTGGGAACCTTTAACTTGTGTCAACAAAATGAGATATTCAAATTTACATTATTTTCTCAGTAGGACATTTTTGAATTTATTGGGGTGACAAGTTGAATAGGAAATGCAGTTTGGTTAAGAAAAAGCAAATATTAGTCCAGTTGATTTTTCACTCAATCAAAAACCTGCTGTTTTACAAAAAGTGAAACTCTGATTGCTTTCATGTCAACTTTTTTTGAATGCAGTAAAATATGACTTTGGCAAAACAGATGGCTGGTATTTAGATTGAGTTTCTGTCCTAGATTGCCTGTATATCATCTGAAGTTGTACGACTGAGTTGAAATTTGATTTGCACTTAATCCTTTATTTACAAACAGAGACAATATTGGAGGGGACCACTGCTGTGTCCTCAAACAACCTGATGCAAGATATAGGTCGCCCCTGCTGGGCTTTTCATCAGAGTCTAATGAGACACCCAGCCCTTGCTCCCTGCTCTGTGGCTCCCCATAGGAACATCAAATTGAAGTCATCAGAGGCTTGCTGAGAGCTGCCTGTTTACGAAGATCTGACATTCTCACACAGCCTCAGGTGACCTCTTCTTGGAATCCTAAATCACTCCAAACATTTCCTGCTGTCCCAGAAGAACAACATTGGAGTTCCTTTGTTGTTGTATAAACAGAACTCCAAGGTTGCTTTTTTATAATGAAACTCAAGTTTCTTGTATATTTCAGTAAGGATTTATTGGCTATACATTAGAAGTGTTGACACAGGGTAACAAACAGATGCCATCAGAGAAAGTACAGAAGTGTGTTTGAGATGTTTTTCTGGATGATCATTTGGGGGGCTGTTTGATACTCTTTTTGTCTGGAATGTTTTCGAAGTTGATCTTTGTGATGAGTCTACAGAATTAAAGTGCAAGACCAGAGCTGGAGTTGGATTACCTAACTTATCACAAAAAAAGTTTTTCTCTAACTGCTGTTTTGTTTCTAGTAGCTAGATAATTTTTGACCTGCAGGAGAAAAAAATTTATGTGATGGCATCCTCCAATAAACAGTCCCTGACACAGAAACCACACACCTCTCTACAATACATCATAGGCTGGCCTATCTCCCTACATCTCAAGGATTCAATGGGATTCCACCCAAATTGTGTGCAGGCAGATATGTGCTAGAACCTGATCCTTTTTATGTAAGAAATGCATTTTTCCCTTGAATTAAACTAATTCTGTTATTATCACCCACTCGATAAGCTATCTAATGCTTTTAAGCTGTTTTATGGCTACATGGGGGGTAATTTACAGTCTTGAAATTTTCAAGTTAATTCTATTACCATAGATAAAAACTATATATCTAAGACAAAAGATTTGATTGGCATTATAAAAGATTAATAATGATTTATGATAGTAATGAGAGTAAAGATTTGATTACATGAATACCAGGTTATTGCACAGCTGCTATGCTGTAACACTTGTTGGCTATATAGATGGTTGTGTGTTTTTTAATCTCTCTTGGTCACATAGAAAGGTGGAAGTGTATGTAGTTGAAATTTCTGCCTTTTTGTAAGATAAGTGGAAATTCTGAAATTCAACATGGTGCTTATTCTTACATTCTGATGGACCTGCATTATTGGTAATATTTTCACTGCAGCATGTTCCATGATGGGAATAAATACCAATCCTTTAGGGACAGTTGTTTTCTTCTTTAGCCCTGCAACTTCCCAGATCTGAGAAGTTGATGTTCACTAGAAAGATACTTTTTTTTCTCTCTGACTATGAAAAATGTATCATGAAGAATCGGCCTGTCTCTGTGGCTGTAAATGACAGTGTTCTGGAGAAGAATGTTTGGAAAAGTCTATGATTACTGGAAGAATCCATTGATCAGGCCCTGTCACTGCTGCACCAGATCCCAGAGGGATGATACATTGTAGCCTTGTTTATTTCAATGTTGTTCAACAATTGCCATCCTGGTCTTTGGTGCACACCATCTATTTCAGTGTTGTGCATTATAATTACCTTTCTGATCTACATGTATTGCACACTGCCTTGTCAGACATACAGAGATTATCAGGTGTCTAGAGTGTTCTCTAATGGGGCTTTTAGAGTCCAGATATCAGACATTGGGCTGCTAAATCAATTGATTATTTGTGTAGAAACTAATCCTCTGCATTTGTATATGCAAGATTGTTACAAGATTGAGGACCAGATGCCTGGTGTGTAAGAAAAAATGTCATATTCTGTTGTTATCAATAGTAGAAAGGGGCCACATTTAAAGTATATCTTTCTTTAAAGGAAAAAAACCTGGCATAACTGAAGTTCTTGTATATCTGTCTCAGACTGGATGCTAAATTTATTCTCTCCAAAAGTGCATTTGAACTTTATTATCAAGAATTATAACACTGAATGATTTGTTCTTCTCAAAAGGGGATTATCTCCAATTTACAAATATATGTGATATATTTTAGGGAATCTTCCCTCTTTTGCACAGATCTCACTTGAGGAATTTCATTGGTTGCTTAGGTTTACTGGAAGCATTAGTGAGGGTTAGCTAAGCATTGAACCACATTTTCCTGGCCATGAGAACAAAACTGGAAGTATTCAATCAGTATTAGATGTACATAATGGTAATTTGTTTAGTGAAGTCAATACAAACAAAATGATGAGCCAGTGTAAGTGAAATGCTCTTGGTGCTTGAATGGCCAACTCAATCTCTTCCCATTTAAAAATCAATTTATTCAGCCCAAGAGGACTGCTAAATGTACAAACGTGTAAGAAATGAATTGTTCTGGGATGTTGTTATATGCTATAAGGGGTTTAATGTGATGTTTTAGTCCGTGCTGGTTTACGCACAATTTACATACTTTTAAATCATTAAAACCAGCATGTCTCAAGACTCTGCCATAAATAGAACAACTACATTGTAAATGCCAGGGTTCGGAATTGTTTTAAATATTTGAATATTGGTAATATATTGTTGCAAATTGGAAAAGAAAAAAACTTAAACCAATCCTATGCATTGATTATTTCTAATAGGATTCTCAGAAGCTAAATGAACATTACAGCTTTGATACCTCTTTGCAGGAATATATGTTCCAAGAACTTCGGTCTTAATAAAAATACAAAAATAAAGACCAGCCATAGAGGGGTCAGATCAAAAATGGCCACCCCCTCCTTCAAACTTCTTGAGATAACCAATAAAGTAAACTGCATCCAGATGGGATATTAAAACATTGTCATTAATCTTCACCTAGAAAAACCCCACTGACAGATTCACCCACCCATCTTCTTTGATAATGAGACACTGTAAACAAACTAAGGATCAGCTGTAAAACCCTCTCAATCACACTAACAGGTTGAGGACTTTTTTGGGGATGATGAGGAGCAAAGGTTATGTAACACCTGTCAATTCAGTGGTTTTTCATTGCTACCTCTCGTTCTTACATAATTTACAAGTTCATGGCCAAGTGAAGTTTTTTTTTCTTTTACTTGTACTCCTGTGTATAGAAATTCTACATCAAAGCCCACTCAAACATTTTTTTAAAGTTTAAAATAAAATCAAACATGGTATCAACCACAGGTCTTTATTATGTCTTAGAATGAAAAAAACAAATCAATCTAGCTATGGGATCTGTATATGATGGATCAGTAGATAGCTGTATCAAATGATAAGACATCCTCATTTTTCTATCAAAACTAGTGCCAGTACTTACAATGTAGGGTAATACCAATGTCATTGGATTGTAAAGAATTTGAATTAAGACTTGTAATATTAAAGTGGAAAGGAAGGGTTGTAAATCAAGTCAAACTTCTTATCAACCCTTACAGTCCTTTTCACGCTGCACAAAAAAAGCGGTCTAATATTAATAAAAAGCTTGTATAGAAAACTCTTGATACCTACACAATCCAATGAAAATCAGGATTAATTTATATTTTGTGTATTGGAATTGGCTTTTTATTTTTCAGCTGCAAAACATTATCAAGATAAGTTCAAGTAAAACCAGAGGGATATTGGAGAGGAGAATTTGTCCAGATCTTGACCGAGGATGACTTGTGTTCGAGGAATGGTTGCTGTGTTTGAAATGCTCTCCAGCTTAATCAGGTAACGAGAAAAACAAACTACTTGTCTTGTTAACTTGAAGACCCCAGCTAGTGATCAGAGCAGAAAAGTGAACATTGATCAGGCTCCTCAGTAAACAATTGTCGGAGGATCTGTTTGACTAGTGTGTAAAGTTCGGTGATAGACAAGGGCTGATAGCTATAGCATACATTAGCAGTTAGCTATAGCAATGGAACCCGGACCATATATACATAGAACAAGAGCAATCTTTAGCACATTTGTGACAATGCTATAATTGTTGAAAAGACAATCAGCTACAACTGTTATTAGGGATTGGAATCTGTTGCATTTATTAGCTATGGAATCATATTTGTGAGGGCTCAATCTTTGCAAAATTTGTACGTACCCCTCCCCTACAGAAACACATCCCCAACAAATTATAAAACACAGACTTCATTCAATAAACCTAAAAGCATACATTCTTATCGATAAAAAGCAGCTCCACAAATTTACATCCAAGTAAACCAATGAGAAATTGACAATACCCCCATAAATTAAATGATTCCACAGTATTGGACCTGACTTTATATATCTTTTGCAAATTGAAATATGGTTTCTGAAGGATTTCCAATAATATTCAATATTGGATTTTTAGGGTAATTTATGCAGTTTTTTTCTTTTTGAGAGATAATCCATTGAAAGACCCTTTAAAATACGCTTTGGTTTAATATGTCAAAGATGGTAGGTGGTAAAACAAGGTAGCAATATACCGGTACTTAAAAGGCTGCTGAAGGAATCAGCAAAATCTGATAACATGTGGTGTAAAATAGCAAGTTATTTACAAGACTCCATAACAAAATCTCTAGCTTGTTGAAAACTCAGTGAAGGATTAAAATAATAAAACACAATGCATCATGCAGAAATCCATTATGTAATATATCTGTATGATAACATTGCACGTATCATCAGACCTAAGCTACAGCATATGATAGCACTAAAAGGTCCGCATGCTTGATAGCATAGTGAAGGAACGATGCACATCTGATGAGGGCAGATATTTAACATTGTGTTGTTTAGAATGAATGACAATCATGCTTTGATACACACACATTAGTTGCTGGTTTCGATTTTAGCTTCAGTGCTGCAATGCATTACTTGTGCAGATCAGCCAAGAAGATAAGGGGCATCCCAGCGTAAATCAGTCCAGATTGTAATTCTTTTGTCATCGTACAACAAGTCGAATGCTCATGCATCTGCACAAGTTAAACAGTGCATTTTTTCTTCAAAAACTCCTAACTGATAGCAACATGAAGAAGCTGTACCTGCTGGGCTCTTAATTTCTCAGAAAATGCTTCTCATTCCAGTCCTTAACTCTGGGCGTAGTTTGACATAGTTGTTGTCATAACCATTCTTTTCATTAACAGAATTGGATGTTTTGAGTTTTTACAAGCTTGTGATGTTCCTGTGGCCTTACTGTGCTGCAGGTTCTAAAGATAATATCCTTCCCCCCATTGAACCTGACCAATCTGAACTCATCCATATTTGATATCTACTTTGTCATCTGGTTGTTGCTGTTGGAAGCTTTCGATTAAATGCTTGATGAATCCCCTGGATGACGAAGCCCTCTCTGGGGCCCTGGGGGCTGGTTCATTTTTACCTGTCCATAATACCTGTTTATTTTAATGTTACCATTAGTCATACATGATTGCCACTACATCATACAGTCCCCAGCGACACGGGGACCAGTTTTTGCAGACAGACTCCCAATGAATCAGTTTGGAAACACTTCTGCACCAGCTGCAGTGACGAGAATGGTTTGGAAAAATTTCTAATTAAGCCCCATGGAGATGCGACAGGAATTATGTAGCTTTGATCAAATAATTACACAAAAGAGACATATTGATCTCTTCAAAAAACTCTATGGCTTCTGGGCATGATCAGGTGTAGCGCATCATACAAAAGGCGGAGCATTCATTACTGTTGATTGTAGGGTAGCGAGAGTAGAGGGTTCCCAAGGACTACAATTATCCAGAAAAGTCCTAAATATTCAGAAAATAGTCTCCACAGAGACCGTACCCATTAACATGAATTATCTCCCCTTATTATTTTTCGTTTGACTCCCAATTCAATCAGCAGTCACCCTTTCAACTTTTTATAACAAGCAATAACTTTAACTGAAAACTTTACAGTACAAAGACAACGAAAATTGAAACATTTAAGGGAAGAATTCCATTGCAAGACAACAAAAAGAGAACCTGTGGCCATTTGAAATTACATTATATGATCCAGATGATGTCCAAGAAAAATACCTTTCTTGCAATGATGATGTGACCAATGTTTGAACCTTGGAGATTTGATTCGAGGCAAGATAATTCAGATCAAAGAAGAGACAGAGACGTAAGCTGGATATAAACTCACCATCCCCATCAAATATAGATAGTGAAGATATCGAATAAAGGCCTCAGTTTTATGTCCGTCTGTCAAGGAGTCTTACAGTAATTTGTGTTTTATGGGTCTGTAGCTTGCCTTTTGGTTACCTCTGAGACTAGTTTTAATGTCCTGTCTTCATTTAACATGCAGGGCATATTGGCCAAACTTTTCCTCATTCAGTAATGAAGGATGCTGTGGGGAGAGGTGTTTGTGTGCCTACACCTCTTTTGATGTTTATGTCTTCAACCTGGACAGTTTGTGGTCACTCCTGAGTGTTAGAGATAACGCCTCCATAATGCTGCAATTTCCTGAAAATGATGCACAGCTTCTATACTGCATTACATCCATACAGGCAAAGAAATTCATTTTCTTACCAACTCGCTGGATAATCACTCATTGTGCTTTTTTTATTTATCACTGTGGAGAGACTTCCATCCATAAGAGTACATTTAGCACCAATGTCTGGTAAATGTCTGCAGGGCTTCGGTGGACATTGGCTGGGGATAGGTGCAGGTTTTTCCTTGATGCCTGTAAATATTTAATTTTCAGTTTTTGGAGGGTTCTCCTGAGAGCAGGTCATGATTGGCTGAAGTGGTCAGTTCTGTGTATTACAGGGATCAATGGGACTCAGACTGTGGTCTCTGCTGACATAGTCTATGCTCATTGTACATCATATCATACTCTGTTATCAGCCATTATTGTCTTCAAATGTACCTCACTACGTATAATTAGAAAATCGTAATTACCCATGATGCAGTACTAAAGTTCATCGAGGGGCCATTGTAGGCCAACAAACAATGATGAGATTTGCTTACCTCTATAGTAAAAGGAATATAATTTTGTTCTTTCTCATATTCCTCCATAACATGTTGAGATAATGAGATTTCCTACCTATTTCTAATGAAAAGATTTTATTACTATTCTCACATTTCTTATGATACTAAAAGTAATCATTGTGGCTGCTATAATAGGGAAGTTCATTAGAAGAAAAAAGCTAGAACTATTATATATTTCTCGTATAGCTACTCGTCATGATAATACAACATGTCTGTCATTGCTGAATGTTATATTTTTTTTCATTTCATGTTAAATTCATCCTTTTGTTTCTGTTTTAGTAACCGTGGGAGGGGGACAGTCTTTCTTGGCCTGGATGACAGCCCCGTGTCATGGACAGTCTTTCTTGGCCCTGGATTACAGACCGTGTCATGTCCAGCTGGCAGTCTGAGCCTGATTTCCATATTGACTCTCCATCTGTTCACCGATCTGGCAGTGCTTCCTGCTTACTGCTGCATTGTTGATAATTTCTGTGGCTGGGTGAGGGTCTTCTCTCTCTGACCTGAGGTGACCCCTCTGTCACAGTCTCCAGAGGCAGCCTCGATGACCCAATTTCTGGAGAATATCTCCTGGGAGTGAGGCTGTAATGGAGGTAGACTGTCCATCACTGGAAAGTCGTGTACTACAGGGTCCCTGTCTGAGGGGGTCATAATTGACACACAATTAGGAGTGATGGGAAATACTACAGATGTGCTGCATCTCTTTGTGTGTTTCATCCATTTCATTAACCGACCCCTTTTATAAATTACAGGTTATAGTTTGTTCCCTTCAACTTTGTTATACTGATTTTGATAGGTATACATGTAATTATGAAATATGGTGTGAATTGTTACACAAACAGTAGAATTTGATGTTAGAATTAATTCACCTAAACAACATACTTACATCCAGTAACAATTCACAAGAAAATATGAACAGCCATTAAAAGGCTAAATAAATACAGAGTATTTGATCATCACTTACAGAGTCAATATGGTTAAAAACGTTTGAAACCAAGCTCTTAAGAAATTAATGAGGTGGGAGAGGGGTCCTTAGACCATATGAAGGGGGCGATTTTTATCCTTTCATTGTCTCCAAAAGTACAATAGGATGGCAAAACCTAACATTACAAGCGATTTAATTGTGAATCTCTTTTCTGTATTTATTTTTGACTTACCTGTCAAAAGTTCAACAAAAGAGTGTTTTTTTATCACAATTAGGTCGAGTTACATGAATGTTTATTTTGTTGACATCTGCATGGAAGGTATTTTGAAAGCAGATAATACTAATACAAAGGTAACGACCGGGATTAAAGCTTTTATGTAACCCGATCAGATAGTGTCAGCAGGGTTAAAACTGGGCAAAAAAATGGCTGCTGCAATATGAGTTTGATTGATCGGAATTAGGAGACAAGCATAGATACATAGGAAGTGCCTCAGTAATTGGCACTTTTCTTTCAAGCCACCAAATAGAAAGGGGATTATCAAGGAGAAAAAAAGAAGTGCTGTGTGTTTCCTGCTTGCCTCACATCACAGATCCATTGATCTGCTATTGTTTTCCCTGCTATCTGCCCAATCAGCCAGGGAGAAATATTTTCTTGATGTGCTCTCTTGTGAAAAACTGAAATTGAGACCCAAAAATAAATGTTTCTGTGTAAAAAATGCTCCATTTGTTTTCACAGTTCAGCCTGGTAAGCTTACTAAGTCATGAAATGAATTGCGATCTTCTATTGCCTGTTGTCACTTAACCCAGAATTCTGTTCGAGATGACTCGACCTTTGTTCTTTATCACTTAAATTTCTGTGAGAAGGAAATATCAATATTTCTGAAGTGGGGGACACATACATTTGCCCCCTAGTTTGAATCGGCTTCTCAGAAGCACCTTGAGGAGATCTCCAGATAATGAAATATTCTGCAGGATACAGTGCATATACCAGTACTTCAAAGTTAATTATTTTGCAAACCTACTTGATTCTAAAATAAGAATTGCTTCATAATTTCAGGGAGTTTTACTGATTATCTGCAAGGTCTTTCTGACATTTACAGAGCTCATTTAGATGATAGCTTGCTATTCCACAGAATACAATCCAAATGTACAATGTAGCAGCATAGTAGTGCTGTCAAATCAGCAGAAGACATTTTGATAGGACTTAATCATCATATGATAGGTTGCTACTGGTAGGAAAACATGAGGAATGAATGTCGCACTTGCATAATTACCCTGCCAAAAGTAACAGAGTATATTATCATAGGACTTCATTGTCTTCCTACATGATACAAGTAGAAAAACATAGCAGAGATAATTCTGACAATGATACTCCCCATGATCTTCATCTATCTCTCGGAAGTAACAGTAGAAACATCTGGACAATGAGTAGAGATCCTTTCTCTCTGTCTCAAATCCCCGTCTCAACAATATCCCTGATAAATGTAGCGATGGAGAAGGGATATTTGAAGCCTCTTTGCACAGATTGTATTGTAATTGAGAAAGTTTATTGTAACTGCTCACTGACCAGTTATTAATTATTGTATTAAAGCTTCTTGTCTGTGGGAAGTCCTGAGGGCATATTAATTGTATGGAGGGTAGAGCCGATTCACAGTGCTTTATGAGATGCGAGCGTGCTCATAACTAGGGATTTTGTGATTTACGATTGTGCCGGTGTCATGGGTTGATCCTGATAATATCTACCTGTGCAGCCATAACAAAAGACGAGTTGTCATCTTACTAGAGGAGACAAATTACATAATGACACAGTCCTGCTGATTAATTGTCACAGAGAAGGCGCATTTCAAAAGCCCACAATGTAATGATGTTCCAGTCCTATATCATATGTATTAAATACTCAGGGTACAGGTCTATCAGGTGTCATAAGACCTGAAATACACAAGTTCCCGGCGCCTCTGATCGTCCCATTCACAAAGAAGCGGGATGTTCAGTTCATTGATACTATGTTGATACTGTTTAATAGCTTTATGGAAAAATCAGACTTTAATTCAAACAGCTTATGTACTTAAGTGTATAAACTTCTATAATTTCATTTAGAATGATTTAAATATCCAATATGTATAAGAAATTGTTCACTTTGATTTTAAGCCTTCAGGAAGAAAACTTGTTCTCATATTTTTACTGGGGAATCGATCATTAAAAAATATTTCAAATTGTCTAAAAAGAATAAAATTCAACACATTAACAAATGGAAATGTATTGATTTATTTGTAAAAATGCATCTGTCTATGCAAAAAAGGAAGAATCCTAATTGTTGTAAAATAAAAACCTTAATGTGAATCCAGGTGATCAGAAAATAAGGTGGAAAGTTTGATTAGAAAAAAGCGCTTCCATTAAGTGATGCCTGCAGGGAGGTCAAAATTTGTCAAAGAACAAAGAGAAAATTAGCCTAGGTCCAATTTTTTGGAGCAATCTGATTTTGTTTATCCTCTGACAATTATCCCACCTAGCACCTTCTTGGTTCGTTGTAGAAGACTGTTAACAGAAAATTTTGTAATCGATTTTCAAAGCTCTACATTCGATATCTCACAAAAGAGAAGGCCTTTTAATTTCATTTTCTAATGGGGTTTATGTCTTGGGGACATTGAGAGTTTGGAATTAAAACAAGCTGTGTTAATTGGATTGTGGTATTTGTTTGGATTAAGGTGTTCTTATATTTCTATAGATTATGTCTGTGATGAATTTCCAGGGCAACATTAAAAGCAGTCCCAATTTTAGGGTATCTTATCGTTGATTCAATGAATGATTTTCACTAATTTTATTTCATGGGTATTTATATATTTATCTAAGGTAACTTACTTATTATCATTACCTGATAAATGATAAACACAGGTGTCTTGTGTTCACAACAATTTTCTCACCTTCATTGTCTTCAATGTACATATTTATCTTAAGAATTTTAAAGTCCTTCATATTAAAATCTGATAAAATGTGGTGGTCATTTTCTACAATTTCAAAAAGAAAATCCCTAAAATTAAATGTAAAGACTGTTGATTATTGATGGTGACTTACAGAAGTCACTCTTTGTGTTTAGTTTTGGCCAGGTGATTCTGTCTTTGATCTGGAAGCTCTTTTTAATTGGATTGGTTTTGTGTATTGATTGCCTGTGTCTGCTGTCTCAGAATGACAGAGAACTTACTAAATTATTAATGATTTATCCACTCGGATATTATCCCTCAAATCCAGCCTTGTCTCCTTCCTTACTTGAGATTTTTATCCAAGTCTTGTCCTTAGAGAGAGGTCATGACCTAAGAAAACTCATTACTCTGCCGATAAGTTCAGGTAAATTATTGTTCATTTACCTGGGATGTTATCATTTGGAGTAATGAGTCGTTATTCCTCAGAAGAGATTAATTCTCGCTTAAGTAAATGTACATTCCAATTCCTGTTTAATGAAAAAGGTTTTCAAAAACTTGATAATATTTAGTGCTTATTTGGTTTGCGTATTTGTCAAATGGGGGTTTGGGTGTTGGTATCCCAGCGACTTTTAAGAGATAACATTTTTAGTAGTAGTCTCAGTGGACCAGTTTGATGGCTGTTGGGTAATTCCTCACTGATTAGAAACCGAGTGTTCCTTTTATATCGCTGGCAAAAAAACATGCTCAAAATGTATGACTAAGAAATTCGAAAGTGGCCTGAGCCATTGTGAGTTCTGATCTATGTTTATGTTTTCTATTAGCAATAAAAACGGCAAACGGCATCCATTATGTAGAACAGAATAGGAAGGCTTTAGCGGACTTCTCCCGGGTCTGAGTGTAAAAGTGATTGTGACCATGGCCGTGTGATTTCCTGTCACTATCCCGGTGTGTACAGAGATCACAATTTCCCACACTTGGTTCAATGCGACTACTTGGACTCCAGAGGGAAATTCAGCAGCCAACATTTTAGTGGAAATCGGCAGTTATTTGAATTTATTGATCTCATCCTTAGCTGAGCAGTTTTTCTTTCTCTATATTTTTTCTTTAAATTCGAATATCTTTTTGTCTTTAAAATTTAAAAGCAGAGATAATAAGACTCTAGCGCTTTGCTTTTGTAATTGAATTACTATCAGATATGCTTTGTAATATGATCACATTGGTTAATAAGCTGTGCTAGGGGGTCCCACCTACTTCTTAAAGTGGAAGATCTTTTTACAAGAACTGTTTAAGGTTTACTAGTGGTAATGTAGATAAAATTAAATCTTTCAATACTAATTCTCTGAGAGTTTTCCAAAAGTAAAATTCATGACATACCTATGATCTTGTTTAATTACAAATCTTGCTTTGAAATTCAGGTTTTGAAAAGGAGGGCTTTAGAGTTTAATTGAATGAGGAATGTAAAGGGGTTCTTGTTTTGCATGGTTCATTAAAAAGATTATCAGATTAAATCCACCTTCAGAATGCTTAGAAGTGGTAATGACATTAAAGAATTAAGATAACATTGATATTGTGTCACACCTTGTCAATTACCTGTGGTGACCAAAGTAGAATTAAAATTGAAATTCACAAAAATTCCCTCAAAAAATGCTGCTTTGATATTCTTGTTATAGTTTTAATTACAAAAATAAATAAAATTGAACTTACTGTTTAATCCATCCCACATATCGTCCACTCCGCCGCTGACCAAAGAGGTCCAAATAGGTAACAATAACAGAAATACTGGAGTCATAGTTAGATCCATCATGAAAAAATACAAGAGAAAAAACTGAGAATTCTTAATCCACAAACATTGTCATCAGAGGCCAATGTAAGACTTGTGTAATCAGATGGGGTATATATCTGTTCTCTCCGTCTACTTCATGTTTGCTCTGACCATTGTCTCCGGCTATAAACCTTTTAGAAATTGGTGTCCATTAAATTTACTGTGAGCCATGCCATTGTAAGCACATGTGTTCAGTGTTGTGTTTATAATAGCTACTGTCATTTTTCTTCCAGGCATTTCATCAGCCAATAGAATCACAGGAGAAAATGGGCTGGTCTCAAGCCATGCTGGAGTTGTCTGCCCTTGTGAGTGTTTAGATCGCTAAACACCTTATGTTCTATTATGGAGACTTTGTTTATTGTGACAGGTAAGCTGTTAATTAGTTTAATTATTTCATGAAAGACATTTCACAATCCGATTGATAATTTGGCAGTAATCATATATTTATTAGTTAACGGTGAGTCACTCTCAGATAAATACAATCTGAAAGCATGGAAGCATGCATGTATTTATTAAGAGAAATGAATGTACCAGGTATAATTCAAGAAGAAACAAAGTATTTTGGAACAATTTAATTTGAAAGTGATTAAATCATATTGGTTAATAAGTGTACCAGGTATGTGATATGAGCTGAACATGTCCTAGTACAAGAAAATTGTACATGCACATTATAATACAGTGCAGAGTCTGAGGACAACAAAGTCATTGATAACAGTTTTCTTAGTTCTTTTTTTTCCACCTCATTTTTTAATGATCAGCAAATATCTGTTAAGTTTTAATAAGTAAAAAAAAATAAACAAATTTCCATCTTCTTTAATTCACACTGTGTGTGCTGGTATCACAAAAAAGCATTCTCTGACAAGAACAGAGGAGTTATTTCCCTGCATGGTTTCTATCTTCCTTCTAAATGCATATATTTATAAACAAGTCATTGTTGTTTCACTTTCATGTTTCAGAACTTTTGATGAGATCACATTGTGTGTTGCATCATACATGTGAAACTGACACTGGAAAAACCATGAGGAATTTTTACACAGTGGAAGGAAAGGCACACGAATGTAAGTTTCTCTCTTAATTAACAAGAATGGAGAACATAGGTAAGAACCTCCATGACTTTAGGATTTTTTGTTACTTCTGGTTCCTCTGTATAACTTGTCTATGTTTGTTTTTTTAGGGGTTTTTTTGTCATCATTATTACTTATTACAAGAATATTTTAAAGTTATTAATGGAAGAAAAAATTATTTCACAATTGTGTATCATAATTGCATTTTTTTAAAAAATATCAATTGATAAAAGAAAACATAAGTGAAGTAATATATAATTTAAAAAAAAAATGGTTAATAGATATATCATTTAGCATCATGCTGGTAATACTGAATGACCAATTGGATGCTTTTTTATAAATGTTCTTGTCTGTATGATTATACAGTTACATTTCTCTTTTTGGGATTAAGTGATACCTCTTTATAATTATGATTGATAACTTATTGTTATCAAAATTTTGTGGACTTGTTAGTTGCTATGGAACCCTGTTGAGTTAAATGTGACGTTGTATTCATTTCAATAGAAGACTCTTTGTTTTTGCCTTGACCTTCTTGAATTGACCTTGAACTTGTTTTCTTTTTAGTGGTTGCCACATGGTGACTCTCTTGGTGTGACTTTGAAGCTATGTTCATTTTATGAGGAGACTCCTCAATAGATTTTAAACTTCTGTTTGTTTCATGCATAGGCACCTTCGTGTGACCTTCATGAGTTAACCTTGACCTTGTATCCATATTGTGGTGCGTTTTGTGTGTGGTTTTCTCCTGATCAGAAGACGCTGACTCAGAAAATGTTGAGAGACTCTCAGGATCAAGGACTGCAGCCAAGGCAGAGCTGGTTTTCCCTGTTCGTGTAGGTGGTGTGTGGCCTGTTGATATATTTACTAGTCCCAGGGAGGAATCTTGGTGAGCAGGTTGTGGTTCGCCAGAGAATGCGAGGTTGTTTAGTCCCCGAAAGGTGAGGGCATTCCCTTCAGTACCCTGCAACAGAGGTAGTTTGTCAGACGTGTCAATCCTTGCTTTAGATTCATGTTTGCTTTCAAAAAATGAGGAAAATGGTAAGTCAGGTAAACTATCTTCCCACAATTCCTCTTGGTTTGGCCAGTGATCTTTCTTTGAACACAACAGACATTGTTTTCCCATTTCATTGAAGCAGTTTTCACAGTAGTCAGCATAGCAGCTTGTTCTTGAACAAGTGTAAAACTGTGGAGCATCTTCATCCAAAACTCCACAGTGTAAACAGGAGCGCTTGTGACTTTTGTCGTGGAATATTTTCCCAATCAGAGGCAGCTTGGCAAGTGTCTGCTGAGCATCTCGCTCTTGTTTGGAATTCTTTAATCGAAACTTCATTTGTTGTAGTTTGAATTTCCTGTGGTGCAGTATTTTGTTGTGAAGGTAGCGAATTCTCTCCTCCTCACGTTTTTTGTAAAAGAATCCACACAGGGCTCGCTTGAGTCGATAACAATAACTCTGCAGCAGTATTGTTGCCAGTACACCTCCGTTTAGAGCTAGTAGAAGGTAGAAGTTGTTGGTGTCTGGATAGGATGGGTAAGGTAGGCATTGGGTTACATTGTACTGAGTGTAGTAGTTATCCTTGATGTTGATTCCTGAGATTAAGCCTTGGAGAAGATTGGCGATCCATCCATCTCCTGTTATAGCAAAGTAAATGTTGATTGAACCAGAGAAATCAATGTGAACATTTCCATAGGTGTGAACCAAGTAAACAACATAGTAGAGTACATAGTCAAAGAACACAACAACAGCATAGAATATCATGTTCAGTAACAGCTGAAGTATACTCAGGATGCTCTTCTTTATTTCTGTTCCATTCAAAGCAATGGTAGCCGTAGAGATATACTGAGAGGTTTCATTTTTCTGAAGTGGTAGAGCTGATGGTCTACCAAGTCGTCTGCAGTCCCGATCGAAACGTCTGAAGTTTAGAGAGATGTAGTTGTTGTCAAAGTCTATCTGAGTGAGATAGTGTTGGAGGTAGAGGGTGCTTTGTAGAAGCATCAGAATAAGAAGAAGGGAAGTCCATTTAGTGAGGAAGGAGAGACTGGTGTAGATGATATAGCTGTGAAAAGAGAAGTAGGAGGCAATTTCTGCCACCATTGCTGCTGCAGTTTTGCTGACATCATTCAAACCTATCAGGTACCATTTCTTGATGATGTTGAAGTAGAAGGCATTCTTGATGGTTTCATACAGTGCATTGAGGCCTGATCCTATTAAGTCCAGGGCATCTGAGATAGTTTCCAGAGGAGTACATATCCCACTGGTCAGCTTAAGAGGGGCACAAACTGTTCCGGCCACATTGACCACCTCACATATAGCTGAGACAGCCCCGCGCCGAAATCTGGGCAAAGAAAGAAATTACATTGCAGTGGTTCATCAATATACACACTTTGGTACCTCCAATATTAGCTATTAATATAGTGAATTGAAGGTCTCACCTTCGAACTGTCATATTTAAGTATTTTTCTTTCAAATGAGGTTGTACTGGTAGTTTATGATTTGGATATAGGGTTAAGTATTCATTCAAAGTCTCCTCTAGAATTTCCTCTGCTCGAGTTTCCCAGAACTTTCTGTGTTTCTCATCTTCCATTTCATTCCACAGAATAAAGACATCTTGAATGAATATGATTTTACCTGCAAACAAACATTTAATTTATAGCATTTATTGTGTTTTAGCAGAGACAGCACCCCATCTTTTATATCTGAAATTCAATTCAATTTCAATTTAATTTGAATTTGGGGTAAGGAGCAATTTTTATGGGTACTTGAAAATCTATAGGACTCTGTTGGTAGACAATAAAGTACCAACAGTATATATATTTAGATATTTAATGAGACAAATTCCTTTGTGTTAGACTTCAGCTGTGAAATTCTCAAATTCTGTTCCCCTTTAAATTCTTGGTGATTTTACAGTATTTTGATGCATTGTACACCAGGCTCTGTCTTAGTACTACCTTCACTATTCCTCTTCCTTCTGAGACTGCCGATCACAGGAATCTTGTTTATTGCAGATTTACACTTCTGGTAGGCATTACTGAAGAAAGTAGTGCAGGAGTTATAGGCGCTGTTGAACATGTTTTTACAATCCTGAAAATATTAAGGATCACTGTAAACATGCTAAATTTTTACATAGGAAGATTTTGGTAACGCAAGTGAATGCTAGAAGGCTGTTTTTGCAGTGGTAAATCATGATACGATAAAAGCTTAAAATCTGTGGTGATTCTTTTGTAGTTTGAGCATAGAATTCAACTACTCAGTAATTTCTTTGTTTTTCAAAGCTTACAGTATTCTCAACTTAAGCATATTAATTAAGTATTAAAACTTTATACAGATTTTGTACTTTAATAGAGTAAGAGCATACATCTGCGGCTTTTTTGAGGTAGTTAGCTGCATCTTTGACCCCTGAAGCAGTGGCAGCAATGGCATTTGTGATAGGTTTCATGGCCGTCTCAATGACACTCGCGTACAGTTTTATCTTGTCCTCTATTTTTATGATCTCTTCCTGAAAGCAATTGAAAACATCCATGAAAAAGTAAACTTAACAACAACAAAAATCAATCTTATAGTTAGATTCCATTCTGTTAACCAGCTATTATTTGCATGTTAGAAAATTTCACGAGGTTGGCAAGAACATCATAGTCGCAAATATTTCTCTCTGAGAATCAGTCATTAATGCATACCATTTTTTGTAAATTTTATTTACATAGGCTTTGTCATGAAAATAAGTCGCCATAACTGATTTATCGAGGTAAATCTTGAAAAAGTCACCACAAATAAAAATTGGTTTACAGTATGTCTTGTAAGAAGCCACTCGCCTTGATGTTATTAAAAGGGTCGAGGAACTGTTGTTGTAGGTCCTTTGTCTGGTTCTTGATCATCTCCACACTACAGCTCATGCTGTTGGACATGCGTTCCATGTTGGTGGAGATATTGGACACCGGCCCACTGACCAGGGCGGCCAGGAGGAGGGAGTAGAGCACCCACCGCCCGTACTTACCCAGTAGGTCGGGGACCAGGATACAGACGATGCACCGGCATGCCACAGAGAGACTCATCCCAATCAGTAGCAAGACGGCCATCGGACCGGCGATGTACACAGAGAAAAGGAACTCGATGCCGTAGAAGTACCAGAGGATTCCCAGGAGGGCACCCCCAGCCAGTAGTCCCCCCAGGGCCCCATACAGGCCACTCAGGTACGGGTTCTCATAGAAGTGGAAGGTGTGCCAGTCAGGCCGGATCTGGGGCTCCTCAGGGGGTTGGGGGTCTGTAGGGGGGAGAATCAGTTCTTGCGAAGGGGATCTTGTGTGAACTATAAAATAAAAAATTTTCACAAGCTTTTGAAAAATCAACTTGACATTGAAACCAATGCTAATCAAGACCATTAAAATGAGTAACATTTATTGAACTAATGTTAAATATATGCATATATAGAAATGTCCCTAAACAATTAAAAATTGGAAATGATAAGTTTAAAAACTATTTACCCATGATGATTCCCTTGTGAATAACATCAACTAGATATATTTTTTTCTGTTTGCAGCAATTGACATGTTTCTTGTATTTTCAGTTTCCTGTGAAAGGAAACCGAGGAAATAAAACTGTCCCACGGGAGGATGTTGTTCATGTCACTGAAATGCTTGATTTATTTCTTGTCTCTGAAAATGTTATTAATATTTTTTTAATTTTAATAGACTGCAAACATTTTGCTGATTGTGCCACTTAATTAGATCAGTGAAATGTTACCAGTCTAGACTTGTGATCTTGTTTATTTGTACCATTTTAGTATCTGTATAGGTATCCCTCTGTGAGACTATATATGAGTACATATATATAT
>WFKH01011801.1:9905105-9920069 GCA_016163765.1 Magallana hongkongensis
CTCTTTCCAAATGCTCTCCAAATGCTAGGTCCTGAACCCTGATTTAGGGGTCATGAATTTCACAATATAGGTAGAGGAGTTCATAACCATGCATTCAGTTTTTTGCCCACATGTGTGGGAGTAAAGATTTTTAAGATTTAATACATTTTTACTATATGGCCATATTGGCCCCACCCTAGAGCCTGAACCCCTGACCCAGAGACCATAAATTTCACAATTTTGGTTAAGGGCTTCATGGACATCATAACCATGTATTTAGTTTTTAACAAATATCTATGGGAGCAGAGAAGAAGATTTTCTAAGATTTAATACATTTTTACTATATGGCCAAATTGGCCCCACCCTAGAGCCTGAACCCCTGACCCAGGGGCCATGAATTTCATTATTTTGGTAGAGGGCTTCATGGACATCATAACCATGCAATCAGTTTTTTCCTCACATGTGTGGGAGTAGAGAAGAAGATTTTTGAAAATTTGGCTGTTTTTTGCATATATGGCCCCACCTGCGGCACCCTGGGGGTGGTAGAGCCACCAATTTCACAATTTACATTCCTCTTACCATAGAGATGCTTCACACCAAAAATGGAAACAATTGGCCTTGTAGTTTTTAAGAAGAAGTTAAAAATGTAAATTGTTAACGCACTACGCACGACGACGGACGAAAACAGATAGCAATAAAAAGTGCTGCGATCCATATGAAATCGTGCAAATTATTATTATCTATTAATAAAATAAACACTGCGACCTTTATTAACACGGCGCCTAATAAATATGGTTTCTTCTGAAATATAGTAGAATCTCTTAAAGACCGCAGCAATTTTTACAAACTACAAGTTATTCATACATTTAATTGTGAATATAAACACGATCTAGTATGTCCTTGCAATATTGAAATGTTTTGATGACCTCTAATTAAAACTACACAAATATCTGCTTGTGTCTTGCGACTACCAAACCACGTGACCACTATATATATGGAAAATATAGCGGTTTTGAAATGCATTTTATTAGTGTAATTTTGATATCAGTCAAAAAAGACATAACCGCTGAACTATATAGTATGCATGTTTACAGCACAGAAATTCGCCGATATTTTTATTGCTCGTCTTAACTGTATTAGTACTGCATGGAATGAAGCTGTTTTCTTCCTCCTCTATTGACCATTTTGTAGCTGAGATGCTTGCATTTCTCATCCTTTCCTTTCCATTACTAGCTTCTTCACTGCCAATAATTATTATTATACTTTCATGTTTAATACTGAAATCTGATTGGTTTAGACGCAGTTGACAATCCGTTCTCATACCCTCAGCGTTAGCAACACACTTGGCAACGGGCCGATAGAACGAATTGTCACATGCGCGTAAATTATGCGCGTACGGTTCGCTGTAGAATTCACGTCTTTTCTATATAAAAGCAGTAAAAATTGCTATAAAATTAAGACATTCAGTATAATAAAATAATTAGTGCCTGCTTGGGAGGGTACCAGTTGAAATTGACACCCCGAGAAAACCATTGTCAACCGACGCGAGGCACTATTTATATATTGTCACAGTGCCATCAGATTTGCCGTACATGCCAGATTCTCTATATTGCTCCAGAGCGATTTGGAAGTCAGTGTTAAGTAAGCTTGGCTGATAAACCGTTATTTGATCCAATATATTTTAGAATCTAATTATCCATAGCAGTATTATAAATGCATTGTTTTAATGACTTATATTTCTAGTACTATGGTCAAAACGCGTTTTGTTTGAAAAATGTAAGATTTTACAAATTGCTTACATCTGATTTATTGATGTGGGATTTTTATAAATCACAGAAGTTTGGTATTTTGTAGCTACTGTAATTTCCTTATATTACGCGAGTACTTAATTCCGCGATCCCGCTGGTTTGTATCAAATGGCGAGAATATAAAATCACGAACGTGGAACTTTTCTCCTTATTTCTTATAGTTCTCAAATCTCAGAAAATAATGGCGAGATTTTAAAATCCGCGAAGAGTGCTTCTCGCGATTTTACGCGGAAATTAATTCCTCGCGTTTAATTAGGAATCTACAGTATGTAGTGTATAGTACTTATATAAACTTCAAATTTTTGTAGATAAAAACCCGGCTTGAGCTTTCGCTCTCGCCGTTTTTAAGCCCCTCATTAGATCTTTTATAAAATATTAGGGTTTAAGATCATTCTTTGCCAAGTAAGACTAGTTGTTTAATCTTTGCTACATCAATTTATCTAAATAGCATCGGGAACTTAAAAGTGATAAAAAATTTGATAAAACTTCCGCCAAAAAAAAATGTTGTTGTTTCCAAGCGTCGTAAACATTGCCTGTCTTTTTTAAAATTCAAAACGAGCCAAATTTTGTAAAAAAAAAAAAAAAAAATATTGTCGAAATCTAGAATAGATTTTGTCGTTTAGTGTACTTGTATCTAATGTTTAAATAATCAATTGAGATAGTGTATCTAAGTGTATTTAAGATTTAAAAAAAAATAAATGAGATTTTAAAGACTGATTTCACATGTTGTATGTAACTTAAAAAAAATAACGCTGGTGATAAAAACACGACCATTATGCATACCCTTTGCTCTTTAATAAAACAACGCGTTGTGCGTAATGGTACTAATCAAATTAGCGCTCGTTGATATAGTGAAAGACGAAATATATTGCGCGAGTATTTTAATAATATTTTGGAAAAAATTGCACTTAGTCATATATTGTTGTTGTTTACATAAAACACAAGAGTTGCTATACCTTCTTTAGTTTTATGTAAGGACCATTGAATATATTGCACGTTTCCCCGTCTATTTCTAAGGTCATCCCAAAGTGTACACGCAAGGAGGGACACCTTGACATTTAACATGGATAAAAAAAAAATATCAAAATTAAAATATAATCATTATTATCGCCGTTTTAAATATTCAAATTGTAAAATATTTGACCATAGAATGCATCTTTCAAGTTCTAAAAAAAGATGAAAAACGCAAAAGACACAGCAGGCCTCCAAGTTTCGAAGGAATAAAAAAGTTAAAAGAAGTACATATTTTTTTCAAACATGTACCGTTACTACTGGGGTCAGAGAGAGGAAAAGATGAGAAATCATAATCGACTGTCACCGTACAGTTTTCAAACAATAGCGCAGCAGGAACTACACACCATTGTCAACTACATAGATTTGCCCATCCTAGAACAGTCCTTTACTCTTGTAGAGAATTTCATCAGTGAAATCTGTAAACGATAAATTGCTTGTCTGACAGTAGCTTTGTTGCGATGTGATAGCTCATATAGTTTCTCTTGATGACCTTTAGTTTTGGGGGTTTTTTTTTACAGAAGCAGCTCACTATACAAGGAATATGTTTAGAATTCTTTGTCGAACACTTTTGTAAAGAAATATATACAAAAATTATTCATTGGTATTTGGAATCATCTAACCCCAAACAAACTAATAATGTATTTAACAAGAGTTTGATAATTTTGTGTTTTGATATAATTTGAGTTATACTAGTTGTCAGTAAATATTTATCCTTTATATGATTATCTTTCCAAAATCAGATTCAGTTTGACAAGACAAGAAAACGTGGGAAATGCATGTTTTCCTTTATGCCGTGATTTTTCCCGTCATTTTTAATCGTTTTTTTCATCAGAGTTGCAGATTATTTTTCAAACCCTTTAATGGAGTTTAGTGCTTTGCAATTGTATCGTTAGCTTTGTTGTGATGGTATAACTCGTATACATGTAGTTACATGTATACATGTAGTTCATTTGACATTTCCGTTTTTACATAAGCAGCTCAAGTTACTAGAATTCACTTATTTTCTTTGTGATATGATTTGGTAAAGAAACTTTACGATTCATGGATTCTTTAATATTCTGACACGTTTAGATGACATATATTCATATACGAAATAATACATTAAATAAATGTTATCGTAATTAATGTGAAGGGTTTATTTTTGAAAATTTTTCGACGTTGCACATTGCGCCGCCTGGCAAACCTCATTATTTCAAATTATAATTATGTTTCTCGAAGAATACATTAAGTACGCATTTAAATCTTTTGGATACTGCTTGAGAAAGGTTCCATGAACAAAATGCAATTGTCTGACGAAGTTACAGTAAACAAATTTTAAGTAATGCGCGCAGTCTACGTAATTTTGGGACAACCCTCGGATTTTATGCTGACACCACTATTCCAAACCCTCTGTCTGTGAGAGGATTTTCCATTTAATACAATTTAATGCAAATTGTTGTTGATTTCAAATCCAGTTACATATATTTTTATATGTATATATTTTTTAATCAGAAAATCATAATGTTTGCAGCAGTTCCTTTGACGATTACGTCAATTTGTTTCCTGTTTATAACTTACATATGTATAATCTAAAAAGCATGTCACTTTTGTTTTCAAAACATTATGCAATACATGTATATTCTTTACTAGCATCCTGCCTAAATTCCAGCACGCAATCTATTCAAATATTCTTTTGTTTATAATCTAAGTATAATTTAAGGATCCCATTGGAAATAAGCTTTCAAATGTTATGATGGGCTATCCTTAGGTAATATTTTACATCTGTACGCCATTTGAATAACGTAAATTCCAATGTCTGTTTATCTTTCAATGTTGTATATATAGTGTTAAAGAGGTTCGATCCTTTGCTTTTGAGTAGATGTTTTGGGTCACCTCTAGTAAAAGAAACTCTGCATCATACATTAATTCGACTCATAATTTATATTATACAATGCCAAATAAACCATATTCAATAAAATAGTTAAGGGAAAACTATATATTTAATGAGTTTAGTAAGGAACTATTTTTTGTGGCGGCAGTTTTTTAAGAAGAAAATGGAAATTTTTCTTATCTAACAAGTTTAGAGTACTGTAACTTTAGCTTCCTAATTTTCAGTGCAGATCTTTCCAGACATTTTGTGCATTGGGATATCTTCATTTTGTCCGAAAAACATATTTTATCAATTTTTTAATATTTCTATCGACATACAATGGCATATTTAGCAAATGTTTCTAAAAGGTCGAGATAAAAATGATTTCTGAGCCTTTTTTCTGAACCTATTTCGGATACGTAAAGTTTTACGTAAGAGTGAATCCATCCAGGGTTTATCATTTGGTTAAAGTGTAACAGTTTTTTTCTGGCAAGCAGTTGTTATCTGTATCATAAATGATTTTATCCCAACCACATTCTTTGATAAGATGAGACTGTACAGTAGTTCAAAGTTTGAATTCTTATAGTTCCAAACTTTTCTTTTGTATGAATATTAATATTAGAATTTTGATTAATGTATATATAAGTAGCCTTATGATCATTAAGTGTATGACTAATAGTGCCTGAATCATGGGTTTGGATGTTTCTGCTTACAAGAATAGGATAAATTAAAGTACACGTCTGCTCATTGATCCTTGTAGGTGTATGTATTGTATTTAGTAGGTTGTTTGTGTTCATAATTGTGTGGATCTCATAAGTAGAAATAAGGTTGAGAAATTTGACATTCAGATCGCCAAGAATTATAATGTTAGATCATGAACTTTTTCAATAGACAATGAACATTTTTGCCAAAAAGTACTACTAGTATTTGGTGGACGGTATACACAACATATAAGAAGGGTTTTACTAGATTGTGGTATTTCAATCCATAGAATTTCTGTATTGTTAGGCTCTAAATCATACCTAATAATATGGATATTTTGTAGAATATTCTTTATATATATTGATAAGTAAGAACCAGACAATTCTCTTGAAACAAGGGATACTTTTTATATTTGTAGGGCATGAGTGGATTCCTGACAGAGGTACTTTGTTTAACTCTTTGTTTTGGAGTGTTCTTTAATGGAGAGTGTCGTATTATAAAAGGTATTCTCTGACTGACTTACGCATGCATTAATTTTATGTATTTTTTTTTTTAAAAAGCTTAAACTTTCCAGAAAATTTTTCTTATCGATGATAATAATATACATTTTGATAGCCTAAATGATTTGTGTGTGTGTGTGTGTGTGTGTGTGTGTGTGCTGTTTATGGACAATTTCTGATCGGCAGATTGGCAGAATATAGTCAAGAATGGGGAAGAACAGAAAATCCAAGAAGAACTAGATGTAAACAAAGGTATGCCAACTCGCTTCAAAAATTGTATTCACAGTGCGTTATCTTTGTTCTTCTTCATATATATTGAACAAAAACGATTTCAGATCTATGTCCCAAAAAATCCACAAGTTGTATTTAAGCATTGAATGCTTATTTTTGGATGTCGTCGGTCCTATGAAACACCAATGCGGTGCAGACAAATTGAATACCGCGCGTTAGTTGTCTGCACCGCATTGGTGTGTCATAGGACCGACGACATTCAAAAATAAGCATTCAATGCTTATATTTATATTCATACTGATATTTTTTTGTATGAAATGTATGTGAATCGTCGCTGTAAAGCCATTATATACGCTCTCAGTCAGGGATATGAAACATACATAGAACAGCCATATTAACATGTTATTTAGTACGCTCCGCGGCTAAAAATATAGTGCCAGAAACTTTGTAGAGAAAAATCTTTTTAATTAAGGAGTAGATATAATTTAATGATTATTTTTCAGAAGTACATATCAAATTGGTAATGTAAGGTTGAACGTTTCATTTAATCTTACAAAAATAAATATACTCAAAACACGTGGTGACGTTTATATTTGTGCTCATGGCGCATGAATTAGCAAAGCGTATTCATAGGAAATTGAACGTCGCAGATTTCCAATGCAAACATAAGGGGAAATATACACTGAATGTAAATATTAAATGATGATTCAAAACTCTTCAATAACATTCTTCTATTGTTTTTCCAGTTAGTATAATGCCTGTACAATCCTTGAATTCATTTGCTACATTAGAAAATTTATTTCAAGTGTAGTTTCAGATGTTGAATATATAACAGTATATGTATCAAAGTTATGTATCATTGAAGTTGATCTACGTGTGCAGTTATAGCTTACCTTGTACACTGTCTTAAATTGTACTGTATATCAAAAACATTTTACAAATCGTGTCACTTGTAACTTGTGGTATATTGAATTAAAACTATTTTGATGGGGATATGGTGGGTAGCCATAGCTGGATTCCTTTGTGTGTTTGTTTCTTTGTTGACTAATACTGATTTGTTTCTCCTTTCATTATTTGGAGGTTGCAACATTTCTGCTGGGTGGAATTTGACCGGACGAGACTTGGGTTGCTGTGGTAACTATGAAGGCTGTTGTAGGATGGCGTCTAAGGTCTGCTATCTGCATGACAGTATCTGCCAGTGCTGTCTCCTCGGGTGGATATTCTGTGGACCCGATTGTAAACCAGAGACCGGATGTCTGTCAACAACGGAAGTAAGGGCCAAACAATGTATTACCATTTTTAAAATTATTTTTTTGGGGGGGTGGGGGTAGATTTTTAGCTCACCTGAACCGAAGGTTCAAGTGAGCTTTTCTGATCACCCATTGTCCGTCGTCCGTCCGTCTGTCTGTTCGTCTGTCTGTCTGTCCGTCTGTAAACTTTTCACATTTTTGACTTCTTCTCAAAAACCACTAGGCCAATTTTAACCAAACTTAGTACAAAGCATCCTTATGAAAAGGGGATTTTAAATTGTTAAAATAGAGGGCTAAACCCTTTTTAAAAGGGAGATAATTGCAAAACAGTGAGTATAGGGTGTGTGTCTTTAAAAATCTTCTTCTAAAGAACCACTGCACCAGAAATCCCAATATTTACACAAAAAGCTTGTATATATTGTGAAGATTCTTAATTGTAAAATTCATGACCCCTGGACCAAAACAGAGGCCCCAGGCGGGGTTCAAAGTTTAACATAGCAATACATAGGAAAAATGTTTAAAAATCTTCTTCTCAAGAACCACTGCACCAGAAATGCCAACATTTACAAAAAAGCTTGTATATATAGTAAAGATTCTAAATTGTAAAAATCATGCCCCCGGACAAATACAGGGGCCCCAGGCTGGGTCAAAGTTTAACATAGAAATGCATAGGAAAATGTTTTAAAAATGTTCTTCTCAAGAACCACTGCACCAGAAATGCCAACATTTACATAAAAGCTTGTATATATAGTGAAGATTCTAAATTGTGAAAATCGTGACCCCCGGACCAAAACAGGGGCCCAAGGCGGGGTTCAAAGTTTAACATTTAAATGCATTGGAAAATGTTTTTAAAAATCTTCTCAAGAACCACTGTACCAGAAATGCCAATATTTACACAAAAGCGTGTATATTTAGTGAAGATTCTAAATTGTAAAAATTATGTCCCCCGGACCAAAACTGGGGCCCCAGGTGGGGTTCAAAGTTTAACATAGAAATAAATAGAAAATTTAAAAAAAAAATCTTCTTCTCAAGAACCACTGCACCAGAAATGCCAATATTTACACAAAAGCTTGTATATATAGTGAAGATTCTAAAATGTAAAAATCATGATCCCCGGACCAAAACTGGGGCCCTAGGCGGAGTTCAAAGTTTAACTTATATAGAAAAATGTTTTAAAATCTTCTTCTCAAGAACTACAATGCAACAGTTTGCGATAGTACTATGAATACATCCTTAAGTATTGTCGATTCTAAATTGTTAAAATCGTTACCCCCGCCAGAAGGGGTTCAAAGTTTAACATAGAAGTATATTGGGAAAATGTTTAAAAATCTTCTTGTCAAGAACTACATTGCTACAGTTTGTGAGATTATTACGCAAACATCCTTGGTTTGGTTTGAACATATTTTATTGTATATTTACACAATGGGATTGGGCACAAGTTCTATAACTTATTAAGCCCTCTCCCTACAAAATTATTAACAAACATAGTATAAAGCATAGTAAAAGGTCACATATTTAAAACAGATGCAATATATATCACATACATTACTAAAGTTGCTTATGGCACTATAAAATAGATATAAATATATAAAGTGTAGTACAATACGAAAAACGTTCAGATTTTTTTATGAAAAGGTGAACCATAGAGAACAGAGTTTCATTAACACTATCACTAAATGTAACATCGCCCCAGAGCAACACATGTGTGTTGACTATATTCAAATTTCGAATCTTAAAAACATTATTAAAAAGCTCATTCCTGGCGCGTGCATTCTTAGTACAAGAGAAAAAATAATGATAAGTGTTTTAAGTTTTCCACATGTACATGAAGGGCTATCAATGATGCAAACATCCTTAAATAGTGTAGATTCTAAATTGTTAAAGCCAACCCCCGGACCAATACTGGGTCCCCAGAAAGGGGTTCAAAGTTTAAAATAGAAATAGCATATGCTATGAAATAGAATTTACAAGGAACTGTTGTTCAGGTAAGCGATGTGGCCCATGGGCCGCTTGTATTCCTTTCTCTTATTAATTTGCCTTTTTTACTCATTTAAAACGGTTCAAAGACATTAATATTTCTTATAATAAACGTATACTCTAACTTTAACTTCACACACAAGTCTTCTCTTAGCACACATTATTTAAACTTGCCTTTATCTTAGCAATATATAAAGACAGGTTACAAGGGTTGTAACTGTGAACAATGTCTTCATATCATTCATATGTTGACTTTTGGAAAGTTTATTGACGTACATGTACGTGTCAGACAATTGCCATCACAGAGTGTTCCCACATAGACGGATTAGTTCACGCTCCCGATCGGTAAAAGGGTGCGTTACAATTCTTCTCCAGTAGATGTGGTCATATATATCTATTCTTAAACATTTTTCCGCTAAATGAATGCATTATTCAACGAAATATAAAAAGCAAATAACAGAAAACAAGCCAACAAAACGAACCAACAAACAAACATGGAAAATTAGCAAAACCCCTCATCAGATAAAATACACCTTCCTGGCATTAAAAATTGGTATGTCCAAGAAAATTGGTACAAACTAATGCTTTCAATGCGGGCTATTTCTAGAGTTACATTTCCTGCTGATAAAATGAAAAAAAATCATAATGAACAAACTTTCTTTTTACACATTAACACAGGATAAAATACGTCAAATTTTTACCATTCGTCTTCTTTAGCCGACAGTACACGTCTTGTATGATTTGTTGAGACTTACGCTTAGAATTTAGATTGAAAAAATAAATGTTAGTGTAGATATTTAGTTTTATCTTATGTCATCTCTTAAACGTTAGATTATTAAATGCGTAAAGACGAAACTTCAAAATTCCCCCCTTATTTATGTTTAAATCCAGTGCTAGATCTGCGCCTGAATTTTCACTTGCTTCCCAAAATAAAATCGACCAAAGTTAGTAAACAAGTTGTTATGTTTACATGCATACCTATCAAAGAAGTATTCGATGAAAGGGGAAAAATTCAAAATTTCGTCATTGAGATGTTATCTCTTATTTACTTATAGAAATTCACAGGAACGAAAATATTTCTTTCTACATTTATTTACTAGAACGGAAAAAGTTCAGTTCTTCTGTTTTGAAACGCCCCCTCCATCGCCTCTGGTTTCAATACACAGTCAAAAATAAAAAATAAAAAGTCTACGGGGATTTTGCTTTGCAAACGACATGAAAAATACCCGGATGATAATATTGGAAAATAGTGCAAGGAGTACCGAGAATTTCCAAATGAATAAAAGATATCAGGGTTTCCCATCACAAAATCCCCGTAAGAAATGTATTTTTGTTCCTGTGAATTTCTCCGGGTATAAATAGGAATCGTGTGAAAGAAATCTTAGAATTTTTGCCATAACTTTTTTTTTTACTGTCAGGCATGTGTATTTATCAATAAAATTAACAACAAAAACTGATTCAAAACGGTAATAGGACAGTCTATTATATATTCTTCGTAGGAAACTTTTAAAAAAATTCTTGCTATTTATTTCTATAGTAAAATATGATCCCATATTGGAGTCCCATCCTTCGTATTGGTAAAGTACATCATATTCAAGATATATTAAAATTCAAAATAACAAAAATGTATAAATCTAGGGTGATTTCAAACACTTTGATTTACATTTCATAGATATAAAGTAAGGGTTATTTTTATTCGCACCACAAATTAACCTGTTAAGGAAGGAGTCTTTTCTGGTTTTCGACTTGTCAAAAGTAAATTTGATTAAATGGTCATGTAATCAAGATGAAAAGAAATTAAAATATCATATTTTTCTTTCGTTTTTACAATCATACAACTTGGCATAGAAATAGTAACCAAAGTTTAGAACCTAACAAGGACTATATTTTTGGCGGAACATTGGCGTAGGAAAATATTACATGCTTTTGCAATTCAGAATTGCTGTAGATTCATGAGTCTATTTAGCACTTTAAAAACAATAACATTAATGTCGGATTTTTTCAACTAATGTGAACTAATGATAAGGTTCTTGGAATTCAGAATATTTTTTTAAAATATGATTTGCATATCAATTTACATTTTTATTAGCTTTTTTAAGCGCTCAATCTATAAATAGATCTGTGTGAGAAAAACACTAAAGTCGGATTTTCTCTCTTATTAAATGGTCAATATACATGTATAAGCTTTTCTGTCAATTTACATCTTTATGTGAGGTCCTCATAATATGTAAAAATCAGAAATATTTTAATATTGGAAGCATAAAAAAAATAATCAAAATATCTTCAAAATTTAAGAAAATTAGAGGAAATGCGGGCTAAGCAATATCAATTTTAGTTTAAATATTAATTCCAATTTAGTAGTATAAGCTGATAGACATTTTGATATTCTATCATTTCATTGAAGAATAAAATATTATATCTTAAACAGATGTCTACATAACTGCAGATAACTACATTTATTTTTATCATCTTTTAAGTTGGGGAAAAAGGTAGTGACGTTGACCTGACCTTGATGCGAAAACAAGAAGGTCAAATTTGATTAAACTGATAGAATCATTTGGTTATATGATCTGTTTGACTGTGTCAAAATTTTATGAATTTCTTAATATAAGAAGGATGTCTGATAACGAGAAGACTCCTTCCTTAATTAAGTCAATCAGACATAATTATAAGAGAAATGCGGAATTTGACTTCAAAGTATGCTGCAAGCCTTTAAAATACTTATTAACGCATGAATAGGCAAATTTAAGCCATACAGATTTAATCATCAATAATAACAAAATGTCAGTTCTTACGTCATCGTCATCAAATACATGCTACGAACTGAAAAACAAGCGAGAGGCCGATCTTGCCGCACTTCAATAGTTTGTCCCATTATACCGTTTCCGTCACAATTTGACATTTTTTAACGAAAAAATACGTACCTGTCAAAGAAGTACAATTTGAAATTAAGGGGGATCAGGACGTTGCAGTGTAAAATTATTTGTCAATGAACTCTTTTGTATTTTTAATACATCAACATTAAGATGTCCTCTACAATATATAATTTTTCGGCCACCTTCTTGCTTTGCAAAAGGAATATTTTGATATGAATTACCCCCTTTTCGGGCATCATGAATGTTCTGAAATAATTAATTAATTTGATGGAATTTATTTGCAAATTTTATTTAATAGTTTTAAGAACAAAAATAAATTAAAAAATTAATTACAACATTGGCTTTTTTTTACATAGCATTATCATAAATTTACGAAAATTTTGATCAAATCAACACTTCAAATTTTGGAGTTTTGATTCTAAATTTGAACAGAATGTGATAGCACATAAAAAATATTCAATGGAATTTTCTTTAAAATTCCCACAAATCAACCTTAGCATGTGCTTTATAACATATACAAATTTCATGGCCACTTTCTTGGCATTCAACGGAGATACTACAATAGGAATAACCCCTACCCCTATTTCTTGAATTATCACTTTTCGTGAAAATTTCTGTTTTGAAACATCAAAAAAATAATACATTCTTTGGATTTATTTATTAACATCAAGAGAATAATAATTAGAATATATCTATGATTATATTAATCACTTATTATTTTGTACATCTACATTTCTAAAATTAAAAACGTTAAAAATCCCCCAACTTATTTACTTTTAATTAGGAAATTTTACATAATAAAACTAATTAGAATATGTCAGCCTACTAAAAAAGAACTGAAATATTGGATTTTTGGGGACACAAATCAAAATGGAGATGTCTTCTTTACATATCTACAGATTATAGGAAAGATTCAAACAAATTGGCTTCCACAATTAATGTTTATTACCTATTACTATTTATTCTACAATAACTGTCATGTGATCAACAAAAGTTACACGATCAACGTCCTGTCTCCCCTTAACGAAGGAAGGGGGTGGGGGTGGGGGGGGGGTTGGTTCTAGATTTCTTCACTGATACTTCATCTCTTCGTCCGGAGAAATAAACGGGAACAAAAACAGGTTTCTTACGGAGATCTATATTGGGAAAATCTGACATTTTTTATCATTCAAAAGCCACTTGGAACACTTCGCATAATTTTTTTAACATTATTATCTGGGTACTTTCATGCAGATTTTTATTTTTAGCTGTATATTGAAACCTGACAAGCTAAAGGGGTGTTTCAAAGAAGAAATCTTAGGATTTTTTCATACTATTGAATGAATATCGTTTGAACACAGAGGTATTTGTAAACATCGAATAATTAAGTTTCTCAAATCAGCAGAAAATCACTTAAGTATGATAGAAAGCATGATGGATACGATGTATATAAGTCAAATAGGCGAAAAAATTGCAATTTTGTATAAAAATTATCTTTTTCAAAAATTCAGTTTAGTCAATATGAACAAAAGCCCCAGGCGAAATCGAACTCATGATCTGCGGTTCACAAGCCCTGATACTTTAACCACTGAGCTATGGGGATATACAACCAAATCGATCGATACAAACAAATTAACAATCGTCATCTTGTGACGTAGTGTCATAAAAAGTATAAGTCTAGGTGTAGTGAGGTACCTAAGTATGAAGTCATCTGCTTCTAAATGACGCATGATCAAGTTAACAAATAGTAGGCTACCAAAAATACATACACTTTTTATAACACAAAAATAGCTAAATGAAATGTGAATAATCAATATTTTGTTCAATAGTATTTTCAGTTTGATGCCTTCTAAATATTCCCACTGGAATTTTGACTTTACATTGCTTGACCATTGTTAGTGGTAAAATGCCGTAACTCGAACTTAAAATAAAGGAATAAAACTGAAAACAAACAGTAATAGATTACTTAATAAATTATTAAATGAATTAAAGTAAGGGGCGATACAGTCGATCGATCATAATTAAGCTTTTTCAGGTATAAGTTTCAAATATGTTAGGTAATTTAACAAGAGGCCAAGTGGCCTTAACGGTCACCTGAGTACCATAGCCCATACACAAAATTGTCGAGGAGTCTCATAAATGCATTTAATTGAGTTTCATAATGGATTAGAAGATTATAATAATGTAATGACATCCACCTCCCTGCCTGAAATCTTTTGGAAAGGACTCTTAACCCTATAGTTTAGCACAAGACTTGAAGCTCTTAACAGAGTGTATGAAATACTATAGAAGAGGTGCCCAGATTCCATTCAATTTATTTATCCCACATATGTTACCTAACAAAATAGGTTTTATGTTTATATGTTTTCATAGATAAACTAAAACAAGGTGGCTTGTATACTACTTATTACGTTACTATTAACAAGTCTATTTGTTTATCTTAAAAAATTTAAAAACTGTGTTTGTTTCAAAAGATAAAATACTTGCATAACTATTTTGATCATACAACTTCTTAATTACATTCTATTTAATAATTTATTACTAAATATGAACAAGCCAAGGAAGATAACTTCATTATGAAGAAGCAAGGGAAGATAACTCCATTAACTGTTATAATCCTCTTCCCCGAACTCTTTTCAAATGCTTTCACAATATCTTATCAATAACTTTGATGGACAGCTTCATTATTTTTCTATATTCAATGATTAATTACTAAATATGAACAAGCTAAGGAAGATAACTCCATTAGGAATAAGCAAGGGAAAATAACTCCATTAACTGTTTACCCCCCCCCCCCCC
>WFKH01011801.1:9925875-9941546 GCA_016163765.1 Magallana hongkongensis
CAGTATTACAGAATAACAGATGCTTCATAATCTCCATCTTCGAAGCCAGTTTCGATTAAACATGTATGCTTTTTATTGACCATACAAATGCTTGGCAAACTCACTTAAAGAGTTTGGTGTCCATTTGTACAAAAGAACTACATAAATAATTTAAAATACAGGTAAAGAAAAAAAGAGACTGTTTATTCAAAGCACGTTAACATTTCTATCCGTTTCACAAATAAAATAGGACCTAATTATACCTTAAATTTGCCTATTGTCAGTACGCTCGGCATATGCAAAAATATGTGGGCCTTGCCGTGGTTTTGGATAATAGAAAATGATTCAAGTGAACTTACTTGATTCATTTACCTTATTATGAATTTATTTACGATTATGATCTGCAGACGACGACTATTTAACGATCCGTATCGTGATGGTGGTCGGAGAGAACATTACTTTGTAGACGACGGCACGGCAGAATGGGTTCCTGTTGGTGTCCCCTCGCAGCCGATCGTGTTTGAGGAGACAGTTGAATGGCATCTACGGAGTAGACAAATCCCTACATCATAGCGACCTTGGCTTAAACTCTTTGGCACAATATCTACCACTCTAAACTGTCTATCATCTTTGTTACAGTACTGGTGATACTGTAGTTTCTTGTCACAAACTGGCTGCTTTTTTCTGCATCGGTTTTACTTTGCCTTGGGCCTGACCATCGGCGTGTTGCATTTGTCCTTAAGGTCGGATAAGATGAAAGGTTTTTTCCGTAAGACGGTCGTGGTGCAGTTTGCCTTCTAACACACACACTGTCAATGTGGTGGGTTCATGTTGACATGGAGGGGTCTTGTACGTTGCCTTGGTGAAGGCCAGTTCCTTCTCATGGATGTAATATTGGAAGATGCGCTGTTTGGTGGTAATAGGGATAACCTCACATCTTGATTAACATAGAATGTTATAGGTTGTCATGGTGGGTTTGCGGTTGACTCTGATTGGTTGGTAGATCATTGATATATGCCAGGAATAGCAGTACTAGTTTACCTAAGACTGTTCCTTGAGCTATTCCGGATTTGACGGGTGCGCTCATGAGGAATGGCCCTCTACAAGAACTCTTTGCGCTCGACCCGACTGGAAACTCCGTAGAAAATGGTCTCGTACACCATCAGGGTGAAATTTGGTTAGCAACCTCTTGTGTGGGATCTTGTCGAAGTTTTTTTGAAATGTCCAACAGCACTGCGTCTATCTTGGTGTTGTCCATAGCGGTATCCTGGACTATTGTAATTGTTTTTATTAGTTTGAACTCACAAAATTGCTTTTTACTAAATCCATGCTGGTGGTCGGTTAGGGTATCGTGCTGCTCAAAGAAATTCATAATATGACTGTGGATGATATGCTCTACCACCTTACAACAAACTGAAGTAAAGGACAGAGGATGTTAGTTTGAAGTCTTGCTCCTGTTCCCCTTATTGAAGAGGGCAGAGATGTTGGCTTTCACTCCTCTGGCTGGTGCTGGTGCGACAGGATTAGCCATGTTTCAAGAATTTGATGGAGATATATGCTGGGTTTCATTTAGTTGTTACATGCTTCCTGATGGTGTTGAGACAGATGGTGTTGAAGGTAGTCTATAGGCTGTTAGTTTGTGTGTCATGTGTTGAGCTGTCAAAGAATAGTGCTAGGTCATGGTCAAGGTCCTCTGTCATCTTCGCTGTGCCGGCCTCTTTCCATAAGTGGAGGAGGTGCTTGACTGTCTTGTATCTAAACGATACTATATTTGTGTCGACCAGGGCAGTGTCGTGATCACTCAAGGTTTGCACCAAATAAACAAAATAGGGGCGTTTGGGAATGAAGATATCTAGGGTGATGATACCACGAGCAGGGAAATAACCAATTACTCTGCTCCGTTGTGGAATAAGGTGTCGATGGTGGTCGAGTTGTGCCGGATTTTTCTGTTCTAGTATACTTGAGGTTATCCAGTCAACGTCGGGCAAGTTTGCATCGCCGCCAATCCATATGACTGAGCCCTAAGATCTCCTTGGTAGGTTTCTGACAGCTAAGCTTAACTTCTCCATTTATTCTATTTGCTATAGGGTGATCAGTGGGTCCTCACAATGTTCACAGGTGATTCCAGTTGCTGTAAATTCCAGTGTGGTGTCTGTATCACCCGGACCACAGTGATGTCAGATATTGCAATGACTGCTACACCTCCATATGGGTCGCTATGACGGTCCATCCTGGTCAGTTACTGGTTTTTGTCTGGGAGGTCCTTCTTTACTGTGATCCTTGCATGTAACTAGGTCTCCGTGCCAATTATGTATTTGGCTCAATATCAGACATGAGGTTCCAAAGCGACACTCTGCTTTAGAAGCGTCAAATTTCTGTTAGGTGACTCTGTTAGAAGCTGTAGTTAAAGATGTGTGCTGAGGTGGTCCTATTGAGTCGGGATCGAAGTCTGAGGTCATAGAAACATGTGATGAGTGGCATGGAATATTCGCACTGGCAAGTTCAATGTCCTCAAAAAAGCTGGTGTTAAAATATGGGAGTCCATACTGACAGCAATATCAACAAACATTGGTCCTCCCCAGTGCGTCATACATGTAAATACGGGTGTTCATTGTTACGCTTTTCCTGCGGAACCATAATTCACAGTTTTTTTACAGACTGTCGCAGGCAGAGTAAAAGGTAAAAAACAAACCAAAATTACTTATGGACGCTAATTTCGACACTTATCGGTGTGCATTTACTTTAGCAAATGTTTTTCAGTGAAATTGAAGAAAATGCTTTATCATGGATATACCAGTAAATTAGTTCATGTTTTAAAAAACTCCGTCTTTCCATATACAAATATATACATATAAAAATGTTTTAAAGTTCACAGAACTGTGAAAATATCTTCTTAGACGTTTTTTGGCCTCCACAGGACATGATCACGTGATCAATCAAGTTCATATTCTAGTGAACATCTTAACGTTGCTATTTATTTCTTAATTAATCATTATTTCAGGGTGCTTAATTTAAGGAAAAAAAGAGGCCAATACGCCGTTATCCGTTTACCTTTGTAAGATCTAGTATTCTGAAGTAGATTTTTAATAAGGAAAAGATAAGGAGGTAAGATCCCTAGGCATTTATCCTGGCCACTCTTCAATGCATCATATCATAGTTCATAGAATTCAAAATATATCATTTAAAAAGAATCTCAAAATTAAACCATTTATTAGTTAAATAGGCCAGGGACCATCTATGACAATTGTCATAGGGGTGTATTACCAGGGGAACTTACTTAACAATACAATAGTTAAATTAGACACTGTTTCAATAAATAATTACTTTCATTTCATTGGTGACCTACCTCCCCAACCAGAATGGAAGGGGGAATTAAGTCTCAAAATAACGTTCAATTACTTTTGAAGATTCTGCATATCAAAGTTAATGAATTTTTGCCAAAAATTATTTGACATGAAATTGAAACCGTTAAAATGTGAACGGACAACAACAGACGAACACTATTTGTAAATATCATCTGAGTAACCTAAGTGACATAAAAGAATACAGAACGTTTAGTTGCTTCAAGGCGTTTATACCTCGGAATTCTCCAAGTGATAGAAGTACGAAGGTCAATTAGGGAACATACTTTTGTCAACTAATACTTGGTTTGATTGTGTGTTCCCACTTAATTGAAATTGGCAATTCAGAAAATCAGTTTGAACAGATCAATTCTTTTGTTATTAAGAGAAGGAACCTCATGATAGATGAGAACTAGTGTAGTGATTTACAAGTCATACAAAAGCTACCCCAATGTTTTTTAAGGTACCGTATTTTATTCTTCAATATGGTTGTATCAAGAATGTTTTGAGAAGTACATCAGTAAAATCTGTTTGACATTTTTGCTCTTAAAATGCAATTTCCACTCCAATATATTTGTCGCTAGTATTTATAACAAAGCGGAATACCTACTTTAAATATTGTTTTTTAATTACGCACACTGATCAGGTTGAATATATAAAAAATGAAATATTCTGAACAAATTTTAGTGACCTTTTTGCTCTTAACATTGATTTTTTTTAAAATTTAAGGTTTTTTAAAAAATATAATAAGTTTAATAACAGTTTGATTTGAAATAAAAGCTTTTAACACATGGTGTGATGGTTTATGTCATTCTGCAATGCCCTTTAGGCAATGTAGGCGAAATCCTTTTGAGGTTGAAGGGTACAATGATATACATTATGCTGGGAAATATTTTCTTGGTCAAAGGTTAATTTTACCACAAAATTTATTGAATAAAGGAGAACAAATTTGAATCACTTAAATTTTTTTTGGTTTCGTTTAGAATTGATATTATAAAAAAGTTTGATTTTTTGATAGATTGGACAATTATTGCATGTAAATGTACCCTTAAATTTCTATGCACTTAGAATTTTTTAAATGAGTGAATTTTAATTTTTATAATACATTAAGTCTTTGTTATTTCATGCATACTAATATTTAGTTAAACGAGGTTATAATGATTATAAAATCCTGCTATTTCATATGATTTTTTTTAAAATCAAATAAATAGTTTAAAAATTTCTGTATTTTATGAGTTCTGAAATTTATCTTACGATGAATGCCGTTCATTAAAAGTTGCTCAATTTTGAGACCAGACAACATAAAATTAACCTTAATTCCTAGACTTAATGAGGGTTAAAGCCAAAATTAATTTATTATACTCTCTATGTAAAGATTATTCAGATATTTGATCAAAAGTTTAAACATAAACTTAAGAACTGTTTCAACATTTTGCAAAACATAACATTTGAAGAGTACTCACGTTTTAATCCAGATTTATCATTGTTAATTCATGAAGTTCCTTATCACTGTTAACAAAATAAAGACGTTTTCTTTTTTAAAAGTAATTAGCTTATTTATTGAAGGATGTCAAATATTTGGGTCAGAATACTTGTGTGATAATTAAAAACAGGGACGCCAAACTGGCACCAAGGGATGGCGATTATTAAGTGCTTTAGAGAGTTGGTATCAAGTACCTAGTGTCATTGTCATGAAAACAATGAAATTCTCCAACAGTAGCAAGCGGAAATAACCAATACAGAAACTGATTTTGTCATTATGCTAACTGAAATTATGTTGGGAATACGCGTATTTGCATTTCTAAAGGGAAATCATTTTGAAATCATTTTTAACACAAGAATTGGTAGGGTTTTGAAAGCTCTCTTTCACAGATGGAGAAATTTCAAAAGATTCTTCTACAAACTCACTAAACCAGTGTTAAAACCAGTAAAAATAATTTATTAGATAGCAAACCTTTGATTCGCAGAAGTATATTGCAAAATGTATCCTTAAGCATAATCAATAAGCCAGTATGTTGTATTTCTTTATACTTTAAATTTATTCATATAAAGTAAACCAAATTGTTGTTTTAAACATATTTTATTTAAAAAGCCAACACTGCTGGATTTGAGCATCGAGCAATAATATAAAACTTTCCGATTTTTTTAATCAAACGTCTGTAAAAACCTACGTAATTGAGCCAAATCGTTTAACTTCGGGCTTGCATAGATCGCTTTTTATTTAGATTTTTCTTGAGATAAGTTTAAATTTTTATTCACGATGAACAAACTAATCATTTGTAAATTAACACCAGATAAAATACACAAGTCCGTTTCCTTCAGCCGTATTGATAGATATCGCATAATTTCATAAGACGCGCGCTTCAAATTTAGATTGTCTTTAAATAAAATTTAGATAAGTGGTTCTGCCATATGTTTTTACGTAAGCATCAGTCAATAATGGCATTTAAGATGGAAATTTTATATTTATCTAGTTTTTTTTTTCTTAAAATGGGGAAAATCCTATTTTCAGTGAAAAATATGTATATTTTCATTGGGTTTCCCAAAATAAAATCAATCAAGGTCAGTAAGCATGTAAAGGTCAGTAAACAAATTAGTTATGATGTTGACACACACGAAAATAACCGATATATAGGCCATCCTTATATTTTATTTTTAAGCTAAAATATTTGTTTTTGATTTACGTATAATAATTCATACTTAAAATGTTAAGGTAGATATGATGGGTAACTTGTTGACCACCCAGCCTCCTTCATTCTGTTTAGCACAACTACATTTTTTGGAGTTAAGTTAAAAAGTGATAATAACTATGATCTGGATCAAATTCATTAAAAGAATCACTCCCACACATGTACCATTAAGAAGATCCTAAGGAGTTATAGTTTACCCACTCCCCTTCTTCAAGAAATGGGGGAAGGCTACATTATTGCAACTCAATTTCACCATATTTCATTTTTCATATTCAGTATACACCGATGCTTGGTATTTCAACATACCTTATATTAATTATGTAGTAGGTTGATTTACATTACTTGATCGGGTTGAAAAGAATAACTGAAAGGTAGTTAATGTTAATGAAAGTGTGCGACTACCCATTAAAAAATGGAACACTGAATGTTTACATATTTATGATAAAACAAAGTGTTAAATTATTGTAAAATGTGTTGGTATCAGGCAAAAAATCTGGTTCCAAGTTAACTTTTAGTTTTATTTGTGTATTCTTTTTTCGTAAAAATTCCTTTAATGTAAAACTTATTTATTTTTTGATATATTATCAGAATCGTGCTTTTTTCAATAAGATATGGATTCAATATAAAGCTCTTAAAATGTTTCAAGTATTCAGAATATACTGTGCATTGTTTATTGCTTATTGACAGAAATTGACACTTCTTAATGACCGAGACTAAATATATGAAACCTCTTTGAAATAAAGTAATATACACTACATATTGTTACGTATTTTACTGAATATAACTGTTTTCCTGCTTATATGAGGATATTCGAATTAATATGCTTTAAAGAATTATAGGCACCTTTTACCTTTTAAAAGCAAGAAACATTTTGACAATATCACGGAAAACAAAACAAGCAGTCCGTTATACCAGTCATAAGTACAGGAATTACTACTGAAATTAAAAATATTTGTAAATAATATTATACAATTGGCTGTGTGCATCGTTTTCACTCTCGTATTGATATATTAGTGGATGTAAATGTTGATAAATATGTATAAAACTTATTTAAAATAAAACTTATTTTAACTTTTTAAAAATATTCATAGTTTTCATTGAGTTTTCGATATTACTGTAAGTCATTCTCATTTAGTATAACCAATTAAAAACATTCAGAAGAAAAGAGTTGCAAACTCATGTACAGAGTAATTAAACGCTAAGAGATTATTTGTCTATTCCAAATAAACCTCTGTTGGACGGACTAATCATATTCTTTTCAGCCACCTGTCCGACATATTGGTAATTACCTGTCCGACATATTGGTAATTACCTGTACATTGTGAGTTTTGACCAAATTTATATGCGTATATATAATTATCACTTCAACAAAGCAATTTGAAATTTGTACTAAATTTTTAAAAATTCTGTTGTTTATTCCGAGCATATATTACCTGCACTCAAGATCGTCTGTGAATTGAAGTGAAGTAATGGAAATATTAATTGCGATTATATATACATAAAACAACAGAAAAAAGTCTGTGATTTGTTGATATCTCACTTCAGGGGAGCAAATATGAACAATTTGAAAACACTGCCATTTAACAGTTTATATCAATCAGAAGTATTTCGACAGAGTTGTCTTTCTTGTCTTAAGATGCCTCAGATTTTTATTTTGACAAAGAAAATGTTTAAATCTATTAATTATTGCATTCATTTATAATATGTATCAAATGCATAACAAAGATGAGTTTTCCAGTATTATAATGACAAACACAGCAACGTTCACAATTTGGTAAACGTTTTATTTTAAAAAAGTATACTGTAGTTTAAAGTTTACTTTGTAATCTGTAACTCATCTTCAATTTGTGGTAGTGAACATAGTTTACAAAATCTCTCGTTATTTAGGAATATTATAAAATCTACCAGGTTCAATCTCAAGTTGATGAGAAGATAAACGATATTTACTTATAAACTGTACATACACATTTGGTATTGTTTTTTCAAATATACTTGCAATTATAATCATTTGGAGGAACTTTCAAAGTAGCTATGGCCTTCTTGTATAAATATATCGGTTAACCCCTGTTTCACTTCAAGTAAAAATATATGTTCATTAAATTGTTCTCATATGTACCCAAAACCTAAATTGTTAATCAACTGTTTTATGTAAGACAGCCAACAATAAGAAACTACCTCTGTTTCACATACGTTTAACATATCTAGGTATATATTGCTTAAAATAAAAATCTCACTATTCTTTAATTTTATCCGATATTTCAACATTCTGTATTTTCTGTTTAACTGCAATGGTTTACGTCCCAGTTCAAAATATACCATCATAGATGTAACACTTTCTTTAACACCTTATACAAAATTACAAGAAATTTACATCTCTTTCTCTGATTTTTTTTCAATTATTCAAATGATTGGCTTTTTCTCTGATTTACACATGTTATACATGCATTATGCCATGTGTGCTGTTTCATCAGATTTGTTACATACGTTATTTAACGCATGTTTAACGTAATGAATACATGTGTAAAAAATATTTAATCAACATTAGCCATGTATCCTCTTAAAAATTGATTTGTTAAGAAATCCAGATTTAAGCCTTAATCTGACAGCTTAAATTTCGTTCACATATATGCGTCATATTTGTACGTAATAGAGGTAGGATATCAACCTGCTTTTAAGCTAAAGGTAAGGATTGCATTTTCATTTACTTGCAATTAAAAATTATGTACGATTGCTGGTTGCAATAGAGTCAACCTACAACCTGTAGCTCATTGATGTAGTTGTTCTCCGGAAAAATTCGGATTGAAAAACCATTATAGTCTGTCCCATATTACCGTTTCCATCACTTGTTATTGATTGGTTCACTCGTGATTCCAAATGGACCTTTTTTAAAACAATAACGCCCCATTGGTATAATAGAAGTAGTTAAATTCACAACTGTCAGGGTCAAGTGGTATTTGGTAAAAGCCACTGGACGCATCTAACTTCGACAAATATTGTAAGCTTCGGCATCATGTCCAGGCCGCGTCGTCACCAGCATTTTCAATTCAGTCAACATCGATTCTCAACTCAAATTCTTAAAAAAGAAAAGTACGTAAATTTGAGACCAATACTCAGGCTTGAGGCTAAATATTGACTTATGTGACGGTGGGCCTGATTTTGTAATAGTGATTTATAGCGCTCTTTCATAACGCATCAATGTGATTATGGTTATCGCTAGGTTGAGAAACCTAAGACAGTGTAATGCAGAAATAGTAGACACTTGCAATATCCAAATGATGTGAATCCACCTGATGTCAACAAACTAGTGAATTGCGACCTGTCGACATCAGAATCACACCCTCAAAAAGTCGATTTTTCTGACTTGCAAGCAGCGCTACAACCGTCATCTTTAGTGCCAGAACCTACCCACCCAACCAAACCCGTTTGGGACGATGTGTCATCAAACCAAAGAGATTTGATGACTTTAAAATGTATTCCATCAAATTTGATTTGTTGAATTCCTTTCAAGTTCATGTATAAAATGTGACTGTATCAATGTATGAATTGTTAATATGACTGGTTATGTTTTATCAACTTGCTTTACTTAAAAAAAATGTTTAGTATAAGCACACGCTTATGTTTATCCTGGCCCCGCCGTCACCAAAATTTTCAAATTAGTCAACTCAGTCCTCAACTCAAATCCTTAAAGGAAAAGTGCATGAAGTTGAGGTCAAAACTCAGATTTGAGGCTGAGTATTGACTTGAGGAAAGTTGGTGACGGTGGGGCCAGCTCTTTGGTTCTAGTTTACCCAATCCCATATGTGTATTACATCCTCCTTTATGTTGTAGTTTAAAATGGCTAGACAGAGCACGCGTTAAACTCTTTCTATTTTTCTTTATTTCCTAACGAAACAATCGTAAACACAGAATAATCGTAGACCAAAAAAAGCAACAATAGAAAAGAATATTTGCGGTACTAACTAGCTGGGATCAGAAGAGAAAGATCATGCATTGACCAAATAGCCACTCTGCGCATAATAATGGATCAATCAGTGTATGTCAACTTTACAGAATTTGAAAAAGCATTTGATAATCTTGAAAGGGAAATTCTGTGAAACTACTGGACCACTATGAAATACCAACTAAAATTATATCATTAATAAACATTATGTATAGTGGTGTAAATGTCGGGTGATACACAGAGGAGATACAAGTTTGAAATCAAAGCCGGTGTAAGACAAGTTCGCTTGCTTTTTCTTTCTCTGTTCTTTGGCCATTGACTGGATTATGAGAATTTCAACATCAGGGAAAAGAAATGGAATCCAGTAAAATCTTATGAACTAGCTTGATGTTCAGGATTTTGCTGATGACTTCGCTCTCTTATCTCACACTTACGACCAAATTCAAGAAAAAACATCAATCCTAGCTGAAAATGCAGCAAAGATAAGGCTCTAAATAAACAAGGAAAAAACGGCAGTTATGAGAATAAATACAAACAACATCAAAAACATAGAAATTGATAAACACATCTTGAAAATGTGACATCATTTATATATCTAAGATGTTAATAACCATCTTGAAGACACTGATGATGATGTAAAACTAAGAATGGCAAAAGCTTACACTGCATATGGCATGCCTCGAAAAGTATGGAAATCAGAGCATATAACCAAGACCAAACTTAGAAAAGTTAATAGCAACGTAAAATCAGTACTGCTTTATGGGTCGGAAACATGGAGCCTGAAAGTGGCCAATGTAAAAAAATAATCCAATCTTTTGTAAACAGATGTCTGAGAAACATCCTTCAAGTATGGTGGCCAACAAAATCACAAATGAAGACATTTTGCAGAAACCAAATGCCTACTTTACAAGTAATAAAGAAGAGAAAATGGAAATAAAGTGGACAAACCTTACGAAAAGGCTACACTTTCATTAATTGACAAGCCCTTCATTGGACACCACGAGGAAACAGAAAAAGAGGAAGATCAAGACTGGCCGTGAAAAAAATGGCTGAGATAGGACATAGCTGGAACACCATCCACCCACTATCAAATGACAGGGATATGTTGAAAAGAACTGTCGGTGGCCTATGCTCCATGGTGTCATAATACGTCGAATTTAAATTAGATAAACATACAAGCTAAATTATGAAAGTGGATTACATTCACTGCTTATTATCATTTATATAAAAAAACTTTAACGTCCGTCCTCCTTTAGCCATTTTTCGCTTTTTCTGAGCAGTAGATACAAAATCAGGAAATATTTTAAATGGGTTGTTCACGATTTAAGCTCAATATTTTCAAACTTGATTTTTCCATTTTGAATGTCTACAATGCTCACCTAAGCTCAACTAAGCTAAATTCTAAACGTCAATTGTCGAGTCACCAGAGAGATACAGAGCTGACATGTCTTTTTGTTAACAAAACTCGTGGCGTTTATTGTTTTGTTGTTTTTGTTTTCATATACAATGTATATTGGTGCGTGGAGAAAATACCATATTTTAAACCAAATAAGACGTGATAAATACTTTAACTGTTTGATAGTATTAACAATGAACTTGAAAATAGAAAAATCTAATTAAAGGAAGCTTTTCAAAGTATATACAACCTATGAAAAATAAACAACAACAACATGGCACCAGTCTTGTGTACATAACAACAAATTGTGAGCTTTGTATCCCACTTAAAACTTGACAGCTGAGTGACGTTAAAATTTTGGCTGACCATTTGAATACCTTAGGTTATAATTGTAGACACAAAAATTGGTAAAAAAAATTTTCCGCTCAAATCGTGACTATTCCCCTTTAAATAATTGCAAATGTCATGCGCTGTTTGTTTAAATCGGTAGTAAGCTAAGATTATTACTATAATATCATAATAAAATTTATATAGCGCAGAAATATAATCAAAATTATTCTAAAGCGGTAAAAAACTAGAATTGATGTAGAATATACCAAATTCAACTTACACATAATGAAAATTTAGAATGGACATACTAGTATAGGTAATAAAAAATGTTTTAAAAATAAATCATCTAGTAGCATTACAAAATAAAAATGAAAGTCTACTAAATACAGACAAGAAGATAAAATAACTCCATTGTTGTGTTAACGATTAAAAGCCAATTTTAAAAAGTGAGTCTAAAGGCACTTCTTAAAACTGCATAGGTTTTGTTCATGTCAGGAGGTTGTTTCAGAGTGGTGCAGCTGCGCTTACATCAAAACGCCGAATCCCACACAACTGGAACACTCAGAACTCAATAATCTCGCTGGGGTGCACAAATTTACATGGTTTTGAATATATAACGGAGACATCCCATGTAATGTCTTAGATACAGTTATTAGAATATTATACTAGGTTCGGAATTTCACTGAAACCAACGTTGTATGTATCAATGATTTATTGTTTGATTTGGTTCAATCTATATGCACAATAGGTTTATGATGCTTTAAAGTTTTTTTATAATATAAATTGTTACAATGTTACAAAATAAATTGTTTTGTATTAATTTTTGATAAATAAAAGAAGGCATATGTATTGTTTTCACTATTTTGTTTTAATATGAAGTTCAATTTTTAAAACAACTAACGTCAATGTTTGAATTCTATTTATGTGTTGTGTATTTTAATCAAATATTAAATGAAATCCATTGATCATACAAAACACTTTTAAAACAGACAACATAATCCAGAAAATATTGTATTTATTGAATATATGACATGTAATAAAAATGTGTGAAAATAGAAGGTTTTTTTTTGTTTACCCACGCAAGAATTGAACAAATAAATTGCAAAATAATAACTTTATTTCAATAATTTTAATTTTCAAAGCAGTTAAGTTATTGTAATTTTTAAGTTCAATGTATTTTCTTCATGGCGTGAGTTGGTCATCTTCAATACCATAAGCGGCCAAGTGTTTTTCTGGCATTTCGGACCTGTAAGAAAACGTTTGACTTCAATATTAGACAGTCTATGTAAACCTAAAAATAATCATAAATTCTTTTGTTTTTAAGAGGAATGAAAAAAAAAATGCTTCAAAAGAAATCTATCAGTTACCGTAAAAAAAGTAAAATTAATATAACCCGTATTATTACATCATATTATTACATTATATCAATTTAAGTGTATTTGAAACTCAGAAAATTGTAATGAAAGAAATCAATTCTTAAAACATTATGGATTTCTTTTTTTCAGAATCCTATACATACTCGTAGATTCCATGTGTACATTATGCACAGATGGTTTATAACAGAAATGCAATCAGCTACGGATGAACAATCGCAGAGAAACTTTATTTCTAAATAATTACATGTATACAAATTCCCAAATAGTTTTAGTTACATCTATTATATGTTTAAAAATGACAACGTTTGAAAATCATCACGTTGTATAAAATGTATTGACATTAGAACACTACGAGTAGCCATATATTTACCATTGTATCTATGTTATAAATCTATGATAAATTTGAGGATTTAGCAAAGATAACTTTTCAATACAAGAATGAGTAACATCTTGTACAAGCTGTTTTACTAAAAACTATGACGTAACAGTTCTGCAAGTGTACTACATGCATACAACTTGTACTTGTGAATTAATCAAAATGATTACAATTTTATTTCAAATTCAATTTAATTTATGTCATTTTCAATGAAAAAGATGTATCATTATTATTCGTAATTATTTTTTTTTTTACAGTTTCTACAATAATCTAATATCTTTTGTTAACTTAAAATATTTAATATCAATAGTATTATTACATTTACAAATTCTTTTTACGGTCGTTGATTTTAAATACAATAATTGCAATGGAAACACAGTAACTGTTGTCTTTCAACTTTTAATGAATTCATCTAAAACAAAAAGCATGCATCTTTTTATTACAAGTCTTTTGACTAAGAACGCCCACGACCTTTGAACATCGTTTGAACTATCGTTTAAACATTGAAAGTTATGGTCTTTATTTTTTGATTTGGAACTGGATCAAGCAATGTTATGTTTTGATGCTTTAGCTATAATCAGTCAATCAAGACACTGTAACTGACGTGCGCAAACGTAAATATTGCAACATGCTACGCTATCCATTTGGTTAATTGGTTCATATTATGTTTCGTGTTCTCTCGGGAGTTCTATGATATTAATTATTAAATATTTAATGCAACAGTTTGCCTTCAAATGAAGCCTAAATATTATCTCGATTGAAAAGTGGTAATTAAAAAATGAGATTACGGGCGTTTTATTGCAAATTGATTGTTTGATCACCGCGGCGTGCAGATGACTTCAACTTTGATCAGTTTCTTCGTGAACTTATATATTTTACTTTTTTGTGTGACCTATGATTAAGCTAATGCGCCGTGATTTTTAAAGTCTATCAGTGTACAACTCCCACCCCCACGAAAGGTATTATTCATGATTATCAAATACATTCTGCAAGGAAATATATTAACAATATCCACCGAGTTTTAAGTCCTTCTTCAAAGATTTCACTATACATTATAGAAAAAAAATAATAAAAATAGATATACTGGAGTCAAGGAATTCTAAAAGATTTGTGTCTTTTAAATCTAAATCTCGGAATCTCTTGGCTTGCAAAGATGAAAAAAACCCCCCAAATTGCTGGCAGTTTCAACTGTTCTGATATAAGTCGCACAAATTAGTCCTCGAGAATAAATTAAAAACATTTGATCTTATATCCCTTCGAAACGTGTTGATAGACGAAATGGTTTTGGTTTGTTTTTATTTGCTGTTGAAATATTTTGTCCAGGTTCTCTTTAAAAATTTATGGAAAGCCCTCTCGATCAAACTTGATTTTACAAGATTTAATAAAAATAACGAACCAAATAAAGACATGTACGTGTAAGAATATGATAAGATTAAAGTCAATTTTTGAAAGTTTTACAAAATCAAATCATTATTATTATAAAACTAATTACTACGAATATTTTTATGATGCAACATCAAAAACACAGATCGTCTTTTACAGAAATCACAATTTTTTCTGTTAATACAGTAATCACAATTTTTACTGTCAATATTGTTTTTTCCTAAACTTTCTATTCATAGTATCAATCCATATCAAACTGTTGGACCCTCGGAAATGGAGTTATTTCTAAAGATTGAAATGTCCTCTATAATACTTAGTGGTGTTGTTATTGGTTAATGTTGACACTAAAGAAACCTGGATGCTTACATGTATTTTTACAAATTACATATACTCGCTCAAATAAATTGTGGTTGCACTTGTTTTCCAGTTAATGGTTTTGACACTTCCACAAACTTCTAATTTCATAAGAGAAACAATATCTATCTCAAAGCTATTTATTCTGTATCTCACAGTATTTCTATGATGTTGGAAACCAGGCCATAATATTTATTTATAGTTTTATATTAATTCGCTATATGAAATGAAACTTCTGACAAATGCGACGAATCATTAATTAATATAACTGAAGTACTACACATTTTAATGAACGAAGGAAATGGCGACTTCTTAACGCACGTATGTGGTGAATTTGCGCACGTGTTAATCCGTTTATCCATCATTAACAGATATTTTGCATGTATTATTTTGTCTATCTATGAATATGTATGTTTTTAAATTTCTTTCACTATCTATCTATCTATCTATCTATCTATCTATCTATCTATCTATCTATCTATCTATCTATCTATCTATCTATCTAT
>WFKH01011801.1:9941556-9953988 GCA_016163765.1 Magallana hongkongensis
TATCTATCTATCTATCTATCTATCTATCTATCTATCTATCTATCTATATGTATCTTTCTGTCTGTCTCTGTTTTTACTTATTTTCCTCATCAATGCAGAATTTGTACAAAAACAGTACAAGTACATGTAATAGTAAAAAAAAAAAGCCCACCATATTACTAATGTTGAGCAAGTGTTGCTTCATAAAAGACTTGCATTCAGTTTTACAATTTTGTATCATTAAAGGGTGCGACTGCAACGCTTAATGATAAAAAGTTTGTATCATTAGCGGTTGAGAGTGTAGATATTTGCTTGTTTCATTAAGCGTTAGGGTTTGTGTGCATTTGTGACGTCTAATGATACGATTTATCATTAAGCAGCGATTTGTCATTAGCGGTTGGAGATGTCAACTGTTAATGCTATAATTTATAGCATTAGGTGTTGCATTTCAATGATATTTATATCATTAAGCGGCGTTGTATCATTAACGGTTGTTACAACATTGCATCCCTTTTAAATTCAGCCCGCAACATTCCATAATGATAAATATTACAAAAATAAGGTGTTTGTTATCCTTTTCCTTAACTAATCAAATTAATTACTTTTGAAATAATTTAGTTCAATTTATAGCTTTGATAGCATGATGTAATAACACATTCATGCATTTTTATTTTTCATGATATCCATTTTATAACTATATATATATATATATATATATATATATCTATATTTAAATTGCGTTAGAGCAAAGCTACTTTCTGTATGAAAAATATTTGGATATAATAGGATTTTTATTTACGAAAGCAAACAGTGATGATGCAAGGGCACTACCTCTGTAGCAAATTCTTTGTTTAAGCGTTTCGTTATTCAAGTTGATTTGATACATGATTTTTGTGTGTTTTTTTTTATATACGTAGTTGTGGGCGTGGCAGGAATTGGGGTGCATGGGGTGGGGTAGTGGTAATAAACGGATGTATTCAATGTTACTGGTGTGGGAGAAATGCTCCAAAACATCGTGATGTAAATATTGACAGAGAACTTTTGACTTATTTACTCGGATTAAATACAGTTTAACTAGATCAGCCCTTTATCTGGTCAATTTAGAAATAAATAGTTTACCTTTTTTCTCTTGACGAACTCGTAAGACAACATTGTTTGCGTAGAGATTGAGGAATCTCTGATATTAACAATGGTATCGGACATAATGCTGACAAATTAATCTAAATGGCGCTTTAAAAACGATTTAACACCAGCATGGGTAAGCGTAAATAATATAAACGGTCCTTCTTATTTTGTGAAATTTCACGTTATTAACGTTAAACACGTACGTTTTTCATTATAAATTATTGTTGTCTTCAATAGCTTACTGTAAGGAGTGTTTTTAGTTAAAAAAAAAATTTGCTTGGTTTCTACAGCAGAGACATTTCATTTAAACAATGAAATATTAGATTTTTTCTTTCTTTTGAAATAAAACAACGCAAATCAATTCTTGTTAGGTCAATTCTTCCGATTGTCGACAAAGCCGAAAACATTAAAGGTATCTGTACATCAATACTATAAGGGGGGAAATGTAGCATCTAACGGTTTGTATTATGATTAAATAAACAAGTCGCATCCCCCTGGCAATGTCTCATGTCAGACACTGGCAATGACTGATGATGTCGAACCCGATGAGAATTCACACAAATAAAATTACATTTTTCAAATTGGTCTTTTTGCCGGAGATCCACCATTTTTTGGCATTTGATCGCCCATAGTCGAGCCACTTATTCCCTCAATATTAGGTTGTCTCAATTACTGTGATGGAGATATCAGCTGCTAGTTTGGGTTCAAATATGGGGGTGTGATTGATCTACTCATTGCTGATCTCTAGTATTACTATTTTAGGTTGCTTTGATCTGTGAAATGATTTCTTAGATAACCAAATACACGTAGACATACTCTCTCTCTCTCTCTCTCTCTCTCTCTCTCTCTCTCTCTGGTGAAGGTTTCAAAGATAATTTATCAAATACACCTGTTTTGCTTTGATATTGAACATGTCAGATACAAAGGGTAGGAAATTTAAAACCTTAAAAGAAATTCATATTTTTATCAATATTTGGTAAATGCTCTGAGTTATCAATGAATGAATGATTTCATTTTGTATTTGTGGAAGTAAAAGTCTGGAGTAGATTAAGTGATATTTCATCACTATGTGTTGTAAATGTACACAAATCTTTCAGTTTAATGTAAACAAACCCGTCAAACAACGTGTAAAGTGGCTAGTGTGTGCAAATTTAACCATGAACTAAAGCATTATATAATAGGCTTTTGTCAATAGTTGCACGATTGCATGATTAGTAGTAAATTTATATTGTCACGATTAGGGTTCTTTTATTTGTCAATACATTTTATACAAAGTGATGATTTTTTAAACGTTGTCATTTTTTAAACATATAATAGATGTAAATAAAACTATTTGGGAATTTGTATACATGTACATGTAATTATTTAGAAATAAAGGTTTCTCTGCGATTGTTCATCCGTAGCTGATTGCGCTGCTGTTATAAACCAATACACGATAGTAATGCGAGACAAAATGTCGGTATGTCTACTCATTTACATGTACAGATGTAGTTGTACTAAGGGGACTTGTTATGGCGGAACAAGAGAGAATTAGTTTTCTTCTAACTTATTAAATTTACATGATCATAGATTGGATATTTAGTCTTTGGCCAGAATGCACCTAATTTGCAACGCTCTCGAGAACCTATAGATGAAAGAAACTTGCTCCCACACAAAAGTAATTAGGTGAGTGAACCGTATGAATATGAAGTTGCTACTCAGAGAATTCATTGCAATTCCGGTGAAAATACCCGCTTCATGAAACTCTCCGTCCTATTGCACTAATCAACTAACCATAGTCAGGCCCAGTGTGAATTCGACATTTCGCAATCGTAACATTTTTGATAACGTTAAGAAAAACTTTAAAGCATTATTGGTATACATTTCTGATAAGCGTTGAACAAAATTGTCTTAAAAATTATGAACTTACTTTATGAGACGGATGTTGTTTAAGAGCCATTGGATGAACATTTGAGTGTCTCTAATTTTATCAATCCTTGATAAATTCTCTCTCCGTAGGACAGGTGTTGGCTGTTCTATATCATTGGTAAATGTGGGACCCTGAATCCTCTGGTTTATAGGCTCTTCACCATTGACAGAAGAGTATGTATTTGGAACTGGTAAAATGTTTTCAAGAACTGTTCTTTTCCCCGCAAAATGAAAACCATTGCATCTACACAAGTTGCCGCCAAGTCCTCTATTGCAAGCGTTTTCACAGAACTTTTGAACTGAAAATGCACCTAAAACTGTTGAACAAAAAGCTAAAACACACAGCGATTGCAGCATTGTTCTGTTCATTGTTGCCGTTTGGATGTAATGTCCTCGAAGTCCAAAAGCTGCCTTAATATATGTCCGAGAAAATCTAGTCCGTAAATATAAAAGGTCACAGTAAAATCTGATAGAGGAAGTGTTGTGATTTAAAGACAAATTTCTAAACAAACTTCACAACTCTTACGTTTATGTTGACAAGCGCAGTTGGAAATTCCTTGGTTGCTGGTTGCAAAATAAAATGTTTTACCTTTTTTTAACTTGATTTTTTTCTCACGTCATTCGCGACTTTTCACGATCAGAGGCTTCTTCTTCACCTGGGTATTGCAATGTGACAACTGAACTGCTCTATCATTACCATACATATGATTCAATAATTCCCTTTTTATTGGAGATGGGGCTCTCCTCGTGGGTTTTTATCACCAGCAAGTCTTCGTTTCGCTTACTCTCTGTTTAATTATCCTTTTGCCAGCTAATTTATAGTTCACTGCCGCTGATGTCATTATTTCATATTGCCATAAGGTGGTCCCTAGATACCAAATATTTTGTGGGGGGGAAATGAATAATTAAATCCGACTTAAATACAAATAAACGTATATTATTTCTCGTCTTTTTTGTTGTCTTCTGTGCCTTGAATTTTTACGGTTAATGAAAATCTTAACATGGTTTTTGTGTACGATTGTCCAGTGTAAAAGGTGTATTTAAGCTAAAGAAATTGCAACAAAGATTATAATTCTTTATTTCCTGTATAATGGTCTTTCTGATAAGGATATCAACATGATTGATTTCCGGGAGTAGCCAAAACGCCTACCGCATGAGTTCATCAAAATCTCGAGAGAAGAGCTTTGGACATTTTTTCCTTTGGACAGCGCACATGTATGCGTTGTGTTGTTTGTTATGATTTATGATCTAACGAAGCAGATTGAATATAATCTACATGAAGTTGTCAAACAAAATGTCTACATCGCCCTACGGTGGAATTTTTTACCAAGTCAAAAGCAGTCAGACCTTATCAAGCGTTAAGGAGTAATTCTATTTCGTTTCTACATTTAGGGAATAAAAAGGTCAAAAACTATACTTTTTTCAAATCTTTTAAATGAAATCGTAAACATTTCTGTCTTTGCATGCCTGTAGACTTGTCTGCTTTTTATCTTATTTTCACCATTTGTCTCTTATGACTTTGTATAACTATAGTCGTGGTATAGCTTTAATTTGAATCACGATTTTCGATATTGTTGATAAATAATTCTAATGTTTTTTTTCTGACAAGGTTTTTCTAGTGTAATTCGATATTGCAATAACTTTTTTCACATCATATAAATGCCTTTTTGTGCGCTTTCCTTTATCAAGGAATTTGTATTAAAAAAGTTTTATTAAGGTATTTAAAGTGGATTATGTGGGGGTTTTTTTCCAAATAAATCAGTATTTCAAAAACTTTGGAATTGAGCAAGAATGGGCAGCTGACATTTATTAGAGAAATATAAAAAGAGATATCAGAAAGGTGTGTTTTGGAGTGTAGAATCTAAATATAGATACGAGTACTAGCTGTCATCCCAGACTCCCACAGTGCCACTTGTCCTCATCCGACGTTTGTCAGGTATATCTGCTAGCATTCATATGCTTTAATCAAATTAAGGCTATTGTTTACGTGGCATATGTCATGAATTATATTCGGATGGAGTTGTGACTGTATTGTTAAGTCACCAATAGGGTAGTGCGTTTGCCAAAAGGACGAAACAATGATTAACATCAAAAATGCATGTACTGTTATGTTGTCGGTATAAATGATCTCTATAATACGGTGAATAATCGCAAAGATAGTATATCTGGCGGTGTTGATGACATTAGCATGTCGAATTTGCTATGGTACTTTGTTCCGACAAGATAAAACATTTGCATGTACCTTACCATCATAATAATATTAATAAATACCGTATATCCGGTAATTTTCGCGATGATCAATTTTTACTTTTTCCGCGATCACTTTCACATCACAAAATATACATTACGCAGAAATTATATTCGGTATTGTTTGTTATAAGAAACATTTTGAATCGCAAAAAATGACTGACGCAAATAAAAAAAGATACACATTTTCCCCACTTTTGTGACACGCGAAAAAAACACGGATATACGGTATGAGGCAAAGTTTTGTTTGGACAGAAAAGAAAAATTAATATCATTCTAAATATTTTTGCTTTCAAAATCAATCGAATCTATATAAAGTTTTGCTTTGCAAATAAGAGTTTATTTCACAAAAAATTGAAAAAATTCAGCTAGTTTCGTTAATAAAAATCATTGTAAAGTTTCTTCAAAGTATTCAAAATTATTATTCATATGAAAATTTAAACAAAATGTCATTTTAAAAATTTAATTTTTGTTGTCGATCCTTTAAAAGAAAGTGTATAACCATGGATCGATGATCTCACAGATAAAATTGGCACATTTTCACTTTTCATGAAGTCTACGTAAATATGCGATGTCACTGGCAAAATACATCTGAACTACTTTAATAAGGACCTTCAATTAAACAAGGGCCCATGATGAAATAACGTTATAAATTTTAAAACGTGAGTAATTCTATTTCGCTTGCGACCATTGACCACGTTCTACATTTAGATGAATAGAATTTTTAAATGCTAGGTTTTTATCTTAATGATTTTAATCTCACGCGATTTGTCAAACCACTTACGGACAAGCAACTTGTTCTTTTGCCCCCTCGCGATAAATATAGAGGTCATATTCTTCTTCTCTGATAGTGGATGGCGAATTTGTCAATGAACATATTTCATGGTATCCGGTTCGCATACGTCACAAAATTCTTGAAATAATTTTGCGTCGTAGTTACACAAAAGTTCAATTGCGTTCGAGCATGTCTGAAGGATTAGGCGTTGAATCAGTCCGAAATATCCTGTGCCACAGCCCAGCTATCATAAAGAGAGGCGGACTGCTTTTTCAAGTTCATTTTTGCTTTTGTAAACAATTTTGATTTCTAAATTTAACTTAGATACTCCTTTTTTATTAATGATGGTAATTTAGAAGTGCAACAATTTTCAACAATTCGTGTCTTCACATAAAAAATACAAACAAAACTCGATAGATATCTTATTTCTGTAAAAAGTACTGATCGCTTTTTACGTGTCATCACACTGCCTGAAGTCCACCAGAGAGCTGAATAAATATCAGATATCGAATTGTAACATTCGTTATTATTAGGGAAGTAATTGCATTAGAAAAATTAATTTATTGGTAAGAGATGAGTATATTTTTGTGGAGATTGATTCATCAATTATTTAGCTACGGGATTCTGTTGCTCGACCACTCTTTGAATGCCATTTCTCCAGAGAAGAAGAGGCTTACAAACAAGGTAATTCAACCATAAACCGCTCTATTTGGTTTCATCATTGGCATCAGCAATGATAGTAATTAGAAATAAAGTAAACACCACAAATAAAGCTTGTCAGAACCTTCAACCTGAGTTCTAGTTGAAGAGGATATTACTTTTTCCGTAAAATATCAAATTGTTTGAATAATTTTGTTCCTTTTTGTTCTCAACTTGAAAAAGAGAAGACAACCTAAGGAACACTACTTCCCCCGAAATCTTGAGTTATATTTAGATTCTTCATAAATTTTTGAGTTAAAAATTAGGAATTGTGAGTGGATTTTAATCCCAAGCATTTTCATATTGATTAGAATATTTTACAAGAAAAAAAACAACAAGAAGAGTTGGTTTTGAACTTATGAGATGAAAGAAGAATAGAATACGAATACTTTTAACAACATACTGCAATATCTCTATTAAAGTATTTTGTTATTTATTTATTTGCTTTTTTATTATCAAGAAATTCGATGTACACAAGTTTCATTCAGAATGTTTTACATAAATTACATTAAACCATAAAAAAATTAAACATTCAAGCATCAACTCTCTCTCGTGATACTTATAACAACCCCTCCAGCTGATTATCGTAAGTATCATGCATTTGTATTACACACGCGGCTCTAATGGACATTGTCAGAATTGATTTCTGGTCAGAAGTCGCATAATTTTAGTACCGGTCAACTCTTTATTACAGTTTTGACCGGAAATAAAGATTAAAATGTAGGTGGTTTTTGGTTTTTGGTTAAAAAAAAACACCAGTTGCAGTTCCGGTTGCGTTAAAAATATAGAAATGTATATAATAGACCAGTTTTCTTAATTTTTTTTTTTTTTAAATTTTGTTACACATATTATTTACACATTCTATTACAAGATGAATTAGAATACTTATGAATTAAAATACTTATACATGATTTTCAATTGACAATGGTGGATACATGTATAGGACAAATACCAAAGAAAAAAAGCAAATACTGGTGCAATTATATTTACATTTTACAGTATCTAAAACTACGAATCGGTTTTATAATGTATAGTCCAATACATTTCATCAATGACTATTTTAATATTTGATCGTACAATTGCTGAAAATTATGTAAATAGAAGTAAAAAGGAATCATTCTTTGAATATTATGAGGTGATCAAATACGGTCGGGCGTAATCAAATCTATCATAAAGCCCTTCGGCTTTATTAGATTTGATCATTCCAGACCGTATTTGATCACATCATAATACTCAAGGAATGATTTTTTATTCCTTAAATAATATCTGTTTTTTTTTATTCAGAAAGAAAAGGGAAGGGTGAGATTGTAAGGAGAAGTGGGGGAGGGGTGGGGGTACATTTATTAAACATTTGTCATTTGTAAAAGGTAAGCCGACAAAAATTATTCAATATTAAAAATGAATAGGCTATTTCAGGTAAATACACTAAATACACAATACAGATATCATCAGTTTTCTTTAATTTTTTTATTTTAAGTTTGTTAGATTTAATAAGTTCATTTTATCTTATATGTAAAGATTTATCCATCAAACATAAATTCAGTTTGTTATCAAAAATAAACTTAGAAAAATAAATTAGAATCGAACAAATTTAAGATAAACAACATAAAAAACAACACTGTCCATTGCCTATATAAGCGCAAAATATTTAATTAAAAATAGAAAATTTGGTCTGAAAAGTGAAAATAAAAGATTAAAAAAAAAACTTTTTTGATACCGGTACCTTAGGCATTCATGACTTAAATGTGTGTTTTATAAACATATTTTATTTATTTCAAAACACCCCGAGAAATTGCTAAACTGCAGGTAATCTAGCATGCGTTCATTAACCCAAGACCCAGATTAGTTTAAACGAAATTTTGGCGGGAAGGATGTAAATTGATTCTTGGGAACGTAATTGGTATCTAGAGTTCAAGGAGGAACCCTTTATTGCTCGTAACAAAAATTTTGCGACACTGGCGCCACAATACATAAAATTGTCGCCTTACTATTTCAAGTCCATGGCAACACTTAATTTGATTTCTTTTATCAATTAGATAGTAAGTAATGTGTAAACCATATTTGAACACCATTTTTTGCATGTATGTTGTGTCATTACTTGATATGTGTGAGCACCTAAAGGTAATTATAATCCCTCGTTATAATAATACTATTATTAATCTTCATTTATAGAGATCATTTACTTAAGAGTATTATTCATTATTTCAAAGTATATGGGGCAATTTTTTTTTATAACCAAAATTTTGAGAGAAAAAAACTTAACTTTATATCATTTCAATACTTATATGACGATATACCGGTAACTTTCCTATTTAGACATTTGAACTCAATCGCGTTACTGGGGGCTAATTCTCAGTATAATTAGGCTATCAAACCTATAAAATCAAAAGAGTATCGAAAAATCACCCTTATTTACCAGAACTAGAGATGTATTTACAAATAGTTCCGTGTAAGGCCGTGCAAGAGCGGTTTTTGTTGTTGTTTTTTTTTAGATTGAAGTGCCCTTTTACCTTGCGGAGCAAAGTTTATCAAACCCTGCAATTCGCAAACAATCAGCTATTTTGGAACACACTGCTTGTAACCTAAACATATAAATGATATTTACCCGACAATTATTTAAATGATAATTATATTTTAAACTAATTATTCTTTACTTTCTTTATCCACATTATGGAAACAAGCTTCAATGTTGCTTTGGACAGTTAAAAAAAGTTTTAACATAAAGCGGTTTATGGTTGGTCAAGCATTATGATGAGTGACAAAAATTCAGTATGTGATTCATATCTACCTATTTTGGAATGTTTACATTTCCAAAACTCCTTCCTTATATGAATCTACTGGAGGTCCAATTCATTAACTTTTTAAGATGATATAGTCATTTTCCTAGGGTTTGCAATGTACTTTTCATGATACATGTATACATAGCTAGATAAATAATAACAAAATCACACTTTGACATAATCCATGCAAAAAGTCATAGTCAATATTTGGACCCAAATATTAGTTTAAAATAATCCATAGAATATCTTATTTCAATTGGGATAGCTTAATCTTCTGCCGATATGTATTGCTTTTAATGGTATTTCATGTTATATTTCATTAAAAAAGCATTTAATGCGAATAAGATTTGAAACAGTTCGTGCATAAGTTCTAACTAATCCAATTTTAATGTAATTTTTATATAATAATACTCCCAATCCATGTAAAATTTTCAAAGAAGTCTCTGTTGTAATAATGAATATCATGATGGCCGTCGTAACTTAAGTATGCAAATATTTGGAGTCGAACCACAATTTTGCGTATATAACACGACCCACTTATCTTCGTTGAATTCAGTTTTTGGAAATCTTGCAATTGTTTTTATTTTTTATAACAAAATACCAATTGTCATGATATGGTTGAAAATACAAATAATTTATGTTTTTGCGAGACTTAAACATAATTTTTTTAACAAATTTAAAAAAAAATTCTTTTAAATACAGTCATGTATGTTCTTTGTCAAAGCAAAATAATAATGCTATATGTTTTATATTACTATATTGACGAATCAGGTTATACCAATCACAGAAATAGGGAGATTTTGCCATGTGAAAATCTGTGACTTCTTACAATGCGATATGGACTGGGCCGATATTATTTAAACAGCAATAGTCGTCGGAATCAGTTTATGTTATCTTTGCAACCGTGCTAAGAAGTATCTAGCAGAGCTAAATAAGCCGATCTTCTGAGAGTCTATTGTAAGTGAAGGCTATAAAAGGGCTGAATACGCCTCATAGTGTAGGAAAGGAAAGGCTACATAGGGCTGAATAAGCTTTTTACTATAGGTTGCGCCAGTTGATCAACAAATGTAGCTTTGACACTTGGCAATAAAGGCTGAATAAGCCTGTACGCAAGTGTCAAAGTGAGCTAGGGAAATCAACTGGCTAGAGACCTCAGGTCAGTAGACAGGGCCCTTGGTAAGACCAATTGTCTGGGGCATTGGTCATGGTGTAGATCCGTCGGTAGCATGGACTATTGGTTAGTGACGTTGGTCTCAGATAATAAGGGAGAGACATTAAATTAGGTAAGGGCTTAAGATAAATCCCTATAAAATTTACATTTGATTTTGGTGCACCAATCGTCGTAAATATCTTCATATTAAAGAAATCACGCTATATACAGTATATTTATTCAGTACGTTTCTTACATGAAAGACAAATTTATTTATAAAATAGTGTTTTTTCGCAGAATCCCGCGTGTAACCGGGTATGTGACCACATACAAATAGTAACCACTCGGCAGAACTTTTGGTTGGATTCTGTAGATCAAGGAAATTCTTTTCGTTTGTTTCTTTAATCAAGGTATAGTGTGTTTGTATTTTATTGTTTAAGATGGCTTCTCTTGACTTGGAACGAGAACTGACGGCTCTTCTTGAGGAAAAAATGGAGCTAGAGACATGTATCAAGCAGCATGAGGATGTTATACATGTACATTCAACACCAAGACCTCGCAAAATTAGGATTCGTGAGAACTACGACTCGGGAATTGCCAGTGGTCGACCTTCCTCCATTATTCCCAGGAGCCTTTCGGCTGACCATTTTCCCGATGTAAGACCAGATAGACAATCTGATCGTACCCGTGCCGAAGTAAAGTTTAATGAGAAAATGGAGATAAGGGGTGAAACAAATAGGAACGACATTGGACCTGGGGTGGATGCTGGTAATGTCACTGAGAGGCGTTATCGCAGACCAACTGTCCAAGGAAAAGAACCCGAGACTCGAAAGTTTGATAGAGGGGAGCTCAAAGCTGCATCCTATAATGTCAGTGGTCAATATGCTACAGTTAATGCCCGTCTTGTTGAAAACAAAGCACCAGTTACGTTGTTTAAAGTGGATTCAAATGCAAAAATGGTGTGCCAGAATACTGTGAAGGGACAATTTCAGAAAAGAGAAAGACGGTTGATATCAGTAAACGAGTATGCAAGCTTGATGTCGAACCCTTGTACAAAGACTCAGTGATACGTCAAATTGGAAAACAAACCCGTAATGCGACCACTTTCCCAGACGCATGGAAACAGAAGGCCTGAACAAAGCTAACTAGTTGAAGTAGCAGTGAAAAGCGACAAGAAACTCTTGCTTTGTAGTCACTATATACACCACCACAATTTGCAAGAAGTTGAGAAGGCATCGCAAAAGACGGCATCATACTGGTGAGGATAATGATGCTAGGATAGACGCACTGATTCAAAGAAAAGCTCAATGTGAAGACAATGAGTCTGTTACCAAATCATAGGTAAAACCATGATCTCCAAGAAGTACTTTTATAAAGTATAATCGAGACCAAATATGACTATTCTGATGTCTCTTTTTAATTTTCTATGGAAAAAAAGTGAAAAAAGTTATCATACGGCTTATATGATATCATATCATATCACATGACTTAGAGAGGTGGGTGATGTGACGAATCATGTTATACCAATCACAGAAAATAGGAATGTTTTGCCATGGTGATAACCTATCCCCCCTTACAATGCAATATGGACTGGGCCGATATTATTTAAACAGCAATAGTCGTCAAACTCAGTAGATGTGATCTCTGCAACCGTGTTGAGAAGTATCTAGCAGAGCTAAATAAGCCGATCTACTGAGAGTCTATTGTAAGTGAAGGCTATAAAAGGGCTGAATAAGTCAGGCACGTAGCATCGTTTTTGAAAGTGGGGG
>WFKH01011801.1:9954388-9972558 GCA_016163765.1 Magallana hongkongensis
GATTAGGTGAGGGCTTAAGATAAATCCCTGTAACATTTACATTATATTTTGGTGCACCAATCGTCGTACGCGCGGTAACGTTATTTAATTTGCCTGCACGGCCTGGTGTGTTATAGGACCGCCGATATCCAAAAAATATTAATAAGCATTAAATGCTTATATTTACAATTTATTAACTTCTTGCCTTGTCTGAAAATGTGATTTATACCTCAAAATTACTCTATTATTCTAAGTGTAAGTTCAAATTAATGGAAGAGCCACTGTAACAGCCACAAGCTTGAACTTTGATTTTCGCATGTGACGTTGCACTTTAACAGCGTTCAACGTATGTGACGTCATGATAAAATTCATCATCAAACCTTTCAGTACCCTGTTTGTGTTACAGTGTTATAAATGCAGTAGCTTTCCACACACTTCACATGCAAAAAATATGTGGAATGTAAATATATACAAATAGGAACCGCTCGGCTAGACACACGTTACCACTAGATTTGTCTTAAAGAGTACATCTGTAGTCGGAACCGTGGGTAACCGTGGGTCTTTTTGTGAAATAGATTTGATAATCACCTGATCTGTATATGTGACAGTAGTAAGCCTGGATGATGCACTAAAAACTAACGTCATAAGCCCACATAACGAGTCAGTCAGAAAAATGAACTAGAACATGGAAAGTATATATTTTTAATTAACATTACACAAGCTTCAAAGCAAAAAGCTGACGGATCACTTGAAACGATGCATGTGTTCCTTTGGCAAAGTGCATCATTATCTGACTCATTGTAATGTTATTGATTTATTATTGATACGCCACTCCCGGTGATAAAATGTGGGGTAACTCTATCCAAAAAGGGCCCAGTCAATGAATGACGTCATTTTTACTGAACAATGAAACCAAACCAAACTCGATGTTATACTAGAGACGGATAAGCTAGAGTTTGTTGACCATTAACCAATGAGAGTGACACTGCGCAAGATAGTTAACAATTAAACACATTGCTATTCCCAGTTAAATTAATTATCAAATATTAATGTTGGAAAATTTCAGGAAATGTCCCACTCCCAGAGTGCTATTAATTTTATTCTGTTTGATACGTATTTTGAAATTAGAAAAAACCAAGGATAATTTATCACACCAATTTATCATAAATGTAGTTCTTTATTAACCTTTTCGTTGCAAAATACATCATTATGTAACGAATTAACACTTGACGTAAAGCATTGGCGTAAACCAATTTGAAAGATATGATGCGACCCGAAAAGAAGAACAATTTCATTCTTTTTAATTTGGCGTTTCTCTTTTTTAAGAACAACCAAGCGAAACAAAGTTCCAAGACTACGCATTAATTTTGTAAGTAGTGATTGCGACACTTTTTATCTAGAAGAGGTGGAATTGATTAATATTTTTAAAAACTCATATCTAATTAGTAAATATTCCTACCGGAATTCTAAAGTACATCAGCAAATCGGTTTAACCATTTTTTTATAGTAGCTTAATCCCTGTGCAATTTTAAAAGACGTGGCACTTTTAATGGATTAAATAGCAAATTAATTTGTTTGAGATTTGGTTCATGTTTGTCTCTTTTTAAACTTCATCCTGTTCTGAAAGTTAACTTTTCTACCTATGCAAAACTTGTTTTAGTTGTGCTAAGCGAGTAAACTTAATTTGAAATTGTATTTATCAGAGCATTCGTTCGAAAACGTATGTACAAAACCAGACTTATTTCATTGCATTTTATTTGATTTTATCCAACTTATATAGCAGACGGTGCAAACAAAAATTAAGAAGCACACCATGGCTATGATTTGAAATATCATTGAGATCACAGACTGGATGCCTTTAATTTTCTCGTGTAGGTGGGAATAGAATATACATTGACGTTTCATTGTATAATAGGATTTTGATGTAATCATATTTTTTCCTATTAATTCAAGCTACTGAAAAACTTTCGTGGGTACACAGTAAGGCTTTTCTGACAGATTATCATATGATATCTAAAGGCCCACAAGTATAAATAATATTAATTTCGATATATCCATGATAAAGTATGCTCTTTTCGTTTTAGCGTCGCTTCCAATATAAAATATAAGCTACGAATAGTTGTAAGATACAACTGTCTGATAATAAAAAGGAACATCGTTGATTCGAGTGATTAACCGTTTAACCGTATTGCATAGTTCAATTTGTATTCAGATTAAAAGACAGATGAAATGATTTTATTATTAAGTTAATTTTACAGAAATTGTGATATTTTGATTATTGGTTCTAAGAGTACGACAATTTCTTTTACATTGTACATCGAACATTTTGGGGCGTGGTTTTGACGTTCAAATTTTTAACAATTTGAGATCATGCCACATAAACAAGAGCTAAATTAAAAAAAAACACAGCGTAATATTTTAATCAATGAAATCAATCTTAAACTGATGTGTTTTTTGACTGGTTTTACTGAAAGTAGATTTGTAAATAGTAAATAAGCATTGATTGTTAAGGCTTGAAAGGTATATTAAAAAGGGCCGATATGCTGAAATATAGTCTGAAATATCGTAATGCGTGTTAAAACTATGAAAAGATTTCTTTGGTTTAATACTATCCGTGCTTCATGATTGAATCTTTTAATAAGCCAGGCAAAGATTAATGTTCTCACTTTACCGCAGGATCAATGTCATCGGGATCATTCCCGATTTAGTTTCACTATACAAGTACACGGTGGTTAGACCAAAGGAAATATCTCTAGAAGCTAATACACGCATGTGAAAGACACGTATACATGTACTTAAACACTATTATTTTTCAGCCCGGAGGATTGGGCTGCCTTATACATATAACTTTTTGATTTTAAGTGGAGAGTTTATTAAAAATTAGCGCATACCTTTGAAGATATATAACTTTCAGAATTTATCTTCAAATTTTTTGTATGATGTGTTAATTTCTCTCTCCTTACATGATAAAAAAGTTTAGGATTTCTGATTCATATTTGCAAGTTTGCTTCAAACATCTTTATGTACAAAATGACAGACCCCATTTTTCGGCAATGGAATATTTTCTTGTGAGAAATTTCCCTGTACGGAAGCGTATTTGAGCCACATTGTAAGAATAAAATTCCCAGAATGTCAACTTTAAAGTTGGAAAATCCAAGATTAAAGTTGAAATCTTCAACAACTTTAAAGTTTGAAATTCCATGATTAGAATGGTAATTCTCAACTTAATCTTGGATATTCCAATTTTAAAGTTTGAGATTCCTTGACTTATATTGGAATTTCCAACTTTAATCTAGAAAATTCCAACTTTAATTTTAATAAATGAGCATATTCTTATTTGTGATCAGTAGTTATCTAAACACATTCAAATATCTTAAGAAATAGAGCATAGATTAATCAGTAGTTGTCTGCATTATACGAAAGCCTATTGAGCTCATTTTCATAGGTAAAATTTTTTTTCGCAAATAAACGCGAAAGGTTCGCGATATAACGCGTATCTTTCGCGAATAAAGGCGTAACTTTGGCGAATAAATGCGAAGCGTTCGCGAATGAACGCGAAATTTGCGAATAAACGCGAAATTTTTGGGAATAAACGCGAAACTTTCGCGTTAATTTGCGAAACTTTTGCCCTTTGTGAACGGTACGGGATACAATAATTATATTTCTAATCTACATCTGTTCAATATCGCATGAATTTTTTTTAATTGGTTGTACGGTCGCTGGTTCAATTCTCTCAACAGTGTATTTCCAATAACAGTATATAATAAAAGATATATACTCAGTTTTTGAATTATTGATATTTTTCAGCTAAATATTTACACAAGGGTCCAAATAAACACAAAATTGTTAATTGAAATAAAATGATAAATGACTTTGTCATCAAACAAACATGTTGATGTAATGCATATAAAGGAAGTAATCTATATATTGATTCACCAAAAATTTCGAACAAAATGTATATAGGTGATTCAAAAGTAATGTCACATAATGCATTAGCTGTTTATTATAGAAAATGAGGCATCAAAATTTGCATAATAACAATTTTGATTCAAATTAAAAGTTTTAACAAATATCATTTTAAAATTTAAAGGATATAATTGTTCAAAACGTTATACATATGTGATGTCGCCGCGACATAAATTATGACTAGTTTGACGGTTTTATATGATAAAAATAAGACAAGTTGTGAATTTAAAAAAAGTTTCAATCTTAACATTTTTTCAAATTTAGATAAAATAATTTCGTCTTCTAAATTTATCACATATAAGCCGCTAATATATCGTTTTAAAAACCGGTTCCAAGGTTTGAAGATTTTCCATTCTTGAATTTGTTTTTATTTTAGAAAAAAGATAATTAATGAATACCTTTGCGAACACAGGGTCGGAGAAAAATAAAAAATGATGCTCTGCCTTCTTTTTTATTTGAAACATTTTTACATGATATAAATAGTCAAATAAAGTTTTATCAGATTCAATTTATATTTAAAAAACAAAGATTAAATTATTTTGATTCACTTTTCAAAATCTATAAATCGACGTAAAACGGGAAATATACCATCTAATTTATTTCAAACTAAAATGTATTCATTTTCACTCATTGTTCTTCATAATGGTTCTTGTACAAAATAACAATATTTATATAAAAGTTTTGCATTATATCGCTAAATTTTCGTATTATATCGCGTTTATTCGCGAAACTTTAGCTTTTATTCGCGAACGTTTCGCGTTTATTCGTGAAAGTCTCGCGTTTATTCGCGAAAATGCGTTTATTCGCGAAAATTACGCGTTTTGTCGCGAACGTTTCGCGTTTATTCGTGAAAAAAATATCTTATTTACCTACGAAAATGAGCTCAATGTGCTTCTTATTAATACTACATTTTAAGTACGCACCCTCTTGATTTACATATGATTTTAGTTAAAATTATGACGGTATTTGTTATCTGGTACTGTTATATCGTTTTTAAGCCAACTAGAACATTAATATTTTCCTCGAAAACAAATTAGATGACCTTAATGTTATTTTTATGAAAACTTCTAGTTCAAAGAGATACAACTTTGAGGTATAAGATTAAGACACTGTCTGCCTTTAATTAAAGCACACTATATTTACAAGAAACCATTAAAAACTGTTGGAAATTCCAAGATAAAAGTTGGAAATTCTAAGAATAATCTTGGAAGTACCAATTTACTTGTAAATGTTGGTAAATCCAACATTAAGTTGGAAATTCCAAGAAAAGGGTTGAAATTTCCAAGGTTCGTCTTAGAATTTTCAACTTTATAGTTGGAAATCCCCATTTTTTTCTGAAAATTTTAAGAATTTTTTTTTCAAGGTAGCACTTATACACTTCCATACCCCTGACATAAATTCACGTCAATTTTTTATTGTACAAAAAATGAAATAAATGAAAATGAGTGTACTTTAAATAAAATCACTTCATATGAATTTCGGATGAAATTAATCACTTAATTCATGTGACTGATTTTTTCACCTGAAATTCAATCTAAGACACACTTGCTTGTCTATGTATTTTGCCCAGAATGGGGATTGGGTGGGGGAATAACTGATTTATTTTTTGGTTCAATACTAGAACCATTTCTGAACCACAAGATGTTGATAATGCGATGGCAAATTTTTAAAGTTTTTTTTTTCTTTTGGGGGGGGGGGGGGATAAATACAAAAACACCCAAGACCCATAAATTGGTAAAATGACAGAATGTATTTACATTTGTAACATAACGATATAAGGAAAAATTTCAAACCAATATGGCTAAGTGAGGTGAAACGTTACAAAATATCATGGTTTTAATACATTAATGTGGTATTGTTTTACAAAACCAGAGTATCTTTGCAAAGATCTGTTACTAACAGAACAATAAAAGACCTACTGACGATACCAGCTCATCAAGCGATTCTACAAGAAGTCATTTAGTAAAGGTTAAGGGGCCGCGCCATTGCGTTTCTTTTTTAATTGCAATTTCAACTTGAACGATTTGCAAATCAATTTTTACATGACGAATTCGATTGAAATTTCCGTAACTGGAGATATTTCAGACATTCTTTCTTGTCTTTAAGTTGGGTGTAGCTACATAGATGAGACGAGGGCGTGCTCCGCTTCATGGGATCTGTGTCCTGTACAAATAAGCTAACGTGAGAAAGTCCCATCAAAGCCTTGATTTACAGAGAACCGCACGGGGACACGCGTCTCTGTTTCATCTATTCATTTCTCCCGTCCATTGTTTGTAACACAGTTGTCATCACGAGAGCCAGGTCCTCTGGGGCCCTACAAATACCCGAGTCCATGTCCCCCGAGTGAAACACAATGTGTAAATTTATGACTTGTCACAAGGCCCCCCTGTCCCATCCCCGTCGTAGCTATAAATAATAAATGATTAGTTGCTCGATGCTCGATTGTTGCGCTCATTTTTCTCCTGCTTCATCTGCGATTGCCTTTATTTTATGGGAACATTTTTATTACACTAATTGAATATTGTTTCATATCACTACGCTATAGCAGGGACATCGTCCATTGTTAAAGGATGAGTATAAAGAGTTTTTACAACAATATAAAGTTAAGCGCTGTCATTTCACTAATGCTTTGCTCCGTTTTTGATAACGGGTAAATTAGTACATGGATTTTCTGCGTCTGGAAACATTCACATTTCAACTGTATACCACAAAAGTTTTCGTTAACATTAAGATCAAATGCACTATGTTCTAAAGCTATGTGATTTCGAACACCGAGAGCCAATGGAAAATTCGTGAGACACTTAGCCCTGCGCACTTTAAATTGATATCCATGGACTTTCGGTTTGTTATTATTGTAAATCCTTTGCGGTGGTTTTTTTCTTCTCTGAATGGTCCTCTTTGTCATTAGTACGTTACATCCAAGGGATTTTAAAACATCAAAAAGATCATTTTCCTTTTTTATTTTGTGTTTTCAATCTTCTCGTACAATTTTGCAACATAGAGCACAGGATACCGTTATATGATAAAAATCATGAAGAATCGTATTTCTAAATTATTATATCTCAATTAATAGAATTCTTCTTACATAGAAAAGTAAATTAAGTTTAAGTATTTAGTATAACGATTTCGTTGAAATTTGATTTAAAACACGCATTCCAAAAGTAAGACTTCTAGATTTAATTAAATAAATGCATGCATCTAGTAAGTATGTGGTTACTGTTGCTCATAAGAAACAGTACAGTGACTGTGTACTCTAATAACATCATAACATCACAGTCAGTGAACTCTATGTTACCTCATTATTACTCCTACATGTTAAGTGAAGAGTTCGATCTTATTCAATATTTCTTGCTTGTGTAATCACTATTCTTAGAGCAAATTTCACGTGATGTGTCAATTAGCATGTCACATGTAGAATTCAATTTTAAAATGCCATATAAGAATAACTCTTCCCATCCTCCCTTTGTCTTAAGACTTTCTGGATTTATAATGAATGTTTTTTTCTTAGGTCACCTGAGTCATTCATTTTTTTCCTGTACTTTAACAGTCAGGTAACAGTCAGGTGACCTATTGCAATTGATCTTCGCCCGTCGTCGTGCGACGTGCGTCGTCCTTTAACAATTTTACATTTTTAACTTCTTCTTGAAAACTACAAGGCCAATTGTAACCATTTTTGGTTTCAAGCATCACTAGGATAAGAGGAATCTAAATTGTGAAATTTATGCCTTTACTACCCCGGGGCTTCATGGGCAGGGCCAAATATGCAAAAAAGACCACATTTTCACAATCTTCTCTACTCCCACACACGTAAGAAATAAATTAAATGCATGGTTATAATTTCCATGACGTCCTCTACTAAAATTGTGAGATTCTTGGCCCCTGGGTGAGGGGTTCATGTCCTTGCGTGGGGCCAATATGGCCATATAGTGAAAATGTATTAAATATTGGAAAATCTTCTCTACTCCTTTATATATTTGAAGAAAACTAAATGCATGGTTATGATGTCCATGAAGCCCTCTGCCTAAACTGTGAAATTCATGGTCCCTGGTCAGGGGTTCAGGCCCTAGGGCAGAGCCAATATGGTTTATAGTGAGAATGTATCAAATCTTGGAAATTTTTCTTCTCTACTTCCATATATCTCCGAGAAAAACTAAATGCATGTTTATGATGTCAATGAAGCCCTCTACCTTAAATTGTGAAATTCATGGCCCCTTGGTTGGGGTTCAGGCCCAAGGGCGGGGCCAATATGGCCACATCGTGAAAATGTATTAAATCTTAGAAAATTTTCTTCTCTACTCCTATATATATTTAAGAAAACTAAATGCATGGTTATGATGTCCATAAAGCCCCCATCCAAAATTGTGAAATTCATGACCTCTAGATCAGGGGTTCAGCCCTCAGGTAGGTGAAAATGTACATATTTTTTTCTGTACTTTAACATTCGCGGGAGATAAACGAAATGGACTGTTATTATGTCCATAATGTCCTCTTCTTAAATTGTGAAATTCACTGCCCATGAGGCAGGGGTTGAGGATTTTTATTTAGGGGGGGGGGGGGTAATAAATATGGCCATTTAGTGAACACGTATTTTTTTTTTGGTTACTTGAGTCTATTGGGTAACCTATTGCCTTTGGTCTTGTGTTGTCCGTTAACAATTTTACAGCTTCAACTTCATCTTGAAAACTTTAATTTCCTGTGCATTCTATGCTTGTAGCAATAAACTGTATGCATGTTGTGTGCATTGTTAATGAAACTGTAACGATTGACCAATAAAGGCCTGCAGGACTCTTTTTACCAAAAGTTTACAATTTTTGGGCCCTGAAGCTAGGGTATAAATAATCCGAGAATCCCCTGACTCTTGCCCCCCCCCCTCCCCTTGTGGGGGTAACAGTCAGATGAGTCTCGGAATAGGGTTTAGACTCCACAATTAAGCTTAAAATGCAAACAAGGGACTCCCTGACAGGTCCATCTAAGGGCTATGGTACTCAGGTGACCGTCAAGGCCTGTGGACCTTTTGTTTAATTAAATAACGCACCTGTTCCTTTAAGGGTGCATATTTCGAAGAAATTTCTTCTATTGCTTCTTAACGTGTACTTCTAGAGAAAAAAAAATGAAAACTATGAGCCCGAGGGTGCTGGCAAAGATATGCTAAAAATATATATATTTTTGAAAGACACTAAGGAAGAAGCATAATTAAAAAAAAAAAAGATTATCTGTTTAAAAAATGTAGACATGTGCAGTGTTTGATCTTATTCATTTCTTGCTTGTGTAATCACTATTCTTAAAGAGCAAATTTCAGACACATGTACATGTAAGTGTTAAACGTAGTGAATGACAATTAGCATCAGACTCTCATGTATAGAATCTTTTTTTCAGAGCGAACCATCTTTGTTTTAACCTAGTCTAATTGGAATCCATTCCTTAATCAATGATTTTTAAAAAAAACCCCAAACAAATAAACCCCAAAAAACAGAAAAACCCGAAAAACCCGCACGTTGTCTTCTTACAGTAAATGACTCCTTTTCTAATTTTTATACCGTAGATTTTCAATGCTGTATCAACTTTTTCATTTTTTAAAAGATGTTATGTACAATCTCCATTTCTACTTTGGACTTATGCGACGTCTACAAAAATTCTCAAATTTAAAATACAGGACTATACATTAGAATTTATTTCTAAAAATACTCATTAAACCCTATGAATTTCTTTCTGTTATACATAGTGTTCTAAAAAAACGTTTGTCATAGTGTCTAACGTTTTTCTTTAAAAAAATAAATAAATAAACAAATACATCGACAACGTCACACATGTTGACTAAACTCAGTTGTATTTTAATTATATTTGCTTTTTTAAACCAAAACAATTATTTTTTTGAAATGATTTGATTTCCTTCGGATTAATCAAACTCGTCTCAACTCGTCTGTAAAACATTTTGTTGTGTTATATACTTTTTTATGTTTTTTAAGCTACCATATGACTATTTCATAGCAAGAAAGTAAAACAGTTGGTTTGTACCCAAATTAAGTTTTAGTAACAGTGAAAATCCTCATACAGTTTAAGTATGTGAATAACTTATTCTAGAATAGGTTACTGACTGGCAACACCCGGTTGTTTAAGTCTACAGAAGGCGAAGTGAAAAACATTTTGTCGAGGATTACCTATTTTCTGTAAAAGTATTATTATAAAGAAACGCAATTAAATTGACGTTTTGTCCTACGTGTTGTCGTCTATTATACTTAAGATAATTATATTGACAATAATCACCAATTCCAACTTTTCAGGCCTTTTTGACAAGCGAATTTTAAGTTTTTGTTTGTCCAAGCTATGTGCTGGCGAGGCCCTGTTGCAAGAACATGCGCGTGCCGCGTTTCATCCAATGACAGAAAGACATTCCTGGTCCGATGGAAACATGGGGAAAACAAGGTAGATACCAGTTCCCGAGGGGAAGGTATATATTAGCTGAGACACACAAAGAAAATGCGTAACTGCAATAAGAGTATTTTCTGTTTTAAAATGTAGATATGTTGTTTTCAAAGGTATTTTCTTTACTATTTTTAAAATGGCTGCTGCATTGATTCGGTAAAAAGACTAAGAAAAACACCTTATAGTTAAGAGCAATTGATTTGTCGAGGTATTTCATTTAATCAAAAGACAGTAAACTAACTTCATAAATATATTTTTTATTATTTATCTAGTATTAATTAACTGCGAATCGAGAACCCGCAAATATAATACGAGCGTTATGGTCATAATACATGTTTGACTCTGATAGGTCGCTTAATTTTACCCACGATCTTTGACATTCTTTTTTGTATGCATAATTAAAGCAAGCGAAAGGTCAAAAGAAAAGCATTATGATTATTTGAATAACAATGACATTGCCTTATTCACATCAAGCTGTTTACACTAAGCTGAATCACATAATATTATGCTAGATATTATTGTCAATACATAATAATTATAAAAATAGATGGCGAACGTTAATGAGGACATTGATTTGTTGAAAACATTTTCAAGAGCGTATCGAAACTATTTCTTGTAAATATCATCCTCACAATGTCAAGACTTATTGTTACGTGCCTTGTAATGTAAACATTTATGGTATAATTTACTCTTTATGTCGAAATTTATTGTTACGTTTATCACCAAGTCAAGACGTATTGTTACGTTTCATAAAATTTTAAAACTTACAAACCTACTTGACGATAAAGGATGCTTGAGATGTAGTTAACGTAAGCTGGGTACATGTATCAAGTGCCTTGTTGATGTCAATGTTACATCCATAAACGTTGATACCATGTTCTTAATTATGCAGATTGTTTCTTGAGAATTGAACGATGCTTTTAGACTGTCTATTGGTTTAAATTTCCTTTTGGAAGTCTTGCTTTTAAGTATTAGAAAATTTATGGTTGTAAAAAAACTTGAGTGATAAGATTGTAAATGACCTTTTCAAAACCTTGACATATCACGACAAAGTTTTACACTCATGTGGCTGTTTATACCCTTTTGTAGACAGTTCTGTTAAATATTATTCAATGTCATAATTATCATAAAACTTAATTGTGAAAATTAAAGACGAGATAATCTTTTTGAATAACTTTACAAATTAAAGTTTGGAAAAATATTTCCTATTGAAATTCTAAAATGGGTTCCGAGCAACTGTGTATAATCATGAAATAAACTAAACTGACCTAAATATGTACGTAATAAAATATTGTTTTGGAGAAAAATATGTATTTTTGGATAAATAAAATTAAAGAGAGTGGGAGTATTGTTTTTGTTTAATATATATTTTTCTAAACGATACTAAATTTCGAGAGCGTCAGTTCGATTCGCAATTTATCACTTATGAACAATGTTTTTTAAGAGGTGTGCTGAAAAACATTTAAGGATTCGATTTTACGTATAAAAAAGTGTATGCATATTAGAAATTTATTCTATATTTGTTTTTTAATATAACAAGGACAGAGCTTTCTGAACGCGCCCCTGTAGTTTTTATTCTCACTAAGGAGGGAAACAGTCATATACATCTAAACGAATTAATAAATCATACGTTAACACTGATTGTACAATGTATGAGGTTGAATTGTATTATCGTAAATTCCAATGTAATGAAAAAAAAACCTTAATTCACTAAACTTTGATTTTCGTTTTTGGCAATCAATTTAAAAGGCACACTGATGTTTCAACGGATATTTTCAGCCAAAGTACAATGTATTAAACCGATATAGATTGTATTTGGTAATTTTACAAATGGAGATGAAACTGTGAATATCTTTTGATCTTGGCATCACTACGTCACATGTACCACTTTGTGTCTTTGGTATCATTGCATAGATGATTCTGCTTTCTTCGTAAGTGAACGTTAACATGAACATAATATCATAACATATACAAACATATTTTCTTTGGATGTTTTAAACCTAAACCTCAGGCTTGACCCTCTTGATATTCTTAGTTTTAAGGAAATCTGCACAAAGCGGTATGTGTGTGTGGGGAGTGGGGAAGGTGGGATGGGGGTGTACCGAGCTTCTTTAATGAATAGTTTGCCAATGCCTAATCTGGGATCGATTTTATCTTGCCTGCCGGCTCCATATTCGGAATTGGTCTCGTAATTTCTCCGTCTCATATCTAGGACGCTGTCACCAATACTAAACAGCGTATCACGAAGCCTGGATGTTTATCTCCAAATAGATTCCCTAGTTGTTAATTGACAACAATTATTCAGACTTAAAGTCTACGACCTACATGTACGACTAATTTGTTTTTCATATTGTAAAAGCAAAATTAAAAAACACTATGCTATTTAGAAATCTAGCTCTGAAACGTTGGAATGTTTCCAATACAATTGACTAAGTTTGGCCATATAAAAGTAAATACGTAGTGTATATTTTATTATGTGCATTTAAAAAAATCATTCCTATCAATACTTAGGTAAAGATAACTATTCAAAACTACATAATCAAAGACAATCGCATACCGACCCGACCAAACCATCTCTGGTCTAAGAGGGCTCGATGGTCGTGGCCATTTTTAGACTGTATTGATCTCCTTTAGAAGAAGAGTTCTATATAAAAATATAGGAAAATAACCAAATTTAAAAGATAAAATATATAGATTTTTCCTTTACTAAATAATAGTTTATAGCAAAAAAGTTCATATCTTAAAATTTTAGGTAAATCTGATGGTTAATTTGTTGACCATCCAGCCTCCCTAAATTGGTCACGTTATTATTATTTCATCAACAACAAATGAGACGACATATTTGAGAGATTGAGATCATAAAAGATATATAAAGATTATATAAAACTATCAGGATTAGAAATTAAAGTTAACATTTACCTATGCTCGTGCATAGTGACTTTGTATTTGTCATGCTTAAGAACAGATCGATTGAATTATTTAAACAATAGTAAAATGTCAAATCTGTAAAAACGCTAATTTTGTATATTATATGTATCTGCACTCAAAAACGTATATGCTACAAAGTAGCTACGCCGTATATACCTTTTTAAAAATAGTCATATTGGGAGGCGGTACAGAGTTGCCAACGGTGGTCAATGCTGTGTGGTTTGTAACGCTTCATCTCCTCTCTCCATACAGCCTCATTTATACGAAAAAAAATTATATTACTTTTAATAAGATTAGTATTGTTTAGTTTTTCACCAATAAGTCTGAACTACATATATCCATACTGAAAGAAGCTGTGCCTTAAGGACTGTACCTGCGGAATCCCCGGTAAAAGGTTGCAACGCCAGGCCTGGGAAAAACCAGTCCTCTGTTACAAATTTGGCCTGGTACACTTGAAGAATGGGAAAAAATCATGATTATAACATCTCCCTTTCTCTACAGTTCAAGTTTTTCTTATAGTCTAGTTTTCATGACCATTCACTTCTTTGCTAAACCCTGTGACGTTTAGCCTAAAAAAGTATATAACACCTTTGAAAAATAGTATAACCCAACACACATTTTCAAAAAAGGAAAAAAATAATCACATAGAAAAAACCCCCAACCAAAACAATGTTAACAGGAAATAAAATTACTAATTATCAGGTGGTACATGTACATGCGATTTGATAAACTTTTATCAAATATAATGTACCTGTTGATTCTTTTAATGTTGACACGTGATATTTAGATACATTTATTAGGAGTCCTTATCCTCAACGCACTTTCTTGTTGATTTTAGAGGTCGTCCGTTGTTTTATTCCCAAACCATCATATTGAAATACATCTAATTCCAAAGTAATTGAATCTGCGTGAGCAATTTTCCTCACGTTATCATGGTTTTTTTTTTTGTTTTTTTTTTGTTTTTTTTTTTGTGTTTTATTTCATTAATTTCGTTGTATTGTCCAAACTTTGATTTATACATTTTTAATTACAGTAAAGTACATTTATATACAAGATACAAAATGTATAAGCCCAAATTGGACCCCCGGGGAGCAACAAAGATTAATAAACAAAGAACCAAATAAGGGAGCGTTTAACAAACATGATTTTATAATGAGAGCAATGCTTATATATTTCAACATACATGTATAATACTTGTAGATTTATTGATATATATGCATATAAAAAAGAAATGCCAGATATACATTCTATATGTTATAATAATAAATATAGTATTTTGACTGAGTGACTGAGAGAATACATATTGTATACACTCGAATGTGTATTCATATATTAAAGAACAAAATAGCTTATATTGGCATGCATGGTATTTCTTTAATTAAGGAATGTTATTAAAATTCTTGGAAGTGATCTTAAGATACGAGGATCTTCGTAAGTCATTAGCCAGACATTCTTTTCATTAGATAGAGGATGGAAGTTTTGACATTACAAATAAATTAGCAATTCTGCAGCTTCATGTAATTTGTCTTATTCCTTCATCCCAATGTACTCAAATACAACGGTATCAAAATATTTTACTGAGTTTTAGTAACAAGTAGTTTTATTTTATCAAAACCAACACAAACATATGTTATACATCAAACGAATACCCATTGTTATGTTTAAAGTCTGATTTCATCGAGTTATTACAGGGATCTGGAAGGCGCTATTAAAAGTTACATGCAAAAACATATGGGGATCAAAAAAATTCAAATTAATCAAGAAGAGAGATAAAGTCTATTAAAAAAAATATCAGCGTTTCAAAAAGTATCGAATATCAGGAAAAACCTGGATAATTGGGCTGTTTTGCAATACCTTAAAAGTAAGTTTCTTACCTTCATAATATTAGTTTCATCTTCCATTAGTATTTCTATGCTACCTTTTGCTTTTCTAATTTTGTTTTGCATTGCGTTAAATAACTTTTTTTAACATTCAGTGATTTCATTATGTTATCTATAATATCTACGTTATCTATGATAACTAAGCTTACTGAACAAAATTCTCCTCCAACGCCTTGCAAAAATGTAATATCTGATGTAAAATATTATAATGATTTCCTGATCTCATTTTTGTTGAACAATTTTCTATTAAATTCACTGTGTCACATTTAAGTTATCAATTACCATAATATCCTGCCTTAATCGTTGTCAACAATAGATATTTAACAAACATATTTATTTTGTACACAAATAACTAAGCTATCTCATTCACAAATTAATTACTATTAGTGTTTACCTGTAGATGTACAACAATTAATTAGAGTAATAATTACAGCAATTAATTAGAATAATAATAATAATAATGGCATCTGCGTTGTTTGTTTTTAATTCCGATAGGCATTCCAATATCACATTGCTTGAAATATCTATAAAACATGGGTCATGTAGAGTTGAAGTAACTAACGTTGCTCATTTCAAGACTTTTTAGGATTTTATACTTGACAATCCTAAACCATCTCTAAAAAAGAAGTCTTGTATTTTTGTTTTCAAAGAACGCAGGTCTGTATAGTGTGCATAGGAATCTGATAGAATACAAAAGTACCAGTTTTTTCAATAATAATTAGACCAAATTAAATTAAGATATAGGTTATTTTCCTTTCAGTACGCGCGTATGCCATACCACCGCAAAGGCCTAACCTATTTCAACCGGATGCATGATACATCACAAATAAGTAAAGTTGTAGTGTATTTGCTAAGGTTCCAGTGTTTTCCCATTTTCTTAACGATATCATCAGCAGGTCAATGTAGGCGTTTACGGATTGGAAATCCTTTAGTTATAAATCGACTTTGCAAGAGAGTTGTCCGATTAAATCGGCTTTCTAAGACATTTGTCTTTATCATTTGTGCAAAAGTGTTATTAGTCCAATAGAATCTATGCCTTATAAATGGTTTGTGTTATATGTCATCCGTCGTCAGAAAGTTGTTATTTCTTGCAAGCAATCAAGAGCGATTACATTACCGCTGCTCTGGAAAGACTTTTAAAAGAGTTATCAAAGCATTGCGAAATTTCTTTTCACTCGAAAAACTAAATGCAAGTTTCATTAACTACAACAATCAGCTGAGAATTGTTAAAATTTGAGAAAACAATATATTTATGTTGATATCTTGGACCTAGGGTGACCCACACTAATGCACATGATATTTTTGTATTTTGTAATTTTTATTAATTTTCTCTCATTATCAATCAAATCTAAACATTTCAAAAATAAGCTGGCTGTTTTGATGTAGAACTATAAAATGTTGTTCACACTTGCAAGCACGTGTTTTAGTTGATATAAAATGTTCACGTTTTAAGGGGGCGGAATGGTCGCGGCCATATCTATATACTGAGTAGGTTATATTTTCCTCTTTTAGACAAAGAGCTCTGTATAAAGATATAGGAAAATGTTCAGGTTTTTAAACTCAAATATTTGGATTTTTTCTTTACCAAATAATTGTTTATGGCGAAAAATATCGTATTTAAAAGTTTAAGACAGATCTGTGGGTAATTTGGTGACCACCGAGCCCCCTTAAGTCAAATTGTTTTTACAAGCTACTGGTACGCACACAGAAAATGTGTGAAAAAATTTGGCAGAAATATTTCTTCTATTTTGATATACGGGGATGTTGTATAATGAAATTCATCACACAAATGATATTGAAAATAGTTTTCTGTAATTTAAAAACACCATTCTATGATATTAGGATTGCAGTAACTATAAAAATATTTAAACTAGTAGGGTCCACTTTCAATTCAAAGTTTTCTTTGTAAAAATAAATTCTATATGTTTATCCTGTCAGCAGTGCTGGTCCAGGGATAACTTTTTTTTCAAAATTAAAAAATGAGATCCAATATAAAAATAATGATATTCTGAAGACAGTAAAACATGCTATAATTAAAAAATGAATACAAATTATTTAAAAAATATATAAAAATAACTTTTTTACGTGAGGAAATGTCGTTTACGCAAAATCCCCTCCAAGTTAATCTCCCATATACCAGATTTAAATGGTTAATAGATATGAAAGTGTATAGCAAATGTTATCAAAATTGTATGTTACCTTTGTAAGTCCAATATGTGATTTAGACATTGCTTCTGTTGTATATCGCGACGGTGCATTACCACGGACTCCAGCCAGAAAGAAAAGATGCAGTTACATACAACAAGTATTGTAACGGGACATCAAATTCTTTATTTACATCCAAGAATCTTTTCAGGTCACCTGAGTAAACTCAGGTGACCTATTGCTATTTGTTTTCGTCCGTCGTCGTGCGTCGTGCGTTAACAATTTACATTTTTAACTTCTTCTTAAAAACTACAAGGCCAATTGTTTCCATTTTTGGTGTGAAGCATCTCTATGGTAAGAGAAATGTAAATTGTGAAATTGGTGGCTCTACCACCCCAGGGTGCCACAGGTGGGGCCAAATATGCAAAAAACAGCCAAATTTTCAAAAATCTTCTTCTCTACTCCCACACATGTGAGGAAAAAAACTGATTGCATGGTTATTATGTCCATGAAGCCCTCTACCAAAATTGTGAAATTCATGGCCTCTGGGTGGGGCCAATATGGCCATATAGTAAAAATGTATTAAATCTTAGAAAATCTTCTTCTCTACTCCCATAGATATTTGTTAAAAACTTAATGCATGGATATGATGTCCATGAAGCCCTCTACCAAAATTGTGAAATTTATGGTCCCAGGGTCAGAGGTTAAGGCTCAAGGGTGGGGCCAAAATGACCATATAGTAAAAATGTATTAAATTTTAGAAAATCTTCTTCTCTACTCCCATATATATTTGTGAAAAACTAAATGCATGGATATGATGTCCATGAAGTCTTCTACCTAAATTTTGAA
>WFKH01011801.1:9972658-9988103 GCA_016163765.1 Magallana hongkongensis
GGGGGGTAAACAGTTAATGGAGTTATTTTCCCTTGCTTCTTCCTAATTGGGCTATCTTCCTTAGCTTGTTCTTATTTAGTAATTAATCATTGAATATAGAAAAATAATGAAGCTGTCCATCAAAGTTATTGATAAGATATTGTGAAACATTCGAAAAGAGTTCAGGGAAGAGGATTATAACAGTTAATGGAGTTATCTTCCCTTGCTTCTTCATAATGGATTTATCTTCCTTGGCTTGTTCATATTTAGTAATAAATCATTAAATAGAATGTAATTATAAAGTTGTATGATCAAAATAGTTATGCAAATATTTTATCATTTGAAACAAGAACAGTTTTTAAATTTTTTAAGATAAACAAATAGACTTGTTAATAGTAAAGTAATAAGTACAAGCCACCTTGTTTTAGTTTATCTATGAAAACATATAAACATAAAACCTGTTTTGTACGTTAACATACGTGGGATAAATAAATTGAGTAGAATCTGGGCACCTCTTCTATAGTATGTCATACACTCTGTTAAGAGCTTCAAGTCTTGTGCTAAACTATAGGGTTAAGAGTCCTTTCCAAAAGATTTTAGGCAGGGAGATGGATGTCATTACATTATTATTATCTTCTAATCCATTATGAAACTCAATTAAATGCATTTATGAGACTCCTCGACAAGTTTGTGTATGGGCTATGGTACTCAGGTGGCCGTTAAGGCCACTTGGCCTCTTGTTTTTAATTGAAAACAGAATTCGAGTCCTTATCTAATTCTCAGAATAAAGTATTATACTTACATGTATCTGTATAGTGGGTTCTATGTAAAATGAAAGATAACTCTTTTTGTCCTCGTCAACTACTAAATGTAAATAATCGTTAGCTCTACGAAATTCAGAATGTTGTTGCCATTTTGAAGATGTTATGTTTTCTTTGTACTTCATATTAATAACCCTGCCATTAACAATTGTGTAGCATATTTAATCAGTTGATTGGTAAAGGATCATGTTGAGATTTTCTAGATTTGTAAAGAAAAATTTTAGGGCAACTATTTTGGTCTATCCCCGTTTCCTCTAACATGAGATAGGTTTTGCATTTCACTCAGCAAAGATTTGGTTTTGTAAATCTGTAAAATCAGTCATTTTTTATTTTGAATATAATTTTTTTTAAGCAGTATGTCGTCTGCTTCGATATCAATTCATGCATGGCATTACAAATTAGCTAAACTCAATTTAACCATGCTTGTATTGTCGCTTTATAATATAGCTGAAATAAAATTTCTACCATTGAGGACCGTACAAAGAAGACCTTATATATTACACTCATTATTTAATGTTATATGTATTTAGTGTGTACATTAGATGTATAAAGAACTAAAACTGTACATAACACAACAACCATTTATATTTTTCTGCATTTTATTTTCTTTCGTTAGTTTCTTTTAATTACAATCATTTCTATATAGAAAATTCGTTTTTTATGTAAAACTATTTTCCAGTTTTTAATTGTATAATTCTTCCATCAAAGCCTATCGCAAAATATGTCTGAAATGACTCATCTGTATGTTAATCTTCTATTTAACACGTGATGCACTCGCTTGCGAAAGCATGTGAGCAATCCCAAGCGAATAAATACTAGCAAATCATGTTACGCTATGCTTTTTGTGTATTTCGAATGCTATACACACGGTAAACAAGCACTGAATTCTATGATTTTCAAACTGTTCACACGCTATGAGCAATTATCACAAAATACAAAAAAAGTTATCGTCCTTTTTACACAGTGTTATGACTTCTTCTCTAAAGAAACTCCGCTACATCTACTTGGTTTTAAGTTTGAATTTTCTGACTCGTCAGCGAGGTACTCCATCTGATCTCTCAAGTTCAATAAATGTGAGTGAATTTCATGCATCTGTCGTCTGGCACTGTTATATGCTACATCCCCAGCATCTCTTGGATGGTCCATGGGATAATAATCCGCCCCGAAACTTACAGGTTCCGCCTCACGCTTTTCTAGATCTTTTTCATCTATCCATAATTCTTCATCTGAATCATCGGCTTCTTCATCAACTTCATAATCCTCAACATCATCATAATCGTTGTCTGAAAAGTCGTCGTCGTCGTCTTGGAATGTACCTTGTTGCACTGAAGCGTCATACAAAATTCCCCGTCCCTGCCGTTTCTGCGAGTACCTCCTTGTGTCAGGGTACGACTTACTAAAGACGACTTCTCCGCTCTCAATTTCATCCTCGTCGTCTGCCTGGTTACTGTCTGAACTCATGTCGTCCCTCCAATCATCACCAGGCTCAGAAATATCAATGTCGGACTCCGTCCTTGTGACAGACTGGCGCCCAGCCAACGCTCTTCTGTTCTTTAACCTTTCTTCCAAATCAAATGGATCGTATGGAAGTGTTCCCTCCGTTCGCAAAGGTTGGTCCATTACATCATCCAGAAAAGACTCCAAAGGAAGAAGCTTATCAATGGTATCCTCTTTGACAGGAACTTCGAAAAGCTTTTTCAGTGACTGGTCAAGCTTTGATGGTTTTCTGTCCAAAGAGGACGATTTCTTCTTCTTCTGCTCCATTTGAAAAGCACCTTTACTTACAACCGGTTCTTCCATTATTTTTTCTATATCGGATTCTTCTGATTTTGCATATGATTGAATCACATCACATAAAAGTTCAGATTGTTTGTCTTCTGAGTACGGTTCGTAACTCCTTCGTTTAATTGAAATTGGTACGATACTCTCCTCAAGCACAACTTTATCCGATATTCCATCTGGATCCTCCCGACTTGACGCCACGTTTGATTCACTAATAAGGTTAATTTTCTCTTGTATTCCTTTACTTGTCTGCTTCTTGTTTTGACAATACTCTCTGTAGTTAAATTTGTTGCGGGGTGGACTGATTTGTTTGTTAGTGTTGGACAACGGGACGCTTTCTTCATTTGAAACTATTTCAGCTAATTCATTTTCGTGAGTTTTAGCTGCATTTTTTTCGTGATTTGAACTTTTCATGAGATCTATTGAAAATTCGTCAAAATACTCTGGGGGTGGTGGAACTGCCTCGTTAAGAACTATTCCACTACCCTCATTATCGTCAATATGCGCCCCATTCACATTTTCGATAGAGATGCTATCATTTTCGGAGTCATCTACGTCACTTCCTTGTTTAATTATTTCTTTGGTTTCCAGCAGTTGTGATAGTCGCTGACACACGCTATCATTAAATTCGTCCATTTCTTTACTCTTTCTGTCCTGTGTGTCATCCTCCATTCCGTTCTCCACGTCTTCCTCTTCTTCTAGAATTTCTAGAGAATTCGGACTCGGTGGAGGTACGTCTGTTAAAACTGCTCGGACAGGAGAAGGCATTATGAGTTGTTTTACAAGCACAGGACCAGGTAACACATTCATGGTAGCCGAGGATTTTCCAGCATGTTCTTTTAAATAATTGCGGAGATTTTCTTCCTCAATCTCCATGGATAAAGTTTTCTCCTTTCTTATAAGATATCTGGAATCGTCACGTACCACGAGTGAGTCGTCTGTGTCTCTTTGCTTTCGTCTTACGACAGGCTCAGGTGTTTTTGGCTTAGTAATGGTTGAGTATATTGGCCTTGAAGAATCTGGGTCTTTAGGGGGACTACTCTGGGGTTTTGGGGATTCAATTTGACATTTATTGATAAAATCAGATTTTTCAGAACTATTTTGTCTATCATTATCTTTCGGTTCGGTATTTTCTTTATTTGTTTCAATATTTCGTCTTGTTGGAGGCGGGGTTTCAATTTTGAACACTGGGTATGCTCTTCGAACAGAAGGGGAGCCATGCTGGGCAGATGGTTTATTAGTATTTGCTTGATTTTTTCGAGGGGGTGGCGTTGGGGCACGATCATCTTTTCTTAATAGAACTGGAGAGTTGCAATTTTCACATCTGATTTGAGTCTCATTATTCTTAAATTCAATTGCATGAGTTGACTCTTCGGCTGGCTTGTTTAATGGTGTATTGAGGTATTCCTTTTTGCTTTCCGATCTTCTCGAAAGACTAGGACTCGAAAGTTTGTTGCTGCCTAGTCTATTTCTACGCGGAGGTAACTCGGGTGCTTCTTCGTTATGTTTCACTTCTGATGATTCAGATCGTTGAGATTCGGTCTGAAACAATTCTTTATACCTTGGAGGAGGTGAAGGCGGCACGACTTCGCTTTGCTTTTTCACCCGACGGAGAACTGGACTCGAAATCTTGTTTGTTTCAGGTTCTACAGCTCTTCTTGATGGCGGTGGAGTCGCGACCTTGAAAACAGGGTGTTGGACTCTTCTGACTGGTGGAGTTGATAATGGCGTCACAAATCCATGACTACCAGAAGAAGAATCGTCCGCCATTTTTATGCCTTTTGCATAGGACGGAGTATTAACATTTTCATTTCTACACGGAAGGACGGCCTTTAGTTCTGTTATCAGTGGGTCCTCTCTCCTGAAGTTATACAAACCAGTTTCAATTGGAGCTGTAACTGGTTCCTCCGGTCGTTTCTTCCACACATCTTCCGTCTCCGGCTGCTCCGGATTTTCCTTTGGTTTCTTCTTTGAAGTACAGGTCCCCATAGTTTTTCTATGCCTTGATCGTTTCTTTACCGGGCGTCTCTTGTCTCCATTTTGGTTGTAGAAGCTGCTGTTGCTACTTGTGCTGGTTCTTCGCTCATAGTAATGCTGGTAGTACTTGCGACTTCTTTTGCTGTTTTTGTTAGTTGGCGGCTTGGTTGAAGCGGAAGCTGATGATAGCGGCGCTTTGGCGAGGACGACAACGTTCATCCGAGGTTACATGTTTAATATTTTCCTCTGTTTTCCCAAACTTTTATTTCCAAGGTCGGACCTGGTAAAATAAATATAATAGTTAAACTTATTTTATGTTATGATTGCAATGATCTATCATAAACAATGATTCACAATATCATACTTTTATAGACGTGTACTAGTATATTATCATATCCGTCTTATCCGAGAAGATATTATATTATATTCTAAGTATATTTTTAGGATTTGTAGTTTTTGTAAAGTTCTATTCATAATGAATGTACATTTGTAACATTGCAAAAATCTATATTTTGAATAATTATTTCTAAATCCTGTTGATTTAAATAGATCAAATTGATATTTGAACTGAATTTACACAAGTATGTATATATATATATTTTAAAAGCACACAACTTGTTAACTTTAGAAAACATCATTGAGATGGCGTGCCCCGAACGACAACTGTGTCTACAGATAGTATACAGAGATAAAATGCCCCGCGAAACGAGAAACGAGCTAAAACTCTACATGTATTTATCACTTAGGAAATCTGCTTTGTGTCTATGCCAACACCAATCTGAAGCTACCATAGCAAATCTGTATTGACGCAATCCCGAAACAGTTATCTCAGGTTTAAGATTAAAAATATATCATTTTAGCCCGATAAATCGCTTTCAATCTGCATTAGGTTTTGAAGATGCAAAATCAATTTTTGTGTTTGTGTGTAAACTTACATGTATAATCAACACATCTGTTACCAACCTTATTTGCATTTAACATAAATGTGTATATCAATTTCTAATATAACATTTAAACCATTTTTCGAATTAATGCTGAGTAGTTATAATTAGTTAATGCGGTTATTGAGCAAGAGGGTTGCTAATCAGTTGATGAAGTATAAAATTTGGGGGTGGGGGGTGGGGGGGATTCGGTGTTGGAAAGTGTACTTAGAATTTCTCCAGTAAAAGAGCCGCAACTCGGCATAGTATTAGTACAAAGGTTACATTACGGTGGAGGGTAAAGCACACGATGTTTATAAACATGTTCTTATTGTATGTATAGAACGCATTGTTATTATACGTATCATTGCGGCGAAAGGTGGTGAAACCGTTTGTATAACAGGTAATTAATAAATCACGCAGGCTGATGCGATCCAACTGTACAAGTGGAGTGTCTCTACATCATTTGATATCAAAATGGGAGTTGGTTCCATTAAGATTTACAATAAGTCTGGGATAATCAGGAATCCATCGTTAGCGATTAGTGTGGGGCCATCTGGCCTTTTGTTTATTACATATAAATCGGTGAACCACCACGATAGTAAGGCGTAATTAACAACATCCAACGCTGAGAAAGTTTCATTTCAAAGAAGTTATTTGTTTTTGTTGGAATGGTTCAATACATGGACGCATCTCCTGTAAATTCAACAATTAAGGCCAGAGCAGAATAAATTAAAACAAAAATTTAAACAATTTTTTAGAAGTAGTTTCTAGTTTCTAGTAGTTTCTAGTTTCTAGTTATTTGCATCAGAGGGAATACATGTACATGAAATTCTCTTGCACTGAGACATCAACATCTTTAGATCAAAGAAGCAGATATGGCCTTGATAGCAGATTTTCTTTGTTGCGTAACGTTGTTTGTTTTCGGACTGCAGAAACATATTCCAGATATCTAAACGCCAAGTTTCTTTTTTAAAAAAGTATTTTCAGCTCGTGATGTAGATAATGATTAATTTCTTTGCGTGGTTAACTTCCAGAACCATTTATGTCCAAAATAAATGGTTTTAACAAAGTTATATATTTGTTGACTTGCCATACTTCTCTATGTCTTCAGAATTACTTTTACTGGGATGTTTACGATTATCTTTCTTAAATCGCGATTACTAAATCGTAGACGACCGAATAAAAACATGTCTTCGACATGACGCCTGCAAGGATCGGACATGAATGGCGAATAAGGAATGCACGACAATATCACTAGTAAAAACATCAACCATGAACGACTATCTCAAAAATCCATCCAAACAAAAAATACACGCAGATATCAAAGATACTCACCATTCTGAACTAATCCAAGCAAGATCAAGGTTTTGTGTCTCTGGTCTATAAACCAAGAAGAAAATCACCCCCCAAAAAACAAATCGCTCCTCGAACCTCAGTTTCTCCTGCTCCGAGCAGTGGCACCCTCAAGACGTACGGCTATTTTTAGCTCTAGCAGAAGATGGGTCATATTTTGTGCAGAATTATTTTGTATATACTAAACACTCCTAGCAGTGCTCTGATAGGGAAACACTGCTAATAAATCGGAATTGATATTAACTTGTGTTTTAACGTAGTTCGTTGATGCCAAGTGCTGTTCCAAAAGCCTGTAGTCGATCACTTGTCTTTAATCTCTTAACTTTTTTGCGCACCGTTCGAATTGATTTGAGAAAGAAAAGTTAAAATCTATATATGTGGCTGAATAAATAAATAAATGAACCGCATATTTTGGAAACGGATCTTTGTCACAAGAAATAAAACTACTGCATTATGAATCGTAAATAATTATATAAATTCATCAATATCATGAACTAATTCCTATGTGGATTATAGAATTTTCCACTCAGAACGGTCCTTGTTTATAATTAAAAATTATCATCATTTAATCAGATGTTTCGGCCATTTTTTATGCCTATACTTTGTTTGATGTTAAGTATGTACACTACTTCACCTGTTAGTTCACTCAAGAGCTACAACCTAGTTATGTGTTGCATTTTTTCTGTAATTGTTTACCATTTACACAAACAATTAACCACTCCTATTTTTGTTTACTGTGGAATTTATTTTGAATGAGTGTAGAATATTCACAGAGAAAAAAAACTTCTACTCATTCTGATGATATTCTTATCATTGTATCTTGGGGAACAACAGGCTAGAGATATGATTCACAGTACATATAGCAATATTTTGACACGTCTCTCAACAAGATATTTGTTCACGATTTATCGTTTTCATTGATACCGAATATATCTAATTTCTTAGAAAAAACATTAGATAAATATTATAAATAAAAAATTCGTGAATTTTTGTTAGGCTTTTACATGTTTATATTTCAGTTATTAAGATTATTTTAGTATTTTTGTGCATTGAGAAATTCAAAAACTTTTGTATTATCAATTCAATGTATTCGATAAGATATTTGCCAGGATTTGACCGCCTTTGTATCCGTCAGTGTCCATCCGATGCCATTCCTGGAACATACCTAGAAACCTGAGTCATACGGTTACTAAAAATAGACTTTCGAATAAGAATAAGTCAGCGCAGCCTCCTTGATGACGCGGTATTTCCAGAATCTGTAGCGGAACTGTACTGCACCCTCGGCGAGATCGGTATAAATACACGACGGGAGGCTACGACCCGACAGAAAACTACTTAGTTGTGTAATAATAATAAGGTAAGATTTATTATCCAGATATTGATACAGGATACTTAGATCGTATAGGGGAAAACTCGGTGTTTGATAGCGAGCTGTAAGTGTTAATTTTGATAATTGCGATCATGCAAGCATTTGATTTTTTCCTAAAAAATTTTATACGGATGATAAATCAGATTTCCCCCCTCTTCTGTACGTCGTTTTCATGTTTCTATCTATTTAATTAGAACAGATATCTCAAGAAGTTATCAGCATCCTGTACGTTTATACATTCTTGGGAATGAAGCATTTGAAGTAATACAAAACTATTTTAATTAACCTCCTTGAAAATTACCGACAAAACAAGAGGAGGGGTGGTTCATTGTGATAATGATTATTTTCATGACAGCCTAAAAGCTGGTTAAAGAGTGAATTAAATGTAAAGACATGTACATGACTCGTACAATCATTTAGAATATTTTCAAACAAAGTCCTATTTTGGTTCATTATAATTTAAAAGCTACCGGATAAATACTTCAATTACATAAGCAGTTCCATCTTAAAATAAATTGATTTCTATCATTCGTCTGGCTTTTACATGGAATATTTCATGTTTTCTTTGAAAGAGTTCATGTATTTGAAGCACTAAATTAAAAACGCATCCCTGTAAGAGGATCTCAGCGAGAGGTTTCTGAGAGTTGTCTGGGTTTTTCATTATACGTCATTGGTTTCAGCTCAAAGCCAACATTCCAGACTCTGAACAAACATGGCGATGATGAGAAGAGGAAAAATTCCGTAAGTTACAATCTTTTCTGTCTACCTATATTCTAAAGCAGTATAGTCTCTATTTATCTAAGAAACAACAAATCTTGTTTGTTTGGGTTTTTAAAAAATCAAATTTTATATTAATAATTTGGGTGTGGTTTATCCTAGAACTACGATATAAGAAGCCTGTTTTTTGATACGTTCATTTCCTCTTCCTCAATGTATTAGATGTGTCAGTAATGCACCCGTGTTAGCAACATACTTATCCAACATGAGCATATTGCTGGCAAGCGTGTGTTCAGATACGAGGAAGCTACTATCAGTAGCTACATCCCAAACAAAAACACGTGTCTCGTCTTAGGCGCGGCATGGGGTCATGGAACACATTGTTATCAATTCAAGTTGTCAGAAAGAATGGATGGCAGAAAGATAGTAACAGCCATTTTCCATTTCTTCGAGAATGCTTCTACTTGATGTTCTTTTATGATACACAGGAGGGATGTAGTAATGGTGAATTTTACGATCAGATCAACGCTTCGTGAATTTAAAATGATAGTGTAGACATAATTAGATTAATCCAACCATTGATCTAACTTTCTTGATATTATCTATTATAACTTTAAAAGCGCCTTTTGTTTTTGTGATACTGTCACTATTTCGAAAACATTCCTTTCGAAAGTAAAGTTTCTTGAGCACAAATTTTAATGTTTTTCCTAAACAATAAAGAAATATTGAATGTAACTTACCATATAAACTAGCTGTACTGTTTCTGTCGTTATGTATATAGAATTTAATTTTAAAAAACCTGTCCGAGTTTGTAGTCAAGGCACAATGTCCCCAAAAATACTAAACTTTTATCAATTATATATTACTCTTTCTATTCACAAGTTTATTAAATTTGATTTCATTTGAACATATTTTATTGTATTTCAAAAAAAAATAAAAAAAAAAATACAAAAGGTTGAGACAAGTTCTGACAACTTACGAGGTCTTCACCATATATAATATAATATTGAATTACTGACAAATTGTGATGACGATAATCAACTTAAACGTTATATAGACCAAGACTGAACAATTCAGTCTGTGTTCTAAAGATTAAGTCATTTTCCAACTTTATATATAATATAGATAATTTTGTTCTTTCAGAAAAGAAGTCCAATTCATCTTCGACAAATACGCCCATCAGAACGTGCGAAGTTTGAAGAAACCCGATGCCATTACACTCCTGAAAAACGAGTTCAACCTGAACGATGCCGAGGCGACTTGTATGTTCGAAACATTTGATAAAGACCAGAACGAGATCATGAGTATATGGGAATTCCAACAGTTCTACGAGACCGTCGGGAATGGGTATGTCCCAGAATGTCTAATCGCCTGAAAACCTAGCATGACCTGAATCGGGTTCCGAAATATACTTTATATATACGTGCACGAATAAAGTTCTGAATGCGTCGTGTTACATTTGAAATCTAGTTAATTAAATTAATTTGATGTGTATATACCTCGCGATTCACAAATAGAAATTATGATTTGCAGTGTAAATTAAAAAGACGTTTGTTTGTGGTGATTCCAAAATATATATATAGTTACACACATATAGTTCTTGAGAGTGACTTATACTAATCAAAGTATTACAGTTTTCTTTTGTTGTTTGCATTTTATTCGAATAACGTTGTTTCACATTTTGTTGTTATCTAGAACTTTCACTAATACGTTGTGTTTTTTCTTCTTTTCTTGCAGAGAGGGGTGAGTGTGTTGCAATTATTTCAGTCAAACTCCCTGATAACATTACCAGGGCGCGTTTCTGATAAAAAGAAAAATATCAATATAATCTCTGTTTGAGCTAGTATAATCAACTTTTTTGCCCCATCAAACTGAAAAAAATGCCGTTTTTCATCAGTTTAGAAAAATCTGTTAGAAAAATTATCAAAAAGCTATCAGGGAGTTTTGAAGTGCGATGTTAACATTGGGTTCTAGAGGGTTGTGTGTGTCATTATTCCTGAAGAGAGATAGAGGCTAAATGTACACATGTAGGTATAGAATATATCGACCTGCCACCAGTACAGAGGCTAGTATGTACATTGTCAATGTTGTAAACAAGAGCATCATTTATATTTGTAAACTTATGTAAAATTTACGAATTTATAATGAATGAGTTATGATCAATTGACCACGTGTACCTTATTTTAAGGGGATTTTCACGGATATGTTCTTTTACAGTGCTGCAGAAATGTTAAACAAATTCCACGAGCTAGATGCTGATCGCAGTGGGAAACTCGATCAACAAGAAGCTAAACAGGGACTCGAACTTATGACCACCGCCACAGGGCGAAAGTTAGATCCGCGCGAAATCGAGTTTTTCTTAAAAACCGCCTCCGATGATGAGGGCTTCATTGACATTGGAAAATTCGTCAGTTTATTCAAACGCCTGAAGGTATATGACAGTCCAGCTCCCCCAAAGAACGCCAAGTGTCACGTGCTCGGAAGTGATTGAAAAGTTAATGATGTTGACCAATCGAATTTCAAACATTTACACATCATTTAATGAAATGATGATCATTTGCGGACTTTTTTTCTTGTTTGTTTTTGTTTCTTTTTAAAAAACCTTTTTTATCATTCGTTGTTTGATTGATACTTTTGTATAAATCTGCTTTTTAATGTTATCTTTATTGAAACTAATTACACGATAAATCGTATTAATTTCCTTAAGGAATATGTCTACAATTTTGTGTTGTTGAACTTTTGCACTTTTTTACCATGACAAAACAATGAAAATAAAATGTTGTAAACAGATTGGCTTCCAAGTTGTTGAGATTTTCTGAGCGAAGAAGGATAACTCGTATTACTATAATAGTTTGCAAGGAGGTAGGACAACTCGTAAATTGATAACGAATTGATGTATGTACTATTTTCTGTTAACGTTAACTCTTATAGTATAATAATATCAAAAAAAATCTATCTTTATGTTACAAAGAGTACGACTCTTGGTGAATTTCAATCCATTTTCTCTTACAGAGGAAGTGCTTACATGTATGTTTGGTATAATAGTAGTAACAAAGGAGACGATTCAACCGGAGGGTGGGGGGGGGGGGGGGGACTATTTCACATTTATCTTTAAAGCGAAATCACAACTATCCATGCCATGCAAGTCGAATTACAAATTAAGTGTTGCCGTATGAATTCTCGGTGCGTTTAGATATATCATTATGCTGATACAAAGCCCGTTTATCAGTCAATTTTAAAAAAAAGTTCTTAATGTTTGTCTGTTATTTCGGTAGTATACCGTTGAGTTTGTCTATTATTTCGGTAGTATACCGTTGAGTTTGTCTATTATTTCGGTAGTATACCGTTGCATCAATATACAACTTGTTTGCAACATTGAACTTAAATTTAGAATGAACAAGTTTCTATAATGAACATAAACTTGAATTTACAAGGAAAATTATCTGATAATCATGAAGTTCAATAGTCTGATTATCAATTGATATCTTATTACTAGGAACGTATCTTACAATGAACATGTATTTTACAACCATGATCTTGAATTTGAAATAAACAGGTAACTTATAACCATGAACATAACTTACAATATGAACATGTATCTTATAACTTTGAAATGAACAGGTAACTTATAACCATGACCTTGACTTACGACGGACAGGTAATTTATAATCAGGAACTTTAATTGACAACTCTCATAAAAAAAATTTGATGATTTAAATAAGAATTACTGTAGATTTCTCTCTGTATTCTGAATGAATTGGCCAAACAATAAGCCCAGTGTACATGTTGAACTGTTGTTCATGCTTTGATATTTTTTTTACAAATCGATATCAACACTGATAAAAAAAAAATCAAAAACAGTTATATTTTCTATATATAATTCATTACTCTGTATATTATTTATCATATTTTGCGAATATTTTGTATAAATACTTGCATTTTCAAATTAGGTTCAAAACAATTAAAATTCGTTTTAGGTCAGTGTCGAGATAAAATCTCCGCACATTGCTGAGGGTGAAAAAGATTATATCGTGGGCGACACGGCATCTTTTGTGCGACAAATACCAGACTTTCAAATCCCCGTCCATTGTGGTCAAAATTAATAGCAAGCAGCTATTGTTGTTTCCATATTTATTTCAATATGTCACCATGAACTGCGAAACAGCGATAAAAAAATTCATTCACCACAGTGACTCAGTCATCCAAACATGAAACATCCTAGTCCCAAACGCATGCGCAATGCGGCCGAGCTTACCTTTAAGGGCAAAAATAAACATTTTGTCGTAAAGTGCTACCGATTAAAATACGGCTGTTACATAAATGGGAAACAGTTTGTAAGGAATCAGAGAAGTAATGGCATCCAGAAAACTTCCGTAAGTAAAAAGTTGCTTTACTATATCACTTGTTTTCTACAAATATTAAAACTTTTATTCAGGCAATGGGCTTCAGTTTACCTGTCGAAAAAAAATAAGGATATGTTGGTGTAAAGAATATTTTTAATCCCTAATACGTTCAAATATCAAAGGATTTTCTTGAAATGTAGGGATTACACCCATCTATAGGCCGATCAAGTCAAGAATGACATCTATATTTACCTTTCGTAAACATGTACATGTTGTGTCTAATCATCACATAATGTGTATCTAAAGCAGGTTTTTTTTCCCGTCCTATAATTAAGATTTTATTATAATGACTAATGAATAATGATTATTTTGAACATTAGTTGTAATTTCAAATGGATAATTATCTAAGAAAGGAAAATTAGGTCATAATACAATGTAGTAAAAGATAAATATTATATGTACATGTATCTATACATGCATGCTGTGCGGTGTTTACATGCATCGTGTACATGTACATGTACTAGCTGTCACGATGGCGCGAGAGGTGAAGCGGAACTTTGATAAGATAAACACTACAGATTTGTAAACAATGCCGTTAATTCAACATTCCATCTGCATTCTCCATTCATCGGCTGTCGTGCGAATAAAAATATCATTAGTTTAATTTATTCTGCTTTTATATATTCATTTTATGAATTTACATCGATTTTTTTGATGATATAGATAACTCATCGTTTTAAGAAAAAAGGTATATGTTGCAGGAAATATAATTTAGCATAACGCCTAATTTTATGACTACATCGAAGAACTCCCTGAAATTTTAGTTTAAATATAACACGCCTTGCAAAATATGTTCAAAACATGTTTTAAAAAATTGACTCTAGAAGAATATTCCCCATTAGAGTTTATTCATGTGGAAATATTTTACATGGCATGCACGATTAATGAAATAATAATAAGGGTGGCGCGATATTGCTCATAATGATTTTACCCAGGTAAACTACTTTATAACACAAAGTTTGACAAGGAAATTGAAAAACAAATATGTGCAATAAATCTTCACGTTTAAATACCTGCACCTAAATCTGTGTAAACTTTTCGAAAAAAAAAAAAACTTTGAAAAAATACACCCACTAAAGAAATGTGCTATTTTCTTTATTTTCACTTTCGTTAATTTAGAGGCCTTGGTATCCAGGACGAGGTCTGAGATATCAAAGTATAGGTATGCCGATCAACGAATCCAGGTTTTTTTTCCAAAATACTTTCTATAAAAGTACACGTCTGACCAGTAGCTTGAATCCTTGAGTTCGTCCCTCCGAATAATATGATTTGTTAAGGGTTACAATTACATGTATTGCAGGCTTGTGGGTTTTTTTTATATTCAGGTCCGTAAGTTACACGTGAGGAATTAAAACATGTTTTCTTTTTTAAAAGGAGAATAGATGTTTATTAATACATTATTTATAGACATAAGACGTAATTAACGTCTTAGGCATTTATTTTTTTATTTTGAAAAAAATTATTATAACATAAAAGAGCAACATGATCAACAACCAAGTTTTTCCATATTTTTGCATACTGATAAACAACATTTAGAATGGAATGTCAAGAAGCATTAACAGGGGAGCTTCAAGTATATTATTTACGCCTCGGTATATATTATTTATTCTAAAAACATCCCAGGCCTTCATTGTAATGCGATACTCTAAACCATCATCACATCCATCTATATATGTACGTCTTCATTCCACAGGCCGGAGGCTCAGAAAATATTCGACAAATATTGTCACAACTTCGTCATGAGACTGAAAAAGGAGGATGCCATTAAAATGTTCACCTCGGACTTCAAACTGAGCGAGAAGCAGGCTGAACTGATGTTTGACATTTACGATATCGACAAGAATGGCCAACTCAGCCAGTGGGAATTTAAACAGTTCTACACAAATCTCGGAGAATTGTAAGTTCAACGGTCCACCACATTATCTGAAACCGAGGCACGACAAAAATGTTCGTAAATACTAAGCTAGTCACCTTTAGTTTCTTATGTCATATAGGGTCAAACAAGTCAAATGAAGGTCATTCATCCCATTGAATAAAGAGGGAAATGTTAAACAGAGAGTAAAATATTTGTAAAATTTTATTCCTGTATTTTATAATGCTGTCATCACTTGCAACGACCGT
>WFKH01011801.1:9988113-10006901 GCA_016163765.1 Magallana hongkongensis
CATCACTTGCAACGACCGTAAAGTTTGATATTTTTCATTTTTCGTATAGTTTGCTACAATAAAATAATTGAAATAGGTATTTGGGAAATATATGGGGGGGGGGGGGGGGGGGGGGGGTTGTAGAATGGTTTTTTTTAAGTCAATTTTTAAATCAACTGGAGCAGACGGCAATCAACGCTCAACAATAACATTTATTTTGATTAACAGAACATTTTTAAAGAATGTTTATTGTGAGAGGGTAGGTTAACAAACTTGGGGAAAAAAAATAACCCTTAAATGATGGGGAGGGGGTTGACTTTTGTATCATATACATTATATGTGGAATGATATGCTCTCTAAGCACATTAAATGTCACATATACTATCGATATAACTTAATTTGACACCAGGCTAAAACCACCATGTTGCAGTCACCTGAGCTATAAAATGTAAGACCTATTTACGAGTCGTTGCGCCCTAGGTAACGATCGCACAGACAGTATATAATGTGCATTAATTGTTGTATTCTTGTTCATCAAATAGGAAATACGACCCATTTCGAGATCGATGTTTAAACAATATATTCAACATTTAGGCGTGTGATGTATTGATAATCATTTGATATTTATTTTTCAATTAGTTTAATACTTCTTTTTAACAGTGCCCCCGAACTTTTTGAGGCATTTGAAAAACTGAAGTCTGGAAACAACGAACAGGGGGAATTCGAAAAAGCATGGGACGTGCTAAAAACCGTCAAGAACGCCAGCGGAGAGGTCACCAAAGACGCTGATTTAGAAAGTTTGATCAAAGCAGCAGTCGGAGAAGAGAAAAAAATGGACTTTGGAAAATTTATGAATTTGTTTAGTAGAATCAAACAAAGCAGATCATGATTCACAACTACCAAAAAAATTTGCTTACATATACAAGAAAGACTATATATTAAATTATTTCTATAAGAAACAGTTACATGTTGTTAGGATCATATGTTTCTGGAAAAGAAACGCTTCATAAATTTCCTCATACATACAAGGTTTAGTGAGACAGCATCGTCATTTTATGCAATCTGCAGTTTCCATTTATGGAGTTCCTCTCGCTGAAACAAGGGCGTATGTTTTATATACGCTCAGCCTCTTGGTCATTCTTTTGTGATTTTCCACTGAATTTATTTTGTTATTTCTGAAATAAAGTTTTTTAAAACCTGTTTTTACACAAAAGAGTCTGTTCTTTTGAGGGGATTGGGGTGGGTTGGTGATATCAAACCGCACTCCCCTCCCTCTTCTGCTGTCCTCTATGGCAATCCGGTGTGGCTTTGAATTGAAATTCTGTACTCCAGCTAATAATGATAAGAAATGTATAAAGATGTAAAATTATACTTTAAATTTATTTATCATGATGCAATTTGGTGTAAAACAATTCCTTTTTTTCTGGTCAAAATGACATTTAGCATACCAGAAGAATGCTCTCTCAAATTATTCAAAAACCACTGAATTTAAAGCAGAATCAGATAACGACTATCAAGGGTGTAATGCATGTCAAAGAATCATATAATTACCTAAGCCAGCCCCTACATTAGTCAAACTTACTACATGTACTTTGATTCATTCTTTTCCTAGTGTCAAGGACACTAGCCCCATCCCCTTACCCCTTCTTAAATGTGTTTCTACCCTGATATGACAACTCCAACTATTGAACACATTACTCATTTCATCAGAGTATATATTCACCATTCTTTGGGTAAATATGTCTCTCAAGTTGTCATACGTAACTTCAAATAGCGTAAAGCAATTCAATCCTAAATAATGAAATCACGCAATGATAATGATATGTAAATTCTTCTTCATTTAAGAAGGAGAGAGAGAGATATGATGGATTCAGTCTTGTCACATACTCTCAAACACAGCTACACTTGGTTCAACATAACTATTTTAGGACATTAGAATAATTTTTCATATTTTCAACTTTTGAAATTTATGAGTCAGTTTGGTTTTAAAAGGGGGGGGGGGGGGGGGGGGTTAAATTATATGCACATGGAAAATGCAAAATGTCAATACATATGATCTAAGCCCTTACCCCCTCCCCCCAAAAAATTAAATAAAAATTCTACATTATTTGTATTGTAAAAACAAAGTTAAAACATATTTGAAGAGAATTTTGAGTAAGTCTATTACATCTACAAACTTTTCAAGACTATAATCGCGTAACAAAAGTGTGTGTTATTGGAAATTAGTATACCAGGCATACTTTTATCATTCAATGGGGTTCAGACAGCAACCAATTTGTCTGCATGCTGGCCGCAGAAGCAGGAAGTAGGAAAAAAATAAAAATCTACCTAAATTTATTTTATTATTGAAAGAATTAGATGTACATGTAGCTCTGTATGAACCTGTCATTTATTTTATTCAATATGTCTTACTTATTTGATCTTTCAAATTATTTTACATGCTTTTCAGTTCTGTTATTTAATCCAAGAAAATAAATAAACTGCTATCATTGATATTACAAGGTCATATTTATCCATCAAATATGCCTTAATTCAATATCAATCGCTTTTATTTTCTAAGATTTAAAAAAGTAGCATTGATTAATTAAGGAATAATTAATACTGTTCAGTTATGATAAATTTTATTTACTACTTGGTGAAGTCAGATTTGATAACAATATACATGTTTTATCAATAAACACATAAATATAAAATCTATATAAATGCATGTACCAGTACTTAGCTATTACAAAGTATTTTCATTTATCTTATATTCTAATAATTCTAATCATCAAAATATTTTTTGTGATTTCATTTCAACAAAATAGATATTGTTTCACATCAAAATATTTTCTCATCCTGTAAATTTGGACATTTATACAATACCTATATATTACCTATTCAATAAAAATCTGTATCAAATTACAGGAAAAGTTTTTAAAAATTATTTTTACTGCAAACAAAAGGCACAATTATATATTTTTCCTGTCCGACAGGAAATTAATTTAAAATAATTCTTACAGAGTAATATTTCAATTTTTGCAAAAATATTGAATTTTATATTACATGTAATAAATACTAAGGTAAAAATCAGTATATAATGCTCATGGATGAATGTCTGCAAAGCAAAATGAATACCGGTAAATGTCTTCATAATAAATAAACCCGACTCCTTTTTCAAAACATTGCACAACAAAATGTGCTTTATCTAGGTCAACCTTTTGAAAATAAAGATTTCATAAACCATTCTTTGATCATGCTCAGCAATTTACACATGTAACAACAGTTTTCTATAACCTCTAAAACACAACGAGTGTACGTCACTGTCCTTCCCTGCGTCATCTGGTGACGTCCTTTATACCAAGACGTTTGTTCGTCAGGAAGTCGGCCTGTGGTAGTCTAGACAGGGCCCTATAAACATCCACCACCCCGATTCCATCCGGATACCTACAATACCAAGTTCTTTAAGGTACACCGACCCTCTCACAAGAGAGATAACTCTCAGTGCGATTAGTAACTATCATCTCACTACACATTTGTCAAGCTAAAGATCCTCTATACACTTATGAAAAATATTTAACAGACTTTTGATACTCAAATATAATTCATAATATATTATTTTCATAGTTATTAAAGAAAATATTATTTTGGTAATTAACAGAGAGAGATGATGAATCTTAATATTATTACTTAATAGGTTTGTTACTGACTATCAACAGAAATAGGTGGCGTTGTAAGGCGAGGCGAAGGCTCGCTTTCTATGTACTAAACAATGCACCTTGCCTTCTGTGTACTTATTAATCCAGCATATTTCTGTAGACCATCAGTAATAAACCTAATACTAGTAAGTGTTTAGTTTTGTCGAGGACCCAAAGCTTTTGTAAGTTAATAAATTGAAGTAAGAAAAAAAATCAAAAATTACGTTATGGCCACCTATCAATCACTACTTGTCGACTAAAAAAATATAGAGGCAACCATGTGATGCGTTTCATCCAATGAAATTGCAACATTTTAGTCTGTGGCAAAACAATATAATATAAACCCCATCATGATACTAATACTGTAACTTTAATTGTATAAGGACAATGTAAATGATATTCAGGTTCCATTATATATCCTTACATTGCAATTATCAAGAACTTGAACTTTTTCTAAAATTCTATTTTCTTTTATCAAAGTACCGGGTAAATACAGAAACCTCATCTACCCTTATATCCCTTTCTCTCTATCTCTCTCCGAGGGTTAAATACGTAACCTTTTTTAATTTGTGTCAGTCATTTTTGGTGATTAAAAAAAATCTAATAGCAAACAATACTGGATATAATTTCTGGGCATTGCAGTTTTTGCGATGTGAAAGGGATCATGAAATAAAGTGAAAATTAGATCATCGCAAAAATTGCTGGATATATGGTAGGAAAACAATATTTTTCCTCAGCACTCATCAAGGATCAACCTCTCTAAGCACACGGTGTAAAACATACGGGAGTTAATTCTCTTGACTTACCTGCCCATGTTCACTTTGATGGAGAATGTCTCTGTCATAATGTCCTCCACGAAACTCAGCATTGTCTGCCATAGACAGAACAAAGATTTTAAAATTAATCTGGACTTTGTGTAAAAATACTAATAACACATTTTTTCTAAATTACAGTTGTTCAAAGAAAGAAGCACTCATAAACATCCTGCTAACACACATATTAGTACATTATGTCTTAACAATATGTGATGCATCTTTAAAGACCTACAGTAAGGTACATGCATCAAGAATACCACTGTCTTTTAAATGCAATATACATGTACATGTTCATTTTTGTATATTGGAATTTGCTTACACTTTCAATAACTTCCATGACAAAAGGATTCCAAATTAGATGTCGGCAACTGACCTTAAATATCATTTCTTCTGAAACTGACCCATAGACATCATCCACCACAGGAGCAGGATCAAATTTAACTCCAATCTAAAATAGTTCCATATATTTTATACAGCATCATATCACAGGCACCTGACATCATATATTTTTCTCATAATAAAAAAAATACTCCGCTTACCTAATAATTGACAAGGTACCCATCCCCGCCATCTTGGATTTTTTTTAAACTGTCACATCGCTGTGAATTTTCGCTTATAACTCAGCGGTAACATTTTTCTGCGATCATCTCCGCCGTCCGATCGGTCATTCAATATCTTAGCTTACTGCTGATTCAACCAAAACGGCCCATAACATCGTCTATTATTAAAAATATCTCCTCATTCTGCATCTACTGCTGCTGATTTGCGACAAAAAGCTAAAGGGTGGACGGAAGTTGACATAAATCGCGTCATAATATGGGTAATCCCTTCCAAATATAGAACTGATACGAATATTCAAAAGGCGTCAATTTTGAATTCGATCAACATACGAGTTAAAATTAAGAAAAGGGATACTATAAACAATCAATTGTAACTTTTGTTACACAAAGTTTATATAAACATGTTTATAAATGCATATATTTTGAAATATTGAAACAAACACACGTTGCAGGGAAATCTCATTTACATATTGGTGACAACTTCCGTCCACCCTTTAGACATTTATCGCATATCTAAGGCAGTAGATGCAGATCAAGTGGTTATTTTTATTAATGACAGGTGTAATGCACCGTTTTGGTTGAATTGGTTGTAAGCTTAGATGTTGAATGACCGATCGGGAGACGTAGAGGATTGCAAAATAATTTTACCGATGAGTTTCAAGCAAAACTTCCAGCTGATGTGCCAGTTTAAAAAAAATCCAAGATGGCGGGGATGGGTACCTTGTCATTTATTAGGTAAGCGGAGTATTTTTTTTATTATGAGAAAAATATATGATGTCAGGTGCCTGTGCATCATATATTCTTCTGATAAAAAGTTACATTTTGAATATGTATAAAACTTTTAATTTTCTTCAGTGTATAGAGAATATCAGAAAAATAAGAAGAATACACATATCTTAACTGCAATTTTGCTATAAAATAATTACACAAAACTTAACTGCAATTTTGCTATACAAATTCATTTTATGATCAGAATGAAATGTATAAACAAGTACATGTAGCAAAGTAAATTCTACAAATTGACCACTTATTAATAAATTTTACCTTTTGAGTAAGATCATGCACAAACTGAGCTTCATCAGAGGGGGGCAGCATCACTGGGTTCTCTGGGGGCTCATTCTCCTCCTTGGGTTCCTCTTTGATTTTCCGAATGGGGGGTTCTGAAGTGAGAGATAAATATGCATCTGTTATGTTACAATCCTATAAAAGCACTGGTATGTTGTTTGAGATTTAATTGGAATGATTGAGAACCTGAAGGTATCTGATAAATAAAATTTACATTAAAACGAAAAAAATATTAATGTTTTGTTTCTCATACACCACTGCATCAGTATATATTTCATTTGTACGACAAGGAAAAACTTTGAGATTTGTATCTGAATTTCTTCATAATTCATTGAAAATATTAGTTAAAAATACTATTTTCAATGTGTTTACATGAAAATTAAGGTCCAACACTTATTGTTATGAAGCGTCATCAAAAGATTTCATATCTCAGATTTCATTCATTTACTAGATCTTGACCATAAGTCAATAGGAGATAAGCATTATATCCCTGTACTACCTGTGGACACTATATCCACCTCATCGTCGGAGCAGCTTTCTCTCTGTAACTTCCTGTTGATCTGATCCACCGCAGACACCGTGTCATAGCTGTCCGTGGCCGAAGAGAATCCACTTCCTGTCCGCATATTCTTCATCGGGAAATCTACCCCTGTCGGATGAAGTGTCTTCTCTGAAATCAAAGAATACCCAATCAAATAACTAGTATAATACACTATTCAAACAAATATTGCAATAACTGAAGCTAGTTTTTCCTTTTCTGATATTAATTTTTTCATTTTGAGTTTGGATAAAAATATTCCAGCTTTTCAACATTAGTTTCATTTTCCTGTTGAGCCAGGGGCTTCACTCGGTACATGTACTACTATAATCCAAGAATAATACTATTAAACGGCCATTTTTTTTTTCCAATGAGAAGAGATCTGCAACAGTTAATTTCTGCAAGCAAGTAGCATTTTATTCAACTCCTACAGAAAAAAGCACTCGTCAACAACAATTAAAATCTGTGAGCAGATTGCAAGTTTCTAAACATTTATGGCAAATATATAACGCTTAGTTTACAGTATAATGTCTGATGATAACTTACATATCATGATCAAGTATACTTGCCGAGATAATGTGGACTATAAGCATGCAGACGGCTCCAGCAAACTATTTGCTTCACAGTCCACAACTGGTTCCCTTTAAACTGGTTTCCATTCAACAGATTCTTCAAATATTTCTGACATGCTACTGCTCTTTGCCACTACAATCAAAAAACGCTGTCAGTATGATGATGTCAGTGATATCTCATCATTGTTGTTCTGACTAGTAATTTTAAGTCTCTCTTGACTGCTTGAGGCACCTGTGCCAATGTTAAGCTACATTTTAAAACTGCTACTTTAAACCGGCCGATGAATGCAAACTATCAGTTTCTCCCATGCAGAGAGTTATAAAAAGATTCACTGATGGCTGCACTGACCTCAGATGCTCTCCTCTTGCCAACATTCCAGCCCAACCACTGCTCATTTGTGCGGGCACAATATGGATGCTGGTGAATATCTACAATATACAAAAAAGGTTCAATGCCAATAGAAACAATAAGCCATGTGCTGGCTGCCTATCTTAAAATAAAGATAGTGTGTATCTTCATCTTGAATTTCATTTGTCAGGAATATTTAACATTCAATTTACATGTGTATAATTAAAGTGTCAATTATGGTCCAGATTTGGTACTGTGCACTCTGATTCATGATGATATTTCTTGAAAAAGATATGAACTGTACATATATCATGATAAAGGAAACAAACTACATAAGAATCATTACTGATTTTATGCATGAAGTACAAAGTGAACTATTTAATATTGCTGTATAATACCAGTAGTTGCATCGTTTGATAGCCACAGAGTATTCGTAAACCTTAAAAAGAGTGGAACTTATTACGCCTCAGTTGCTGTAGAAAGGGCCACACTTACTTGCTGTAGAGGACACAATGGGGTGCCTCTTAATGGCAGCTCGAATCAAAGACTGAACATCAGGGTAGTTTTCAACACTACAAAAAGACAACAACAAGATTAATTGTAACTAAGAACCCATTTGAACATGGTAACAGCACTTTATAGCACAAAATGTACAGTATTTATTACAGTAAAAGAATAATTCATATTAAGAACTTACCGCAGAGGATCCACTGCTTTAACCGGCCCTAGGTCTTCCTCCTGATACCTTGACAAGCCCAGCAACTTCTCCTCCGGAGGTGTCTTCTTCTTCCACTTGTGAATTCTTTTTTCGTCCTTTGAGTCCATTCTGACAGGCACCCCAAGCTTTCTCTCCATGTAAGACATCCTGGCTGCTGCCTTCATTTTGGCCTCCTTCTCTGCTGCTTGTTTCTTCAGAGTCTCTATCAGTGCAGCATTGGATGGCATCTCTGCCTTTTTGACAGGAGGTTTACTTGCCTTTGGAGAGTCAACAGGTTTGTTCACGGTCCCTGAATCAGACACTGGTAACTGTAGAAGTAAGGTCTGGGTTCCGATCTTGGCAATCACAGTCTTCATAGGTTCCTTGCTTCCTGCCACAAACCCTGAGAGACTATCTCCTGGTTTTACTGTTTGTTGCTTTGCAGTATTTGCAGGAGCAGTTGAAAGGGTAGTGGCAGAAGAGTTGGGTACAGAGGAATATCTGACAGAGGAAGAAAGCATCACAGTCTCACTACACTGTGCAGACACACTGTGGTTGATTGTTCTAGAAGGATGAGCATTCACAGGCACTTTGCTGATGTCCTGATTTACAAGAATGACTGAATGCATAGTTTTTGATGGTGCTGAAATAGGAATAGTTTGAGGAAGCATGCCCACTGAAGTCTGCTGTATCTTGACACCCTGATCACCAGAGACAGAAGCATCACCAGAGTTTTTCACTATTCTCATACCTCCATTGGAATTGGAAGTGTCCTTGGAAGAAACCACTGTTTTCTGAACTAAAATATTTTGGGAAGTGTTTTGACTTGCCAACACTTGTGCTGAAGTAGTGTTCACACCGGTCACCAAAGACACTTGTTTGACTGCGTTTCTATGAGCAGCGGATATATCCCCCTTTAGTAAAGAGGCTAGCTGACAAGTCTTGCTAGGAATTTTGTTTTCCAAATTAGAGTCGGATTTTTGGATGAGAGTCACAGTTTCCATTTGTTTGGAGACTTTGCTTTTACCAGCTGGCTGCACAGATTTCAAACCTTGACTTGTCACTTTAAGCTGGTTCTGAGAAATCTGTCCCTGTAAATGGAGTTGTAACTGACTTGGCTGCTGCACTTCTTTTTCATTTTTGTCCAGCGTTTTGATTGGCTGGCCAGCTGTTAGTGCTGGCCTCACTGGGCTGACCTCAGTTTTAATTAACAACACAGGACTAGGAAGTGATGAAGCTGGAGATATGTTGCTTTTTGTCACTGGCACTGAAGACCGAATGAGAAGTGGAGAATTTTGCATGGGAGGTTTCTGAAACACTGCTTTTGCTCCTAAAGACAGCTGAGAGGTTGCCTGACTCACAAGAATGGGCTGAACTGTTGTATTAGACATTGGTGGTTTTGCAGGACTAGAGGAGACAACTTTGGTGGGATTTTCTGTTAGAATCACATTGCTTTGTTTCTGAGGAGTTGCCTTAGTTGGAGTTGTTTTGGGACTTGGTACAGTTCCCTTGGACATTTGAGAATTAACTAATGGACTTGTTGTGGGAGTGCCAGGAACAGTTTTCAACAGATGATGAGGCACAAGAAATATATTTCCCTGGTTGTCTTTGCAGCGAATATACAAAGTCTGAGCAGGTGTGGCCAGTGACCCAGAAGGCAGCTGTGTGGGTGGCAGCGAGACCTGACCAACTGACGGAGGCTGACCGCCTTGTGAAACAACACACTTCTGTGGAGATTTTGTTGTCTGAGAATTCACTTTGCCTGAATTAACAGGTATCACAGTACTTGAGTTATCTTTCTGTATTCCTTTAACTGACTGCACAACCTGTGTCACTTTGCCTTGCGTGGTTTGGGAACTGTTTGCTAAAGAAGAAGGCGTGCTTTGAAGCAAAATTTTCTGCAGCTCTGAAGAATGCTTTGAGACAGTACCATCTGTATCACTGGAAGAACTGGTACCCTGACTCGATTTCTGCTTCAAGCCATTGATTGGGGTTCCAGTCTGTTCGCCCTCTGCTGCTCCTGTCTTGTGTATGCTGCGAGAGGTCAAGGATCCTAGAGTTCCTAAGGTCAAGGTCATATTGGATTGTTTATTATTTGGGGAAAATTTGGAGACATCTGTTGAGTTACTCTGAGATGTACTGAGATCCTTATTTGGTGTCCTTGCATTTGTTGACTTTGGTGATAATTTTTCCTGCTTGATTTCTTTTTTTATTGGAGACATAAATTCTGGTATTGTTATGTTTGTCTCCATGTCTATCTGATTTACAGATGGTCCATTGCAAGTTTTCACCACTGGCTTTACTTCAATTTCTTTCTCTAATTCAACATCTATCACCTGGAAAAACAAAACAGCAATCTTGGTGTTACATAACATGAATCAATCATAATTTCATATTTCTATCCTCTTTCCTGATGTTTCACATAAAATTTGGTAAAGATTAACAAGGTAGTTTCAGTAAAGAGGCTTTAATGAGTAGATCAATAATGCACAGCTCTCAACAATGGACTAATATATGGCAATAGGTCACCAAAGTGACTCAGGTTACCTTGAAAGCAATTACATGTAAATTCATGTAAAACATTGTTTATAAGATTGGATACATCTAGTAAATTCACAGTATTCATCAGTGATAGACTACATGAACACTGAGTTAACCTAGTAAGAATTCATTGCATAATTTCCTCCTATAGTATTACCGTTTCAGATCCTAGTGTCTGTAGACCTGTGTACGTTCTATCAAGCTGAAGAACATAAACAAGACTCAAATTAAATTATAAAATTTTACAGAGAGATTCAACATATCATCTTTAATTAATAAGTGAAATGTCTTGTTACCAGGTAATTTTATAACTTTACAATATTTTTAAATACAAATGTTTGCACAGGAACAGTAATGAGTAAATTCTTAATTGAACACAAAGAATTAATATCAGTGTAAAATTGAGAGAAGTATTCCTCACAGACTTCAAATCTTACTTTTATTTATTCTGAAATATGTGAACTTTATGAAATTACAAAAAAAATTTTGGCCCTCACGATTTTATATTCTTGCACTTTGACAAAATGGTAGAATTGCGGAATTAAAATAACATGTCTACAGTTAAGTCACCTTCAGTTGGTGGATAACGTCCACTTTCTTGTTCCTCGAGTCCTTGAAGTACAGCTGAACTCGAACAGGGAATTCCCCCCACCCACGCCTGGTCAGGTGGAAAGGGGCCTGCCTATAATATCAAGGTGGGACATTAAATTACATCCTGTGTAGTCATTAAATTTTGAGGATGCCAATTTTCATAAACTGACAATATCAATATGAAAGGCCAGCTGATTTTAAATAATGAAATTTTAATAAGGACTTCATAACTGTTACACCAAGAAAAAAAACCCTTAGTATGTAAGCTTATACATATATGAACTTCTATATATCATTTCAACAGGATTTAATAATGGAACAATAAACATCAAAACTTACGAAACTTCCACCAAGTCGTTGGGCCTGTAACTTGGGTGTAAGAAGAACCAGACTTTCTTCACAAAGTGGTCAACATTAGGTTCCCCTTTGGGACCCCGGACATAGACCATCCATTTGTGTGTAGACTGGTCATTTTCATCTCTTCTGTCTACTGGGATGTACCTGAGAATTCAATTGTCATACCCAGTAAAAAAAACATGCAATGCTGAATTGGAAACTAAAAGCAGGAAAAAGTAAATGTTGTAAACCAGCTTTTATAAGCAGCTAATTTAGCTCCTACTTTAATTTGGGAATCACTGATGTTGAAGTTGTTTTGTGTGCACAAGTTTCCCTATTAGGACTTTAATACATTTATGTACAATGCATTTACATGCAGTGGTTAGCAACAGTGACCAGTAAGTAAATGTACTTGCAACATCCCAAACACTTCTTGCACCTAAATAGAAATGGTTTACAATAAATTTCAAACAGATGTTTCAAGAACTAACTTTGAAACATTTCCAATAACTATCCTCTTTTTAACTTTAAATCGATCTGATCGACTTGTTATTTCATTGGAAGATGGTTCCTCTTTGATAAAACTGTTTTCTTTTGTCTGAAAAAGAAGTAAAATAGTATCAAACATAATTCACATAAAATGTACATGAAAATATATCTTTTAGTCCATTTGTTTTGGACTTTAAAAACTTTGTTCATTTGATTATTTGTGGCTACCTGGATGCACTTGATTTAACCTACTTTTAAAACACAAAAATCCATCCATTAAATTTTCATTATGAAAGTTTATTTATTAATGGGTGTTACAGATTCTTATCTTTCTTCCATAGAGCACTATAAAATGTGAAATAGGCACTAGCCTCTGCCTTCTTAAATCTTTTTTAATTGTTAATATCATGACAGCTTTCATATGTTACAATTTAAAAATGACTTTCTGTTCACAATTGTACCTCTTTTTCTTCCAGTGGCTCCTGTTTCATCATCAGTCTCTCTGTGGCGTCGTATTCTGTCTTTGGTTCCACTTTGATGATGGTGTTGAGGGGACGTTTACCCAGCGTGTCACGGACGGTGGGGTGAATGGGAACAGCTTGCTGAGACTCACCCTGTTAATTCACAGAGAAAATCAATGCATCAATTTCTCTTTTAAAATATGGGTGGCCAAATTTTAAAACCCTAATGGTAAATCACCTAGCTGTTAAATGACAGCATAAAAACTTCTGTGTTGATATATTATGCTGTCATGTTTTTAGGTTCTCAATGTCAGGGGAATTATGATGTCATAGTCCTCTGGTTTCTTCTACACAATCAATATGGAATTTTTAATCTCCTGATTTTAGAAAAATCAACTTTTTTTGCATAGGTGAAGGTATTGGTTATATTAAATTGTTATTCTAGTACAAACTCGTTGTTAAGACCTGATTTTTATCAAGCTAAGGGATCTCAAGATCACAGAGCATGATCACAAAATGCAGTTCAATGAACATGTATGCAATGACACCTTTCCTATTAAAAAATGGTCATAATTACAAACAATCTTAGATTTAATGAATTCATTATATGTAACAGATTTCTTAAAGAACTATTGACAACTGAATTGTAAAACCTAATTGAACTACAAAGTTTGTAAAACACAGAGATAATGCATAGCCAGACTACTGGAATATAAATACCTATTTTGAACAAAATTTAGATGCTTGACTTCATATTACATGAAAGAAAAGTAGGTATGGTTAATGCAACTTAAATCAATTTGATGTACATACCTTAACAAATTTCTGTTGGCTTGCTCCATAGTAATTGGCAATAATACAGGCCCGTAGTCTGTCCGCCATCATTTGGCTATGTCTCAGGCTCTGAAAGGGAAAAAACAATTTTAAGTAATTCATAAACAAAAAATATGTCTGAACAAAAATCACTACTTAGTGTGAATCTTACATGATAATTATTTCTTAATTTGTACAAACTTAAGTTGGTCACTTTTATGTGTCTAAATAAGAATAGTCCAGCTGCATTCATAAAGAGACAATTTGGTTTTTGATTGAGGAAACCATATACGCTGACAAGTCTCAAGAGTTGTTCTTTTTTAAATAAGTTTGAAACAGACTACAAGCATAAGATAATAGACAGTAAATACTATTTTGGAAAGTCTTTTGGATACACTAACCACAGTGTTCAGACTATGCAGTGCTTAGAAAGTCAATATTTCAAACTTTATCTTACACATAAACCTTGTAAATGATAGCTATAAGAAGATCCAGGCAGTTAAATTAATGTACAAGTATGTACAGTATGAGTCCCTTAGTACTGGCTAAATTAATGTACAAGTATGTACAGTATGAGTCGTTTAGTACTGGCTAAATTAATGTACAAGTATGTACAGTACGAGTCCCTTAGTACTGCTCTTACCTGGTCAATGCAGTCCAGTTCCTTCTCTTTGTTCTTTAGCTCTTGGTGAAATTGTTTCCTGACTATCATCTCAATTTTTTTCCTGGTAGTCTCCTTTGCTGTAGTTCAGTTGTGTTCAAATTATTATTAGAAATTTAGAAGAAAATATCAGTTTAAAAGGGGAAAACAAAAATATAGCTAATGAATGTTATTCACTCATACTCATACTATGATATTTTGGTATTTTCTAGACTTTAATTAAGTCTATTTACAATAGTGAATAATTAAATAATCATTACCATAATTTCAAAAATACATTTAAAAAAAAGATTCTGCTGCTAATTGCAACTATAATTTTTTTTTTTCAATACATCCATATTGCAACACATTTTGGTGTATATCAAAGAAATGCAGTCTTATATACATACCATCCTCTTCTAGAACTTTCTGCCTCTTAGTCTGTGCCTTTGTTACATCTTCATAATCAGGGTCTATATCTATGTGACTTCTTTTTGTTGCCATTCTAGGATTACAAAACCTAGATAGAAAAGTTTGATATATTTGCATTCATAAATTTAAGTTTGCTAGGAATGTGAACAATCTTAACTAGTAAGTCTTTCCGCCATGATGATATTACACCTTTTACAGTACCGATCAGACCCAACCTAACAGAAAGTAGACCCAAACTAAAACTGGGTTTACTTCTGGGGTTTACCCTGGGTTTGCTAGAGCAGACCCAGAGTTAACCACAAGTAAACCCATAGTAAACACAGAGTAGACTCAGAGTGGACATAGAGAGTAAACCCCAATAAGAAGTAGACCCCTGAAAGCAGACGCTACATGTATATTTGGAATATACAAGGGGCAGGGCCTACAGGTGGTAAGATAAAAGACGGGTCTGCTTCACACTGCACCACAAAAGCAAACCCCGAATAAACCCAAAGTAAACCCCGAGTGGACCCCCGAGTGGACGCAATTTAAAAAAACCCAGACCCTTAATACACCCAAAGTAAACCCTGAAAGTAAATCCGGGGTTTAGTTAGGGTCTGCTCTGGACTTAGGTTGGGTCTTGTCGGTACTGTATGTCCACTTGTAGACATTCATGATTGTCAAATAGTACAGTTAACCAAGTCAGGACAATATTGACAAAACAGCAAAGAGGAAAACCTGGTCAGTATCTGGGTTATTGTTTGCATCACTGTTTTCTTTCACTTTGAACCAGCGATTTTTCCCATGATCAGTGAGCAAGTAAGACTGGTTTAGATTTTTTTTTTAATAAAGACCTCTAGCTGGAATCACAGGCACTTGTCTTTGCAATAAAAATTTGCCTCAATGCTAAAATAATAGCACATGATATCTTACTCCAAATTTCATGGAAAACTGCCATATTCAGAATTGTGGTCATTAACCACAATCAAAAAAATGGTTTACTTCAATTCTCTTTTATGATGATTGATTTATAAAATCAATTCATATAAGGTAGGCTTATGTTTAGGCTGCCCATGATGAGTATATAATGTCTTGTTGTGTGAAATGACTTTTTAAGTCGGTGAGCAATGTTTGGATGCTGTTTACACAAATAAGCGGTAACAAAACCAGTCATGTCTTTTGAATGATTTTGTAGATAAATTCACTGGAGAAAATGGTTATAGAGACTTTCAAGCAAGCTTGGTTTTCTTTAAAAATGAAAATGATTGCCCTTATGGAGGGGTATAGTACTTCATGAAATTTGGAATTAGATACATTGCTTTATTATTACTCTGTTGGGGATAACTTTTATTATAGAAACAAGTGATGATTCCAAATCCATTGTGATCATTAAAATTTCTTACGTAAATAATACACCATAGATCTTAATAATTTAAGTCAATGCCAATTCATGCATCTGCCACTTGTTCAAACACCATGCACCTACAGCACTTGTTCAAAACCGAACAGCGAAACCGTACACTTTTCGCATTGCCAGTCGTGTCATTGTTTTGACTATTCAATACCAGTTACTATAGACTTTTATTTAATGTGCATTTGATTTAATTTCTTAAATTGTTAGGCAGAAATAAACGTGTTCCTTCTATTTGTGGCTCAGTTTATCCATTCTAATAGTGTCAGGTAACATTACTTGTCAATATTGGTTCTATTTAAAGTGCTTTGAGTTAAACCTGAACAGAAATCCGGTATTTTCGAAAAGTTAAACATGATTAACTACATCACTTCGGCAAACAGTTGCATCAATTAATTGCATTTCTTAACAGAAACAGCAATATTCTCACGTTTAACATTTCTTTTTCATGGAGGCCGCCATCTTGCTCTGTGGTATGATATAAAGTCCAAAACAGAAATAGTATGGAATGTTATTTTCCGCGAACATTGCAAATCAATCATTTATCTAAAATAATTGAAGAGATTTATTTTCCCAAGAATTTATTTTCTTTTTAGGGATTTTTTTTATAGTAATGGACATGCAACTGTAAGCATGTTTCAATGAACATGATGAACTCCAGTGTCAACGGCCATCTCCGCGCATATCTATCTCCGCGGGAAAAGTAGAAGGGTGGATCCAACATACCAACAAATTATTGGACACGCTCCTAGACATATTGAGGTGACTATAAAACACTTTGTTGTGATTATTTAAACAATAAAATGCTTTCTTTAGTGATTCATGCGGGATATGAAGGTGGCGACATTGCAGAAAAAATACATAACCCGCTATTAACGCGGGTTATGTAAATTTTTTCTGCAATGATCCCTACCTTCATAACCCGCATGAATCATCAAAGAAAGCATTTTATTGTTTATATTTACATCTTTCTTTTAATAAATTAATAAATCAATTGTAAAAAGTAAGTTAAATTAATTAAATTACTGTTAAAGCACATCAGTACGTTAGCTAAAAGAAACAGCCAAATCGTCTACTATGGGAATTTGAGTCTCACATCATCAGGATTATTTCGTGCAGTCGTGATTTTTCTTAGGTCGCTGTAAGTTTCGACCAATCGATAATTGGGGAGTGTAGATTTCAGTCCTGTCAGTTTCTATAGAGCTATGAATTAACAATAAGTTTCCTTAAGAAATTGAGGGAATCATACTCGTGTCGGTAGATGTAAATATAAAGTTAAATGCTATATGTAAGATTTGTTTTGAACGAATCGTTAATTATAGTTAGCGGTTTGTAAACTATAGTTAACAGTCGATAAACCTAGTTTATCAACTGTGAAACTATGTTTAGATATATTTTGTGAATTGGGCGTATCATATCACTTCATGAGTAGCCACTTCTATAACTTTGAATAAAATAACTATATACTGATATACCTGTACATATATATTAACTACAATACAAACAAGCTTGTCTGAATTAATGCAAAAACCTGTTGTTGTTGGTTTTTGTTCATTTATTTCACAAACAAAGCATCCACGTTATCAAGAATATTCTTTAAAAAAAAATTTTTGTGTAAAAATTTAATTTTGAGCCCTCATATCCTGCAACATTCATGATAACAAGAACTCTATTTCTATTCTATTAACAGCCCCGTATTTCTACAGATCGTTTCTCCTATAGAGAGACGATCTAGGTAATTTTGACGGCTGTTCCGTGTAACCCCAACGGTTTTGTTAGAAATGTTTACATGTGTATCGATCAAAGGAGTCACATGCAGACGACAGAATTTTTCTTTGGATTTTAAATACTCTTCACTTATTTATAAAATATCTTTGAATCATATTCCTAATATTTTAAGTGCAATTTAATACGATTATTACTACTACACGTTATATATTTTATGTAAAAACACGCAGTGAAAAATGTGCTAGGGAGGTCCTAGGAACAGCCGCCTTGATCTCTTAAAAATAAACATTTGAGGCAATACACATCGTTTAGACTGGAACTAACAAGTGAAATTGACATGGTTTTAAAACTTTTTACGGTTTGAAGTTGTACTTTCATGATCAGTCCGAGACAAATAGGTATTTCTGATCTGATAATTTACTGATGACGTTCGTGGTATATTGGAGAATAATGTCCGCGGCATCTCTTTGATCTCGGCAATAACTGTAGTAGAATTACAGATAATGAACACTAAAAAAAACTACCATAACTTTAACACAGCGAATCATTATGAACAATATAAACTGAATCAATATGATCATAAATAATTTCATCAAAAAAAAAAAAAAAGAAAGCAAGATTTAATTGAAAATTATACCCCCCAAAATTTGTGAACAATAACAAGGCTTTGTTTTAAAAACAAAGAATGCTTATCCCCGGTTCTCGCATGTAATTAAGTCAATATTTGACATTCAAGTTTTGATGAAACATTAAAAATAACTATATTTTCCATTTGAAACATTAGAAATAGGGAAATGAAATTTCAAAACTTAGGCTCAAATTGTGCCCAGGTACAGTAACTAAATTATATTAGCTTGCTTTTACATAAAATTCACACATTTTTAAATATTTGAATTTCATATAACTCTGTGACCTAATAGTAATCCATTCGTGACCCCAGTAGGAAAAAAATGAAAATAAATAAATAACCCGACCAATGCCGTAATTTAATATAAAAAAGTTCACGCTGTGAATATATAACAAAAGACAAGATACATAGTTTTAAATATTTTATTGTACAGTTACATGCATGATACTAGCAAGCTTTCGAATCAGCCCGAGGACACAGCGCTGGC
>WFKH01011801.1:10028698-10044409 GCA_016163765.1 Magallana hongkongensis
GGGGGGAAAATGGATTTTCATTTATACAGGATCTACATGTATTATACTACATTGTCCAGATAGTTTGTATTATGACTCCTTTAAGCTGATTTCATCATACCTATTGTTCCTCAGGTGAGCGATGTGGCCCATGGGCCTCTTGTTTTGTGATGAGCTGACTTATTTTTTTAAATATAAGCTTGTTCTTCTAATCAATTGGCAAGTAAAAAAAGTCGTATATCAAGTGCGCTTTTGTTGGTTATTTATTGTTGTTTTTCGGTTGCTACTTTTATAAATAAAAATTTATTGATTTATTTATCTAGTTATTCATTATATCATTAGTCATCTAATGAATTGATTAACTGTTTTGAAGAATAATGAATTTACCCGCGTACCTTTTTTAAAATTTTTGTTCGTAAATTTAAAAAGGAAAGCAGAATTAAACGTAATTTTGAACCATTTTGAAAAAGAAATATATGATTGTGTATTTTTAAATGATGTTTTTACTTTTAAATGACCGTAAAAATATGGTGATGTGGTCATCTCTACTTTTTGAGATATGGGGCCCTAAAAAATACACTATTCATTATAATTGAATTTTAAACATCGGGTTCGGAAACATCAAGGGTCCCTACCCTGGGGGCTAAAATTTTCAGGGTCATCTACTAGTGGTATACCACTACCACTGTGAAAATATGGTTAAGTGGGCATCTCTAGGATTTGAGATTCGGGCCCCCACTTATTGAACACTAATGAATCATTATAATGGGGTTTTAAACATCGGGCCCTGTAACATCGAGGGCCCCTACCCCGAGGGCTGAAATTTTCAGAGTCATCTACAAATGGTAAACCACTGCCACTGTGAAAATATGGTGATGTGGTCATCTCTAGTTTATGAGGTATGGGACCCTAAAGAATATGCACTATATTCATTAGGATATAGGATATATTCATCCTATATATTCAATAGGATTTTAAACATCGGGCTCTGAAACATCGGAAACAAAATTTCTCTAAAACAGAGGTTTAGCCTGGATAAAATTTGCACAAACAGACAGACAGACGGACTGATAGATTTATTAAAAAATTCTCAAAACATTTTTCACTTACAAATTCAGAACACAGAATTATGCATATAAGTGTAAATCTTGTAAAACCAAGTACTTTTTTCAATTAATTACCAAAACTAAGTTCTTCGATAATTCCTTTACACACATGTTCAATTTTCAGCATTGTCCATAAAAAATAATAAATCGGCAAAACGAAACTTAACCTGTACAGATGAATGCAGATATATGCAACCTTGGAGTGTAGAAACATTGATTTTAATCCTTACTGGGTTTCCATAAATTTATAAAATCTGAACCAAAAACGTGAGGGAGAAACCCTACTATGGGGGAAAAGCTACTATATAGTAGCTTTCCTCCCGGGGGGGAAAGGCTACTATATAGTAGGTTTTTCGGGGGAAAAGCTACTTAGGGGGAAAAACTGCTATACAACACCGGTATTTTTGAAAAGTTTATCATGATTAACTACACCACTTCGGCAAACAATTGCATTAATTAATTGCATTTCTTAACAGAAACAGCAATATTCTCACGCTTTCTTTTTTCTTTTTCATGGAGGCCGCCATCTTGCTCTATGGTATGATAAAGTCCAAACCAGAAACAGTATGGAATGTTATTTTCCGCGAACATTGCGAAGAATGTCACTTTAAATATCAAAGTGCCTCAATCATTTATCTAAAATAAATGAAGAGATTTATTTTCCCAAGAATTTATTTTCTCTTTAGGGATTTTTTTTATAGTAATGGACATGCAACTGTAAGCATGTTTCAATGAATTCTAGACATTTTGGGACCAAGATGTTTCGGGACCCGGACGTTTCGTGACCTGACAAGATGTTTAGGGACTAACCGTTTCGGGTCCAGGATCTTTCGGGACTTGGAATAAGATGTTTCGGGACTTGTGTAAAATTAATGCTTAAAGCATTTAAATGCATTTTCAATGTAATGATAGCGTGCGAAGCGAGCTCTACCGGCAAGGCGCGTGTGAATAGAAAATTCATAGAAAATTCAGACCAAATGCATATTTAGAAAATTCAGACTAAATGTATATTCATTCAACGGATTTTTTTTGGCGTCAGTTTACTCGGACCAGTAATGCAATGTTTTTATCGGACCAGCACTTCCCTGTAAATATGGTTTCCCATTTCATGCTCTCACGAGAAGAAGCAAGATAAAAATAATTAATAAAGACTATATACATGCATTGTAAATATACTGCTGACACAACGTACACGGATATATACATATGAGTTATCGCCCTTTAACCTCAAATACAATCGTGTGACGTCCCACTGCACATTGATATTCCTATTTATTGAATACACTGGGCATTAAAACGTTCTTTTAACTTGTCAATATCAATGTCTATGGAGGCTGCCATTACTGCACCAGTGACGTTTAAAAGTACGGCATCTTTCATCATTTGGCTGATTTACAAATAGGCTGGGAGATCACGTGACGAAAAAAGATCCCGACTTTTGATTAGCCCGCCCCGCTGGGTAACTAATTAAGTTAGGATGAAACTTCAAATGCGCTTGCGTAAATTGGAATTCTGGGAAGGAATTAGACACTCCGTGTTTGAGAAATTCGAATTAGTTATGAAACTGATCAGTTTCTAGGTCAAACTGCGCATAGTCAGTCACGCTGACTTTCCACGGATATCGTCTGCAGCCACGGTCCGGAGTCCGCATACATGTATTTAAACGTTATTCCCCACACTCTGTTAGAGAAATTGGAGAGGATATACATGTATAATGGCAGTGGTTTGCGAAGAGAAACCATGGATTTCAGAGAGCAATCTTTGCAAAGTTACAATTTAATAATACAGCATGCACAGATTACTTTATAAATAGTATACAGCTACACGCTATACTCATTGTACACCTGCATGTTATGATTGTTTTTGGAAACTATGTATATATTGTATTTCAACAGATAAAGTATTCACTTTAGAACTGAAAATAATATTCCGCTGGCTGACTTTCTTAGCTTTTTAAAAAGCTAACCTTGTAGCACGATATGCCAAGGGTTAGTGAGTAGCGGCGTGGATCAGAACCCTTGGTTAGCGAAGATGACATTTATTATAATCATGATAACTACTATAACTAATAAAATGAGTAATGAGAAATATATTAAGATGATAACGCGTGTGTGTTGACAGGGGGGTCTCTTCAGTAGTCTCCTCATAATTAACACCTGGGTACACATGTACACAGGTCAGGTTACAAGGTGTGATTTGACTGTTTTATATATAACAATAATCGGTAGCCCTCTCTCCTTCATCCTCACAATATCAGGGGTTCTGGGTCCACGGCCACGGCCACGAGTGGACTCAGGTCCCCTGACATTGTGAGGGTGTCCCTCCTTTGATGTTTCTAGTAAATGTATCAAATTACGGCTGAGGTATAATAGATCAACTGTTAATTATTATATTACTGTCCGTGCTTAATTGACCCTTATTGGTACAGGGTCCTGTACCCTTTCAATTGGGAATTTTTCGTCGACAAATTGCTCTTTTGGGGAAAAAAAGTTTAACTAATATGACTTAACGCAAGTTATCAAAAAAATAAAAGTTTTATACAGTTTTCTTGGTTTTCATTTGCATGTTACATGTTTAATCATTAAATTAATGCTTTCATCAAAATTAACCACACTTAACAGATCACTCAGATAATTTGATAAGGATTTCTCACTCAGCTTTTACAGGGATATTATGCCCTGTTACTATTCATTTTGAAAAAATATGATAATAATATGGCTTCGTTCATTGCTAAATTACATCTTTCATCAAGTCCCGAAACGTCGTAGTGTAAGTCCCGAAAGATCCAAGACCCGAAACGTCCGGGTCTTGAAACGTCTTTTACACCAAGTCACGAAACGTCCGGGTCCCGAAACGTCTTGCATTCCAATTCAATGAACTCGAGTGTCAATGGCCATCTCCGCGGGAAAAATAAAAGGGTTGATCCAACATACCAACAAATTATTGGACACGCTCCTAGACATATTGAGGTGACTATAAAACACTTTGTTGTGATTATTTAAACAATAAAATGCTTTCTTTGGTGATTCATGCGGGATATGAAGGTGGCGACATTGCAGAAAAAATACGTAACCCGCAAACGCGGGTTATGTAAATTTTTTCTGCAATGATCGCTACCTTTATAACCTGCATGAATCATCAAAGAAAGCATTTTATTGTTTATATTTACATCTTTCTTTTAATAAATTAATAAATTAATTGTGAAAAGTAAGTTAAATTAATTAAATTACTGTTAAAGTACATCAGTATGTTAGCTAAAAGAAACAGCCAAATCGTCTCCTATGGGAATTTGAGTCTCTAATCATCATTATTATTTCGTGAATTTTCTTAGGTCGCTGTAAGTTTCGACCAATCGATAATTGGGGAGTGTAGATTTTAGTCCTGTCAGTTTCTATGGAGCTATGAATTAACAATAATTTCCGTAAGAAATTGAAGGAATCATACTCGTGTCGGTAGATGTAAATATAAAGTTAAATGCTATGTAAGATTTGTTTTGAACGAATCGTTAATTATAGTTAGCGGTAAACTATAGTTAACAGTCGATAAACCTAGTTTATCAACTGTGAAAGTATGTTTAGATATATTTTGTGAATTTGGCGTGCCATATATATTTAAACAATAAAATGCTTTCTTTGGTGATTCATGCGGGATATGAAGTGGCGACTTTGCAGAAAAATACATAACCCGCTAACGCGGGTTATGTAAATTTTTTCTGCAATGATCGCTACCTTCATAACCCGCATGAATCATCAAAGAAAGCATTTTATTGCTTATATTTACATCTTTCTTTTAACAATTTAATAAATTGATCGTAAAAAGTAAGTAAAATTAACTAAATTATTGTTAATGTACATCAGTACGTTAGATAAAAGAAACAGCCAAATTGTCTTCTTTGGGAATTTGAGTCTCACATCATCATGATTATTTCGTGCAGTGCGTGATTTTTCTTAGGTTGATGAAGCTGATGAATCGATAAACGGGGCGTGTAGATTTCAGTCATGTCAGTTTCTACAGAGCTATGAATTACAATCAATTTCCGTAAGAAATAGAGGGAATCATACTTGGTGTATGTAAATATTTCACAATAATGCGTAAAATACCTTTTCATAAGTCGTTATAATGCGTATTCAAAAGACGCTTTATTATACAGTAAGATAGGCAGTAAGGCAGGAATCCAGATGGCCGAGTTAAGACAAACTTGGTTTTTAATTGTAAATACAGACTCTTTTAAGTCTACAGTCCTTTGTCTCCGTATGTATAAAAGTTCGACAATACTCGGTCAACTGAGGGATGAACTTTGATGGAAAAAAAGATGATGATACATAGTTTGTAGTTGACCTACAATGGTTTACACGTACTCAGTAAATTCCATATGGGTCGAGTACGGAGCTTTCGCCCCATACGCTATTTACTGGCCACGTACATGTACACGAATAAACCATTTTAGGCCAACTACAAACTATGTAACTTATAATGCATAGCCTTTCATAAAGGCTCTTAGCTAATGGATCATATCACCTCATGAGAAGCCACTTCTATAACTTTGAATAAAATAACTGTATACTGATATACCTGTACATGTATATCAACTACAATACAAACAAGCTTGTCCAAATTAATGCAAAAACCTGTTGTTGGTTTTTGTTCATTTATTTCACAAACAAAGCATCCACGTTATCAAGAATATTCTTCAAAACAAATTTTTGTGTAAAAATTTCATTTTGAGCCCTCATAACTAGGAATGGGGGATGCTCTATTGTCAAAATAAAATTGAGATCAACATTTTAAATTTTATTTTTCAATTTATATGCATAATTTGAAAATAGTTTACTTGGGCATTTTAGATGATTGACCAGAATTTTCATGCTAGAAGTAATATTACAACCGAGATACAAAGGTTGAAATTCAATGTTATGTAAACAAAGCTCGTCTTGTTTTTGTTTACAGATAATGAACACTAAAAAATACTACCATAACTTTAACACAACGAATCATTATGAACAATATAAACTGAATCAATATGATCATAAATAATATCATCCCAAAAAAAAAAGAAGCAAGATTTAATTGAAAATTATACCCCCAAAAATTTGTGAACAATAACAAGGCTTTGTTTTAAAAACAAAGAATGCTTATCCCCTGGTCTCGCATGTAATTAAGTCAATATTTGACATTTAAGTTTTGATGAAACATTAAAAATAACTATATTTTCCATTCGAAACATTAGAAATAGGGCAATAAAATTTCAAAACTTAGGCTCAAATTGTGCCCAGGTACAGTAACTAAATTATATTAGCTTGCTTTTATATAAAATTCACACATTTTTAAATATTTGAAATTCATATAACTCTGTAACCTAATAGTAATCCATTCGTGACCCCAGTAGGAAAAAAATGAAAATAAATAAATAACCCGACCAATGCCGTTATTCAATATAAAAATGTTCACGCCGTGAATATATAACAAAAGACAAGATACATAAGTTTAAATATTTTATTTTACAGTTACTTGCATGATACTAGCAAGCTTTCGAATCAGCCCGAGGACACAGCGCTGGCAAACCCCGCGGGAACAAGGAGTATCAGGGGAAGCACGGCGGCTCCCAGTAACAAGTACAAGTTCCTTCTAGGCTTCACTGTGGTGGTTATGACTGCGAAGTTAGGCAAAGTGATGTTATGCCAAAGAAATATTTTTGAACAATTCTAGATCTTTACGGCGGATCAAACAAATTTGTTATATTGTACGAAGAGAGTGCTGTTTTTTATTTTTTTATTTTCAAGTTTGAATAAATGGAAAGTAATTGCATAAGAAATAATTTTACATCCAAAAATTACCTTCACAATATTTTCCTTCAAACCCCGGAAAACACGCACATTTGCCACCATCCCAGTTGCCATGAAAACGGCATTGTAAACTCGATTCGCAATCATCTGAATCATTAAAATTAAGACATACATGTATAAGAATCTTCATTTCATTTCGACAACACGCGATATATTATACTTTACAGCTAAGGATTATATTGAAATATTTACATTTTCAACTGTCTTTCTCCGTGATAACATTACGAATCAATTTTGAAGCCTGTAGCCCAATAATTTCATAAAAGATGAGCGACACAAAATGAGCGTGTCTTATAGCTTAATCGAGAAACGGTATTGGCTGCGCCGCATAGGCTACATGAAAAAATAGTAGTTTTAAAATGTTGTATTAAAATATACAAACTGGAAATAATATAAATAAAAGTAATAAGGAATCATTCTTTGAATATATGAGGTGATAATTTCGGTCGGAGCGTGGTCAAATCTATGATAAAGCCCTTCGGGCTTTATTGGATTTGACCACGCCCCGACCAAAATTATCCAATTATCTTACTCAAAGAATGATTCCTTATTTCTTAATACGTTACCACGACATTCTGGTGGTCCAAATGTATTCTCTGGGCACGTACATTCTCCGTACCCCTGTGGTGTTAGGATACACTGGGTGTTTCCCTCGCACTGATTGGTCTCTCCCAATTCATCACAGTTGCCTGTAAGAATTTATATCTATGTGATAAACTGTCTGTCATGTTCCGAGCTGTAATGATTAATTAGAATCAAACTTGTTTGTTTCATTGCTTCCTATCTAAAGCAATCGAGGTCCCATTTTTTTTCTTGTGTCATGTTTGTATTTTTCTATAAAGATAAATTACGCTAATCAATAATAAGTTATCAATCAAGTGATGTAATTTGATACCAACAACTTTTTAAAAAACCCCAACCAATTAACAGAACACGTGCATGTTAATCATTATAATGACATCATTGTACACATGGGTCAATGTCTATCTATCTATCTATCTATCTATCTATCTATCTATCTATCTATCTATCTATCTGTGTTTTGTTTGTCCTTCTGTCCGTTGGTCCGTCCGTCTTTTTCCCTGATATACTCACCCAGACACCCGTCGCTCAGAGCTGTAGTAAAAGGAGGAAAGTTGAAAAACCCGGTCTCACATTTACAATAATTGGCATCACAAAAGGCATTAACGCCACAATCGGAATTTTTTTGACAATTGTCGGTACTTGATCTCGTTTCTCCAATTAAACTGAAACATATTAAAAAAGAAACCAAGTAACGGCTTAGACCTTTCATGATCAGCGCTTTCTGCTGTGTACCCGCGTCGTTACCTTGTGGGTTAATTATATACGACAGAGTCATGCCTGAAAGGATGGATAAAAAAAACCTTATTAGTTTTATTACTGTAGATTCCTAATTAAACGCGAGGAATTAATATACGCGTAAAATCGCGGGATGCACCCTTTGCGGATTTTAAAGTCTCGCTATTATTTTCTAAGAGTTGAAAACTATAAAAAATAAGGATAAAAGTTCCGCATTCGCGATTTTATATTCTCGCGATTTGATACCAAACAGCGGGATCGCGGAATTAAGTACTCGCGTAATATAAGGAATTTACAGTATTCATAATCAGTAGCTATACAACTTGATACATTGGACCTGCACACGTTGTTATTAGAATATCGTGTTTATATGTGTCCTTTTTTTTCAAAGTTTCTCTTCATATGCTTCAGTTTTCCTTAGATATTCCAACTGTGATCGTTTAAAAGTAGAGTAAAACAGGGATAATATTTTTGGACTGCCCTTGAATTGTAGATTTTTATTTACACCTTGTTTCTTGTACATGTAGGTATATGTAGATCTATAGTATCAATTATGTTGACTAGCTTAGATATTGCGAGAAATAATGCCTAGTGTTGGCCATTTGGCCGATCGCCAACACCATCCCAAACATTGAAATACTAAACTGTACAAAATGTAGTTGCTGTTTCTTTTATAGTTTCTTTGGTAGTTGTAGTTGTATTGCTAGATTTTGTTTTCTTTGTTTTTATTCTATGTAACTTCTTGTGTCCTGAAGAAGAAATATTCCTGAAAATTTGACAATTCATGTCGTTGACCATTGGGTCACCTCTACTCTGACTCTGAAAATTCTGCATCATACATTGATTCTACTCGTATATTTATATTTTACAATATGATGCCTATATGCCTAATAAACTATATTTAATAAAATAGTGAAAAGAAAATTACATATTTACAGAATTTAGTAAAGGACTATATTTTGTGGCGGAAGGATTTGAACAATGTTTTAATATTTCTATCAAATATTTTGGCATATTTAGCATATGCTTATATTTCATAAAAGTCATGAAAAAACTAATTCCAATTATATCTAAAATTAGCTTATGTCATGCCAAATCTCCAATTTTTGAAATGTGAGCCCTACTTTTTTTTTTACTTTTACATGAAACGTTAGATTAATCTCTATTTGTATGCAAAGTTTTGGAAAGATGTTGTTATTATTATTTGATTACTCCAACATTTTGTAACAATCCTAAGATATACTCTTGTGTTTATTCTGTACTGGCATTTGAAGTAACCAGTAAAGCAAGGTTTTTAAACTTTGATATAAATATTACTTTTATATTTACTACGTGTGTTCAACTACATACTGCTTTAAAATCATTTTTAAATAATAGTTCAAACTACAAATATTTGTTTGATTTCTTCAAATAATCAATTTCTATGCCACATTTTAGCAATGATTTCACTAAAATTATCATTTCTTATTGGGGCCCCACGTTGAAAAAATGGCATGTGAAAGGGGTCACAAAATATATATAAATGGTTTTCGGATGATTTACATTACTTGTATTTCAGGTGCCAACCTCCTTTTAAAAACGAATTTGTTTAAAACGCGCAAAAATAAAGACCTTATTTAATTTGTTCTACGTCATCAGTTTCAGAGAGTGGTGATACATAATCGGAATCCCACAGTGTGGTAATCCGGAAAATCGGATCACACTCATATCAAAAAACAAATCAATTAGGGATATATAATAATTATTATCATTGGATGTATCTCGTTTTCAGACTCTCTGTCTGTAACATCCGCGGTCATTGGTGAATCAACCATGCGTATTCCTATCAAGGAGCGCCCTGAAACAACTATGAATTGCTGTAAATGTTTTCAATATATAAAAACAGTTCATATATTGAATTCTGCCTCTGAAGAAGTTAAACCTCAAGACATATACAACATATGCTCTCAGTATTTCTTGTTAGCTGCTAGCTCCCTTGGGCGATATGACTGCTGGGTGATTAATTATTCTTAATCCATTCAGAATTGAAATAAGAAAACACGGTCAATCAGTTCAAGGGAAATAGGCCGTGAACAGTTATTACTTTCAAGTAGCGCAAAATGATCATCTGGAATTTAAGGAAAAACAATATTAAGAACAATTTGTTAATTTCTATTAATGGTGTCATAATAACCATGTCGGTGCTTTTTATATCTTTGTCTGTTTAGCAAGTAATTGATTATTTATCCCCCGACATTCGTTTATCTGTCAGCACCAGCTTGTCTTTTTGTTCGTCCACCCGTTACTAAGCGTATAATGTACACTTGCAAGAATATTTCAAACACGTTTAACAACAACGCAACTTTTGTGTGAGCCAGACAAGCTTTGCGGGCAGCTGGCCTTTAATGTTTATACATCATCCAACACATGAATATACATCCCCATGATTGACTTTAAAAACCGTCCAGGAAATCCATAATAAAATCTTTGAAAAACTTTGGAAAACCAGTGTCCGAAAGCAAGTGTAATTAACGTCTATGGGCGACTATTAGACTTATTCATACATTTTTGGTTTAATACAAATATTTAATTAATTTAAAAAAAATTAAAAAAAAAGTAATGTGACACCAGAGGCCATGACCACGTAAGTTTTCGGTGCTGGTGATGTTGGTCTAATGAGTTGTTTTTTGATAAAAAATGGGATTTTATTTTGACTTGTTGTGTGTCAGATAGTGTTCTGTTTTGAAATATACTGAAAAAAAATAGGAATTTCAATTTGGATTTGTTTGAAACATGGAAACACGAAACAAGACTAGCCAAAAAAAATTCTGACAACAGTTCACCCAAAGTCAAGCAAATCAAAAATTCGGCAGAGTGTGACCAGGGTCCGTTATGTGACAAACTAAAAACCGCATCTGACCAGGCCGAGTGTAATTACAACGAAATTACAACCTTGCGCTCCGAAAATGCTCAACTTAGACGTGAACTTGATCTCCTGCGGTCGGTTGTTTTTAGAATGGACAGAACACTGTCACACATTGATGATGACATAACTGATCTTCGCTCGAGATCGATGAAAGACAATATATTGATTCACAACTATCCCTATACCCAGCAAGAGGACTTGGCCACAGCGATACCCAATGTTATAAAGCAATCACTGGGTGTCGATGTTGAATTCGTTCGCATCCACAGAAACGGTCCGCCCACAGTTCAACAACAAACGAGTCACAATAACCGCTAAGTTGAAGGACCGCAATAAAAAAGACGAGATTCTCAACGCTCAGAGGCTAAAAAAAAATTGCAAAACAGCGTTTACTCTTATTCATTACTCCCCAACAGCCCACACCCCTTACCTCCGCTAGAAATAAACTTTTTGTTTTTGAAAGATGTCTTTCAATATTATCGACAAACCTAATGCAATATTTTATGTTTACAAGACACTCACTTCACCTGCGATATGGAAGATAATATATATTCAAAACGAATGGGGCAATGAAGGTTATTTTAATTCTTTTACCTCAAAGTCCAGAGGAGTAGCAATTTTATTCAATAACAATTTTGAATATAAAGTACATAAGAAAGTTATAAATGATTCTGGAAATTTTGTTGTACTAGACCTCAGCATTCAAAGCCATCGTTTAAGTCTGATCACAGTGTATGGTCCAAATGAGGACACACATCTTTTTTATGAAGAACTCTTTGAAATCATAAGTGAAGTAGGAAATAAAGACATAATAGTTGTTGGTGTTTTAATCTTATTATGGATCCTGATATGGATTATTACAATTATCTTCATCTTAACAATCCTAAAGCAAGAGATAAGGTAATAGAAAAAATAAATCAATTCAATCTTATTGATATTTTTAGAGAAACTCACCCAGATAAGAAAAGATATACATTGCGTAAACCAACCCCTCTTAAACAAGCAAGATTAGATTTCTTTTTAATATCAAATACCCTATTGTGTATGTCACAAGAAAGTGAAATCACAGCAAGTTATAAGTCAGATCATTCACCAGTTCTCCTTAGTCTAAAACTCAATGAATTTACACATGGAAAAGGTTTATGGAAGTTCAATAATGCACTTTTATATGATAAGGAATTCCTAGATGTTGTTAATCAAAAAATACAAGAAATAAAACAAAATTATGCAGTACCCGTATATAATAATGCATCTATTGACAAAATTCCAAATGATGAAATTCAATTCACTGTCAATGATCAGCTCTTTCTGGAAACACTATTAATGGAAATCAGGGGCAAATGTATATCATATTCTAGCTATGCCTAAAAGAAAAATAATGAAAAGGAGAAATCTTTAATAAACCAAATAAAACAACTGGAGGAAAATTATGAAGAAAACATTCAAACAATTAATTTAAAAAAAGAAAGAATTAGAAAATATTAGAAATCACAAACTTATGGGAAGTCTAGTAAGATCAAGAGCTAAATGGACCTGTGAAGGAGAGAAACCAATTAGTTACTTACTTAATCTTGAGAATAGAAATGTGGTAAATAAAATTGTTCCAAACTTAATAAAAGAAGACTGTTCCGGAGAAATTAAATAAATGGACAAAAAGAAATCCTGTTAGAGATAGAAAATTATTATAGAAATCTATATCAAAAGAAGGGTGAACTTCAAGACTATGATTTAAATGAAATTCTAAAATCAAACTCTGATATTTTTAAACTTAGTGATATTCAAAGAAATACCCTTGAAGGTGAAATAACTTATATTGAAGCAACTCATGTATTAAAAAAATGTCAAATAATAAGAGTCCTGGAAGTGACGGCTTCACTACAGAGTTCTTTAAAGTCTTTTGGAAATACTTAGGAAACTTTGTTATTAGATCAATAAATCAGGGATAGAAACTAGGGGAGTTATCTGTTAAACAAAAGCAAGGTATAATCACCTGCATACCAAAAGATGGAAAAATTAATTTTACATGAAAAAATGCAGGCCAATCTCTTCATTAAATGTAGTTTATAAAATAGGGTCAGGCTGTATCACTCAAAGAATGAAAACAATTATCAGTTCAATTATCAGTATGATCAAAATTGCTTTGCTCCAGGAAGATATATAGGTGAAAATACTCGTCTTGTTTATGATTTAATGCAATATACCGATAATAATAACATCCTGGATTACTTTTAATGATTGATTTTGAAAAGGCTTTTGACTCTGTCTCATGGAAATTTATTGATAAAACACTTCAATTCTTTAATTTTGGTCAATCTCTCAGAAAATCGATATCAGTTTTTCAACAAAACAGCTCCTCTTCTGTATCACAAGCAAGTCACTTATCCAACTTTTTAAACTAGGGCGTGGTTGTCGTCAGGGTGATCCGATTTCATCATATATCTTTTTACTATGTGCTAAATTAAGTACTAGCTATCAAATTAAAAAGTAATAAAGGTTTAAATGGTATTAACATAGATAATTCAGAATTTTTGTTATCACAGTATGCGGATAACACCCTTATTACACTAGATGGCAGAGAGAGGTCACTCAGAGAAGCGAATAGAGAGTTGAATAACTTTTATCAAATTTCTGGTCTCAAAATAAATATATCAAAAACTCAACTTGTCTGGATTGGTAGAATATGTGAGGAAATAAACTTTCAATGGACAAGCACTTTTAAAGTTTTAGAAGTATATTGCGATGTGGACTTAACAAATATACCAAAACTTAATTATGACAAGAAATTAGTAAAAATCAAGCATATCATTAACCAATGGAGTAAATGACGACTTACTCCACTAGGCAGAATAACTCTCATAAAATCATTGCTTATTGCACAATTAAATCATCTCTTCATTTCTCTACCCTCCCCATCAAATATTTTTATGAAAAACCTGAATGAAACTCTTTTTAATTTTTTATGGCGTTCCAAAGTAGATAAACTTAAAAGAAAGCAAGTAGTGCAAGACTATGTTAATGGAGGTTTAAAAATGCTTAATATTAACAATTACAATCTGGGATTTAAATCATCATAGATAAAAAGAATTCTTTATTCCCAAGAAACAAAATGGAAAGTGCTGCTTGGCAAAACTGTTTCTGTAGAAAAAATATCAAAAACTGGATCAGATTATATCAATGTCGTTAAAAAGGAAATAAAAAATACCTTCTGGAAAGATACATATACTGTCTTTCAAATAATTCAAGAAAAATTAGAAGTTCAATCCTGGGACAAATTTATTACTCAGCCTATTTGGAACAATCCGAAAATCAAGATTGAAAATAAAACAGTTTTTTACACAAACGGGTTCGACAAGAACATAGTATACATAGCAGATCTGCTTGATGAAAATGGAAATTTTTATTCTTTAGAAAATTTACAAAAAAAAAAATAAGATAAAAACAAATTTTCTGTATTATGCCTCACTTAGAAATTCAATTAAAGCAAGTCTCTCAAGCTTAAAAATTCAAATGGGAACAAATAACCTTAGACCATTTCAAAACATTTTGTAACAACAAAAAAGGAACAAAACATATCTACAATATTCTTACTACAGAAAAAATTATTCCTCTTGGAACAATAAAATGGGGAAAGTTTTGTGAAATTTCAGACCTTCAGTGGGAAAATATCTTCACATCTCCTTTTTTATGCACCAAAGATTCTAAATTACAATGGTTGCAATTCAGAATAAATCAGTATATTTTGACAACAAACTCATTTTTATTTAAAATGGGTAAAACTGAAACAAAGTTGTGTTCTTTATGTCAAAGTGACGAAGAAACTATTCTGCATCTGTTCTGGGACTGCTTACATGTCCAAAATCTTTTAAGCCGCTTTATATCAATATGTGACAGAAAAGGTTAACATATTACATTAGAAGAAAAATCATTCATATTAGAAGAAAAATCGTTCATATTAGGAACCCCTCATTCAATTTATTGGGGTGTAATTTTTCTTATAATCAAATCTTATATACGCAGTGCTAAATATGCTTACATGTATATATTGTATTTGCAAAACAAATTCATAATAATAATAATAATAATAATAATAAAAGAATGCTAATCTCCGGATCTCGCATGTAATTAAGACGATATTTGACATTCAAGTTTTGATGAAACATTAAAAATAACTATATTTTCCATTCGAAACATTAAAAATAGGGAAATAAAATTTCAAAACTTAGGCTCAAATTGTGCTCAGGTCCAGTGACTAAATTATATTAGCTTGCTTTTATATAAAATTCACATATTTTTAAATATTTGAATTTCATATAACTCTGTGACCTAAAAGTAATCCATTCGTGACCCCAGTAAGAAAAAAATGAAAATAAATAAATAACCTGACCAATGTCGTAATTCAATACAAAAAAGTTCACGCCGTGAATATATAACAAAAGACAGATACATAGTTTTAAATATTTTATTTTACAGTTACATGCATGATACTAGCAAGCTTTCGAATCAGCCCGAGAACACAGCGCTGGCAAACCCCGCGGGAACAAGGAGTATCAGGGGAAGC
>WFKH01011801.1:10060597-10072985 GCA_016163765.1 Magallana hongkongensis
ATATATATATATATATATATATATATATATATATATATATATATAATATGATATGTATTAAATAATATCTTATTATATGATACTGTAATATTTAATATTGTATCATATGGTATCATATGGTATGATATTGTATAATATTGTATAATATGACACGATATTGTATAACATCATATTGTATTATATAATATATTATTGTATTATATGATATTGTTATATATAATATTGTATCATATGATATGATATTGTTTTATATGAATTTATATAATATAATATATTATTGTATCACATAATATTGTATCACATGATATTGTATCATATGATATTCTATCATATGATCAATATCATTTGATACAACATTGTATCGTATCAATATCATATGATACAATATCATATGATACAAATGATATAATATGATATTGTATCATATGAATTTGATATGATACAATGTTGTATTTAATTATATTGATCATATGATACAATATCATATTGTGTATCATATATGATACAATATCATACAATATAATATAATGTGATACAATATCATAATTATTAAACGATATCATACTATATCATACAACATAATATCATTTGTTACAATGTTGTGATGTATTATGTGATTTGATATTGTATCATATGTAACTATATTGTATCATATATTATGTTATGATATTGTATTATGTGATCGTAAACAATAATGTATAACACGATACAATAGGGAAGATAAATCCTTATAACAGAGAGCAATAACTCTTGCTAGTATGATTTACACAAAAGATAGCACAATAATTATAATTACAAGATAGGTTTTTAAGTTTTCTATTTCCACATAAGTCACAGTTCACGTTTTCTGCATGAAAAGTTCCACTTGAATGGGTTGGTTGGTGGTGATAGCAGATCTAACACAGATCTTAATAGCAACTGAATACGACGTTATTCCATCCGCCCTATCTCTTCCCATTTCATCGTCATCTCTTGCTTTTGTCCATTTTGTCAATAAGCCTTGGCTTTCCATTTTTTGTTTCTGCTCTTGCGTTTCTTTTCTCAGCTCATCTTCAATTTGACCTATTTTTATAGTTTACTCTTCCAAGTTTCTGAGTGTTGTAACTTTCCATCCAAGTTTGACTACTTAACAGTGCTTGCTTCCAGTCTGTTACTGTGCCCATGTGTATGCATAACTTACTCTGCTTTCTATCAGATGGATTGCAGTACTGGCTGACTACTTCCTACCCGTCTTTATTTCTATTATTGCCTATCGGATATTCTCCTCTTTTAAGTCTGTAAACATGAGAACCATCCTGACTTTTGAAATTTTCTTCTACCAAGGATGCTGGAATTTGGATGTGCACTGTACAATCCAAAACTTGTTAAGCATGGTGGGACGCCAAGCCACCTGTTTATTGTCTTGCAAATGCGTCCACTGTCATGCAGGATACCTCTTAGAGGGTTGGTGGTCATAGAAGTCGAAAAAGTACCCTATGCTGATACATCTAGGCCTTAAATTTTCACGGGGTCTGTCACTTTTTTCCAGTTGATTTATGTTTCCTTGGTCTTTCTGGCTTGTTTCAAACCATTTTCATAAACATTTCACAGGATTATCTACTATTAATGCATCCATTGCTCTCTCCAGTGCCCTGTGGTGAATCTAATGAACATGTTATCGAAGCAGCTTTTGATAAATTTTCTAAATTTCGTCTGGTATACTATAATATGTATATGGTAGTGTTGAAGGGCATTCATTTCATGATGAGTGAGTCTGGGATGTATAGCCATAAGCCTTTTGCATTCCAAGTCTAGCCAATCTGCTGTTGTATCTCCATGTTTTTTTTCTACCCTCTCTGGTTAGCTGAATTGCACCGGTATGGTCTAGGTCTCCTGGAACTACGAGTAGTCCTCTTTTTCTGCACTGAAGAATCAATAGTCATTATTGGTCATTGCTGTCAGTCTCATTGCCAAAACAGCAAAACATATTTTTCACTTTACGCCTAGGAGTGATATTGCTCTGAACTGGCTTATCTTGCTGGCGTTTTCATACATATGTATAATAACTTCCTTCTGCTATTTTCAAACTTTTTGGGATAATTTCTTTCCTCCACATAACTTAAAGGAGCTTCCATTGGTACCACAATTGCTTTGTGCACCTCTTGTACAGTGTACACTTTGTTTCGAATTCCGCAATGTCCAAGAGCTTACAGGGATCTTGCTGTTTTATAACTTCCACGACTTTTTTGCACGTCAATTCTTTGCTATCTCAACCTATAAGGGTCCTGAACAAAAGCTGTTTTTCCCTAACTGATGTTCTTTGCATTTTACTTGACGCATTCACATTCTGTAAAGACTTCAAGCGAGACCTTATGGTGTTTCTTAGTTTTTGTAACCCTTCTTTCTCTTCTGTGTTCGCTTCCCTGTACTGTGTTTATATGACATTAGATCTCTTCCTATTTGTGCCATTTCCCTCTGTTTGGGTTTGCTGGGGCATCCCTCTGCATTATTTTGTTCTTTGGCACCAAAATGCTCAATTCCCAATGAAAATACAATTTCTGGCAGAGCTTCGACCTTTCTTCCTGCACCTTCTTGAGGAGCCAAATTCAAGATGTATTCTATATCGGTATCTTACAGTTTCATTTTTCATATTCATCCATGGCAGGCCAACTCATCTTCTATTTTTTTTTGCCCTCTTACTTCGGGCTCTCGTGCGAACTTCTCATCTTCTCCATCAAAAGCATGGGCTCTTCATGTAATTGTTGAGTTGTGTGAAGATCATTGGTAAGTATTCTATGGTGTGTATCCAGACTTTGAATCTCCTTCATCTCACCAGTTGGAATAACTGTGTATAGCTGCTGCGTTGCCATTGGTTAACACCTAGCATAAGCTGACACTTCTTTCCGCAGGGAAATTCAGTTTTGCTGATGTTGATTCCAGTCAATGTCCTTTGTACAGGCCTTGTTGTTTACGAAGTGACTGTTCTGTTGGGCCTTTTATTTTCCCTTAATCTCAAAAGGCGCGCTCTGAGGATGTTGTTCTTCAGAGTTAAACAAAGATGGTCCGTTGGATCCTTCCTAACGGCATCTGTGTCTAGGGTTGCTGGCCCTCATCACTCCAATTGTAGTCTTTCCTAGTGTCACCTGTCTTTCAATAGTCACCAGTCTCTCCTGGTTGTCTTTCAGACTTTCCTGGGTGTTACTGGTTTCCCATGGTTTAGAGAAGTAACTGCTGATTCCACAGTCAGCCAGGTCCACCCGTCGTCGGTCGTTTTGACTCCTATCCTGTAACGTCCTCAGGGGGGTGAGCCAGCAATGATTAAACAAATCGATGGCTTCTAGCTATGTACTTCTCTTCTCCACCATAACCAGCATGATGATTTTTTAGCTGTAGTCCACAATCTCTGTATTGCTGCGTTTTTTTATGTGTCATATATTCTTTCCTTTATATCTATATTTAATTTCTGTTGACCTGCTAAGATCTTGTGAAAATATAATGCCAAGGATTTATAAGTTGACATAAAATCTAAATTACAATCTTGAAACTTTCACCCGATCACCTTTCAATAAAAAAAAAAGAGGTCCTAAAACAGACCCGTAGCAAAATGCCAAATATTCTAAGCAAAGGGTGATGTTTTAAAGAATCTGAACATAGAATGGCATTTACTAAGTAAATAAGGCATGATCCGCATTCATTGTTGTTGGATTTGATGTCGAACAGTCATAATAAACAGCATTATGCTATCTTACATTCATGTATTAGAAAAACACTTATTTTAAAGTCGCATTTATAACTACATTATATGATTAATTTTGTCTACCTTGTACCTTATGGAGAAGGCTTACATAGGCAATGTCTTTTGTCCAACCGAGTTATGTTTATTTACATAATAAAATATATTCAAACCAAACAAACAGTTTACAGAATATATCTGTGTGTAGCATCGGCCCTCTGTAACCGGTTGCGATCATTGCATACATACATAGCCCGCGTCATCAAAGCAATGTTGAATATTAATGTTGTACTCCCCGGAGACACTTGTGGGTTAGATGTCATACTTTCAACGTATAAAAACAAAACCTATATTGATTCCCACCTCATAGGAACTAAACCACAAGCCGTACACAACATAAACTCTCAGTGTTATGAATTTTCTTATTGGTTGCTAGCTTCCTCGGACGAAGTGACTGCTGGGTGGCGCTTCATTATTATCAATTAATTCAGAATCCTAATAACACGGAAGACACGAACGATCAGTTGAAACGTAAGTAGGCCGTAAAATGTTATAGAATTAACCCAATGATAATCTATAAACATTAAGCATATGAATGTATGTGTAATCGATAAAAGATTTCTAAGTATACAATTAGACGCGATATCGTTGTGCTGGCTCAAGCAACAAGAAGTACAACCCAGAGAAATCATGAAAAATTCATAAAGCATTGATATCAAATCAAATGGTATTTAATAAAAGATAGTTCTCTGCATGTTCTATTTTTATTAAATATGATTCCTGTTCCAGATATGAAAGATAGTACTTTGACATTCTAATCTCTATAGACCCTTATTATGTAATATTAATCATTTACGAGATACATGTATATAGATTAAATAAATCACAATGACAATGACAAAGAACTTTATTCTCAATAAACTGTGTTTACAATGTAGAGAAAATATATACAAATTAGATTGTGAAGAAGGATTAGTACATTAACCAAGAGAGCTAACTCTCTCAATAATTGTATTTACAAATACAAATCTTGGTAAGTTGGTTTTTGTTTGATACATTAAACAATATTTCAAATTTTAAAACATTTGGGTTTGATATATAATATTTCGGTAAATACATGTTTCTAGCTCTGTAATACAAATATCAGAACAGTTAAACAAATAGTGCAATTCATCTCCAATTTCATTACAATACATTATTTACAAATTCTATTCTCTCTTGAAATATTAAACCATCTTCCTGTCTCAATAGGTAATTTTGCATTACCAGTTCTAAAAATACAATATTTCTTCCATAGTTTTGTTGGCAAATTCAAAAAATATTCCTCAAAAGCCAATGATTTTTCAAACAGTCTATAATTTATACTGTTTGGTGAATTTTGTACGTTACTGTACCATGATGAACTGATCTAATAATATGTTGCGAACTTTCATTTTTAACCAAGAAATATTTATAGAATTTTCATGCCACAAATAGGACAATCCACAATCATCTAAAATATATTCTTTACAGATTCACACCATGGATTCTTATAGTTTTTGAGTACATGAAAAAGTTTTAAAGATAATTTAGAATTCTGGAAATTAATTAATTTACCCCAAAAATGAAATCATTCTAACTTTGATATCAATAATAAGTGGATACCTTCCAAGTTCTCCGTACACCGTAAAGTTTGGTGTTGAGGAACACAAATTTGATATATATACGAGGGTTGTTAGAAAAGTTCGCGGACAAGTTCGATTGTGAGCGGACTATTCACATGATACCAGCGAAATTTTTCAGATTTAATCTTGTTTGTTTTATATGCACCATAGAAAATATAAAGCTTAATTATTTTGATAAGATATGCTTCACGGAGCATGTCCGTTTTTTAATTTTTTATATTTTGTACGCATTTTTCCTTATTAAGTAAATGTACCGTTTAAACGCATAAATATTAACGATATTTCATATGACATTACAATAACTTATGAAGGCCATTTTGTGAAAGTTTCAATTAAATTGAAGAATTTCTGACCGTTTTATCGCCGAATTTGTACGAACAACGCTTGGAAAATGAGTAAAAAACGTTGACGTCAATGGATATCTTGGAGCACCGGGCCTTCGTTTAATTTTGTGTGTACGTAGGAAAATCTCCGATGGAGACCAAAGAGGTTCTTAGATGCTGCTATTTTAAAGGACAAAGGTTTACAATTAGAATCACGGAGGTTTAAAGATGGAAGAACTGATCTTTTTGGCTCTTGCAGCACCCCAACCCCTCAAACTGCCCGGTGTAACGACGGAAAGTGACCCCCGTAGAATATTGACCCGGGGGTCAATTTTCTACGGAGAAAAGTGACCCAGGGTCAGTATTCTATGACAAGTAGGGTCCTTTTTCTACTGTAGAAAACAATTCCAGACCTGTAGATCTACGACCCCCCACACGTTGAAGACTGACCCCCATAGAATTTTGACCTGGCTTAAAAACCACATAGAAATTTAAGAAATTAGAGGCGGATACGTGTTGTATTCATGTTTGGGGGGGGGGGGGGGGAAGCAAAAGCATATGAAAGATTAGGCAGAACTATATATGGATGTGCATCCCGTTTTACCCTGTTACGTATATAACATTAGTTTCAACTTTGAACAGAGCGATGTCAGCTTGCCTTGTGGAGCCCCTTCGCTAAGCCTTTTTAGGGTTGTGTCTCTTCCTAAAGGTGCATGCATGATGATGCGCTCGCCACCTACTCTCCATTAATCCGTCCAATTCACAGAAAAAAAAAATCTAAATTTAGTTATGGTCAAAATAAAGTCAAACATGTTCTAATATTTAGTTTAAAATATTCAGACCATCATTTTCGACAAAATTACGACTCCATCTCAATCCGTCTTTATTTCACAGAGGTATGTAAAAGGGGGCCCCATAGGACGGATGTAAGCTACGTGAAAACTATGCTACAAGGGAAACTTCAAATCTGGAATGAAAATCTATATCAATATTTATTGTTTAAGTCAGTTTTTTTAATCCGCTTTTGCTCATCGATGTGTGCTGAAAAGATTTTGTAACGTTGTCTTTTAAGTGAAGTTTTATGCATAACACTGAATCCTTGATCTTTCTCGTTTGACTTGCGTGAGTCAAATATACTTGACTGTTAAATAGAATGCAAAAGTAGCAATGAAGATTCCATCTAGCGGATGTTCATAGTGTATTGTAAAATGTACCCCCGACTACCATTCTAGAAATTATCTTGCCTTTCCTTTGAGTCATATATTTTCTATAAGGATTTCTTTGAAGGTAACGTAGCTTGCAAAATAATAAACACGAGTGCACAGTAGATTATATGCAGCTATATTATATAAAATAATATTGTGTATTTTGGTTCATTTGTATATTTTGGTTCAACAACACATATACATATAATATCATTTAGGCAGACTAGAATGATAACTTTAATTGTGTACAATAGCCAAAAAGGTCATGCATGTACATATATTTGACAGGCATATACTGCAAAATACAGATAATTTTTTTTATTTGAGCAATGTAATGTCATTAATACAGTTATACATGGGTGTATCTAATCTAATATGAGCTACGAGCAATATCAAAATGAATGTTATTCAAATACGTATTACATTTACATTCGCGTTTACGTCAAAAAGTTCCGCTTAAGATTATAATCACGAAGATATTCGATAGACATGTGAAAGTAACGATTCCTTACTTCATTATATGCTGCTAACTATCAAACCTTTTTTCAAATGGAAACAATATGTTGTTTAAAAAATATAGGTTTTATTATAATTATATCAATCAATTACCGTAACCTTATCAATGTAGAAGAATGTTATAAATCATTACGGTAATAATTTTTTTTCATGTATTAATCACCAATGATTTAATAATTTCAATTTAAATTTGTTAAAATTCGTAGATAGTTTTTGGAAAGTATTTATTTATTTTTTGTTTTGTTTCAGTTTTGTTGCAAAAGTATTATTAAAAAGGCAGGTCATATGAGTTTTTTTTAACACTGACTATAGCTAGTAAAAAATGGTCCATTTATTTTGTACGCAAGAACAGTCACTGTCATGCACTCACTGATTAATCTATCTTCTTATATTATCAATGTCAAAACCATTGTCTTTACTCAAAATTTCTACAGAAGTTTAATATTTACTTTTTAGTAGCAGTTTTTATTCACCGCAACATTTTCTTCTGCATAAGAATGTGACATCATTCAATATGCGTGTAGAATGACGTCATTCGTCACAAGGAACTTCTATACGCTCATTAACATCCAAACCGGTAACAGAAATTTAAGAAATTCCGGTATTTCATTGAGTATTTTATGAAAATATTATTTGAAATATTACTACTGTTGAATTATTGATGATATACCAGTAAGAATCTAAATAACCAACTTAGATTACAGAACGTAGCTTACAGACAACGATAAAAGAATAGAATAATAACTACGCATTACCAAAATAACAATCTGTAACATCAATTTTTGTTCTTGATCTATATTTTAGCAGTTACTATAACCAATAAACAAAATGAACCTCTTGAAATTTTATAGCAAGCGGAACGTAAATTACACCTTAAAAAAAACTATTACACTTGGTGTATCTACAAAGGCAATTGTTTTCTCTTGTTACGTGTTTCCCATTTAAATCTTTATAAGATGAAGAAATTGGTGGTTCAAGACTATTTTAAAAATAAAACTATGAGTTTATTGTAAACATTTCGTCTTTTGGTTGGTAATAGAGTGACGTAACGTAGCTTACTTAATTTCGGCGACATTTTTCAATAGTTTGTAGCTTCCACATCAATCATTTGAATGTTAAGAGAATTTTAGAACTAGAAGTGTAAATTAAATAAAATGATATAAAACGTAAATAATTGATATAATATTTCCCTTTTAAAATAAATTCCAACCCTTTAAGTCAACATGTCACTGAGCGACACGCTGATTTTGTCCGATTTTAGCCGTATTCTTTGCTGTAATTTCAAAAAGATATATTTGTCAGTCATTATCTTTTGTGTATTTCATTACATGTTGATATTTATTTTTCAAAATGAATGCAACTGAAAATTTTTCTCCCTGAAAAACAAGAAATAGGCTTGCGACAAAGAAAATATGTTTTGGACGAGTTAATGGAGAATAGGTCTCGCTTGCTCTCCCTTTTTGTACTATGAAAGACGGTAATGATGCGACAGCTCGCGTCTGCTTGCTTTGCTGAATAGGCCCCACATAATAGTAGATGATTTCATAGACAAACCTAAGTAATGACCTACGTACGTATTGCATATTTTTCAGAAGCAAAAAAAAAAATCCAGAAGAAAGGTGTGAAATATAAACGAATAAATCTGACTTTTTAGTATCTGTTCTGTTTAGCTATAGTGAATGTCAGACAACCAAACAAAACACCGTCACACTGACAGACTTGCGCAAACGTTATACACTCAATGTCTGATAACTTTAACTTCTAACTCTGCATCGCCGCCATTATATATTCTGAATAAAGTTGTGTAAGTACAGGCACGTAGCATCGTTTTTGATAGTGGAAGGGGCAGACTTGACAAGCCATAAAGAAAAAAAGGGAAAATTTTTATCGCCAGGGGCAATTTAGGAAATTATTTCTATAATTTTTACCTGCTCCCAATCTACGTGTAAACTTAAAAATGATGTGAGAAAAGGGGGGGGGACAGCCCTACCCCCACCCATTTCTTGATGCTACGTGCCTCATTATTGAGATTCCTAATTAAACGAGAGTAATTAATATTCGCGTTATTCGTGTAAAATAGCGAGAAGCAACCCTTGCGGATTTTAAAATCTCGCTATTATTTTCTGAGAGTTGAGAACTATAAGAAATTAGCGTTCGCGATTTTATATTTTCGCGATTTAATATGCAACAGCGGGATCGCGGAATTAAGTACACGGCTTATATAAGGAATCTACAGTAGTAAACATATCAGAAAAAGTAGTCGTCAGTCATTTTACAATATACTAGTAAACTCGTACAGCTTTTAGCTCCTTTTGCACCGTCGTAGTAAGATCAATCGAGAATTCGCATTATGTTATATTTTATTACTTACATGTAGCTGTTTATGCTCAGTTATGGAAGAGATTATCAGATCACTCCTTTATATAGTCAAGTTTAAATAATCATCCGTTTGGAGTTTTACAAGTTCTTATTTAAGGAGTAAGGAATCATTCTTTGAGTATTATGAGGTGATAATTTTGGTCGGGACGTGATCAAATCCAATAAAGCCCGAAGAGCTTTATGATAGATTTGATCACGCCCCAACCGAAATTATCACCTCATAATATTCAAAGAATGATCCCTTATTACTTATATAATTTATATAATTTTCAGCAGTTGTACGATTAAATATTATAATATTAATTATGTAAACCCGCTTGCGCCCCCAACAATACGTCATTTGAATTTATTGGGCTGTATAGTACAAAATCGATTCGTAGTGTTATCACAGACAAAGACAATGGAAAATGTAAATATATGAGAATAGAAAACCTTTAACACGAAGGTATTTTATCTAGTTGTTGATGTTAGTTATATAAGGGTCAATCTTTTTAATCAGGAAGTGAATGAGGATCAATGTACTGATGCTGAATGACAAAATCTCACTTCAATTGGGTTACAATTAGGATCTTAACGTCTTCCTGATTTGTAGCAAACAAAATCTTGAAAACTTTGCTTTACCTCTTTTTTTATTTGCAGTAATATTTCACAAACAAGGGATGAAACGATTTATTGTAAGAACAGTCCTATAATCTAGAAGTACCAAGCAGGTTATGTAAATTTTTTTCTGCAATGATCGCTACCTTCATAACCCGCATAAATCATAAAAGAAAGTATTTTATTGTTTATATTTACATCTTTCTTTTAACAAATTAATAAATTGATTGTAAAAAGTAAGTAAAATTCACTATTTTACTGTTAATGTACATCAGTACGTTAGCTAAAAGAAATAGCCAAATCGTCTCCTATGGGAATTTGAGTCTGATATCATCATGATTATTTCGTGCAGTCCATGATGTTTCTTAGGTCGCTGTAGGTTTCGACCAATTGATAAACCGGACGGATTTCAGTCCTGTCAGTTTCAGTCGCTGCATGTTTCGACCAATCGATAAACGGGGCGTGTAGATTTCAGTCTGGCTGATTTTATAGAGCTATGAATTAACTATAAGTTTCCGTAAGAAATAGAGGGAATCATCCTCGGTAGATGTAAATATAATAAAATATAGTCAATATTCTATGGGGTCATTTTTCTACAAACCACACGGAGAGAAATGACCCTAAGGCCATACTTTCTACGATGTAATCCAAGTATTCTACAACCAAGTGGGTCATTTTTCTACATAGAAAAATGACCCCCGGTCAATATTCTACGGGGGTCACTTTTCGTCGTTACACCTGATCTTGCACCTATAGATTTCGCCTTTTTCCCCTTATCTAAAGTCGAAACAGCGTGGATAGAGATTTTTGGACATAAATGATCTACGATATGCTACAAAAGACATTATACAAAAACTTGACAAATAATGGTATGAACGTGCATTTTATAAATTGGTTAAATGAATTGAAAAGTTTGTGGAACTGAAAGGTGTTTACTTTGAAAAAGAGTAACATGTTTGACTTTCAGTCGTTTGACGTCACCCGACGTCGTGGAAATATGAAATGGTGCTCTGTAAATCTAATTCATGCAAAGTAAATATCGCTGTATCTTTTGAAAAAAACTTTCAAATTCATAGGATTTTTGGCATACTTATTTTCAATTGGTAGTCATTTAATTAAACATACGCCATTCTACAGAGCACACAGTAATTTTGCCGTAAATCACTTTGTCCGCGAACTTTTCTAACAACCCTCGTATGTTTACAGAAGTTAAGATGAAGTTTCTCAATAAGCTTTGTTCTTTGAAAACCCCATACTTCACACCGTATAAAAATATTGGCTGAATAATTTTGTCAAACATGTCTAAATCACAGTCATTTGCTAAATTATGCTTTCTACATTTTCCAATACAACTATACATTGCTTTAATAACCTTTTCATATAAATTATTAATATTTAAATTAAATGAATTGTCTTTACAAAATGTAACATCTAAATACTTAAAATTGTTAACTATTTCCAAATGAGAGCCTTCAAAAGTAAAATGGTTACTGTTTTACCTCTACCGAATATGACAACTTTTGTTCTTTTACTATTGACCTTAAGGCGCCAGTTTTTACAGTATCTATAAAAAGCATTCAAAAGGTATTGAAATTCTTCAGGATTTTCAGACAATAAGATAGTATCATCAGCATACAGTAGAACAAAAAGACTTAAATAAAGATTAAGATCTTTTTTTTTATCTTATTGGAGAGACATGTAAAACCTTTAACATTTTTTACATAAAGATATTCTTCAAGGTCGTTTAAATAAAAGGTGACAAATTTTCCCCTTGTCTTACTCAAACAGTACATTCGAAAACGTCAGATCATCTTCCACTGGCCAATACTTTTGACATTATACCTTTATACATATTGGTGATTATTTTAAAACATTTTCCATCAATATTATTCATTAAAACTTTGTTCCATAGGCCAATATGCCAGACAAAATCAAATGCTTTTTCAAAATCTATAAAAGCACAATACAATTTTATTTTGTGTATTTTAAAAA
>WFKH01011801.1:10083787-10120493 GCA_016163765.1 Magallana hongkongensis
TGATTATTGTTCGTTAGTTATCACACAATCTCTTTTAATTATTTGTTGTGTATGAGTGTGTGTTATTTCTTTTCTTTTTTTAAACGACGGAATGGTTACGCAACACCTGCACCATATTTCTGGTCGCACTTGTGTAGACTGTTTAAGCACAGCTGTGTGCACTGTTTGCTAATGAAGGGTGGCAGTATTTAATACGGACATGAAGAACTATATACGTCAGTTGCTTAACAAGTTCAGTGATTTTAACTTAAGAGATCGGCTGAGCACAGTGAAAATTCAAGTAATTTATAAGTCGAATATCTTGGATATGGGGTAACTCATATCTATTCTTGTTATTATGTGTACTAACACTAGAAAGTATTCATATGTTCGGAATGACTTTATTCAAATATATGTCAATAGAGAGAGAGAGAGAGAGAGAGAGAGAGAGAGAGCTTAGCTGGCTAAGCGAATTATACTGTACAATGTCAATGTTTTGTGATTACGGAACTCCACGCAGTTTGTGTGCCACAGTGAAGTTCCATAACTACAATTATTAATATCTGACATTTTCCTGGCTTTTTTAACGATTTTGATATTTTACATGCCCGGAAAGGTAGACAGACATCTTGGCCCAATGACACCTCGACACCTTCAGCTGGAAGCGGTATTCTAGGCTCGTTTTAAAAAGATACAGTGAGGTTGCCTTTAACGAATCGTCCCCATTAACGAATCACTTTCAGATAAACAATTCTGTATTTTTCTGATCAAGGTCCAATACTTAGCTTAACCTATCCTGTCATGTAGAGTTATTCTTGTTTTAATTATTTATTATGAAATTATTAAAATTTATCTTGTTTTATGTCGTTATTTTTAAACTAACATGAACAAGCTTTTTGAAGACGCAGACTAAAAGCGGTCGTGCAGCTAACTACTTTCACTCTTCGATTGAGCTCTGATGTGAACGGTACATTGTATGTAAGCATATTTGGTACTGATGTTTAATAAAATTATCTGTCTACAAGCACTGAAAGCGTCAAACAATTTCTTAATCAGAGAATAATTATATTAGCTATAAAGTTGTGGGTAGTTAGGGTTCCAATAACGAATCACTGAGATGTGGGGATCATGTCAAAATTTATTCATTCGCATGCGATTATTTGCACACCTGTTACAATAAAAAAAACACACACAACAGTAATAAATGTTAAAAATACACTTCATTCCCATTTTCTAGAACATTTTTCCATTCGTTTATAATTTAAACCATATTTTGGTTTCCCCAATTCCCTGTAATGCTGTTATTTATTACTGATTTGAAAACATACAATGTAGACCTTACAGTGTTAAATTAAAATAATTCCTATTTTTCTTTTAATTTGTTAAACGAACTGAAATATTTTTTTTTAAATAAGAAGAGGGTGCTGCCACTGTACAAATCATGATTAAATAATAAACAAAGTTAGTTACCCCTAGTACGTGGGTTGTCCCAAAATGGCATATCTGTTGACTGCAATTTCATTGCACTTCTATGCTTTGTAAACAATGCCCAAAAATTTAAATCTGTGCTTTATTTATTTCTTGAGAAAATGAATAATGTCACAACAAATTTTGTCAGGCGGCGCAATGCGCGATCGACGTCTTTAAGTCGTTGCTAAAACCTTCACATCGTATTCGATAACATTTAGTACGTTTATTTTCCAAAAATATTATTTTCCTTGAACACGTACCCAGCTTGCAGATTCACTATACATTTTTAAATTTTGTTTTAAAAATATTTCGTAAGTACAAACAATCGCCGATTCCATACATGTACATGTCATGGAAAATATTATTTTCCTTGAACATACCCAGCTTGCACATTCACTATAATTTTTAGATTTTTTAAGAAATTTTTAAAATATTTCATAAGTACAAACGATCGCCGATTCAAAACGTCTGTCTTCCCGCAATGTGTCGTTCAGCATTTTTCTTCGATTTCTATCGGTGGGGGTTTCTTTTTTCGCTGGATGTCAACACTGGTCTAGGTTTTTTGTTGTTCTTTTTTTTTTTTTTTTTTTTGGTTGCTTAACTATATAATCATTAAATGCATTTCTAAGCGATTTTGTGTATTTTATTTACATGTACTTTGAAATCGCCTTAGGATCTGTTTCTAGATCTTGACATTTTTTTTTAATTAGTTACCGTTGCGCCGCCTCAATTAACGCTGAAGTCGCCATTTACTTCAAATTCAAACTTCAACTTTTCTCACGTACATTGTGCGAAAAAAAAATCTTTATAAAATGCGTCATGGCTAATTTTTTTATTGGGTACATAAAAAAACAATGCATAAATTTAAATTCCCTTTTTTTTTTTATTCGAAGAGTTGTTTTCCTCGCGATATTCTTTTCTATATGCTAATTTTAATTTTTTGATATTGTCATTGCGCCGCATGTCAAATCTATGATGTAGAACATGTATGTTTTAAAAACTTAATCTCATACAGTATGTAATTAATATCGACACATAATTTCAATGCAAATAACTTAAACCCGTTGTGACACAAACTTCATCTTTCTGCTTAACTGAATAACGTCACTTGTCAATGCAATTTTGGGAAAACCCTCGTCTGTCGGGTTTTTTGTTGTTGTTTTTTTGTTTGTTTTTTTTTTGTATCCATTTACATGTATCTGTCTTTGTAATTGCGTGAAAAGATGTTCATGTATCTCATAAAATTAACAATATTGATGACTTGTAATGAAACTAATTGATTTTTAATACAGTTCACAACTCATGTAGTCATGATATATGTTTTTACCATTGAATTCATTGGGGTTTTTTTTTTCATCAATTGTCGGGTTCAATAAAATGAACACTTCACTCAAAATGAAAATTATTAGCCTTTCTACTTTTCTTGTTTATGCTTTAAAGCATATTAAAACAAAAAAAAAAACTTCGACACTGTCCCTAACAAAAAATAAGCAGCTGTATGTCACGTGATTCGGTAATGGAGAACATGATCCGCTAAAGGAGAAAACATCGTTCATCAAAGTACAGCGATAATTCTTATTTAATCAGTGGTTGTCGGGAAAGAAATATATGATGTTATAAGTCAAGCATGGTACAATAAAACAATGTTGTATTATGAATTTAACTCGGGCTTGGTTACGCACTATCAACGCGAATTTACTTAGTGATTCGTTAAAGGCAACCTCACTGTATATATTTAAACTCATTAATACAGCTTAAAATATAATTTTACTGCACATTTTGATAATCACACTGATAAACAATAGTGTTGTTGACCTATTTTCTCGCGAGATTTCAAAAATGCACGAAATCAAAACAAATCTCAACAGTTCGATAGAATGTGTTCCACAGTTTGTTTACGGGATGTAAGGACCCATAAAAGCGATATTAGTGAGCAGTAAAATCATTGTTTTATTAATTGGTTATGAGTGATACATTTGATTCAACTCGTAAATATTTAAAATCGAGCTGATAATCCTGCTTCCAGTTGGAGGCGGCGAATTTCCAGTTTTCGTAATGGCACCGGTTCCGATGTTTTCCTGGCATGTAAAATATCAAAATCGTTTAAAAAGCCTGGAAAACGTCAGATATTTCGGACTGGCATGTTAAATAACAAAATTGTTACAAAAGCCAGAAAAATGTAAGATATTTCGGACTAAACATGAAGAGCGAAGCAGGGTTTCATCAGATTTAAAAAGAGGTTCCTCAGGTCTTTTTAATATTTAGCGCACTGAATCGTTATAGTTGCAGCCGATTGTGCTAATTAGAATGCACTTATTTAGTATCGACATTTTTCTGGGTTGACCCCTGAACCCCATACATGTCAGTGAAACTATGTACAAGCTATGCTGTAACATCTTCGCTGATGAAAAATTTTGACTGAGTCTTGTCCAATCAGATCGGAGTAGGCGATGTCAAGACATTCATCGCTCGTGACTTAAGAGAGAGAGAGAGAGAGAGAGAGAGAGAGAGAGCTGAGGAAGTAAATGTATCGATACGATTCAATGTAAATACAGTCTTCAGGAAAACAATATATATACAGAATTTGTCATTAAACGCATGTATATATGCATGCATGTACCTATGTGAATAAATACTAAACAGTTTAACATGCAGAATAATTGCACAGATAGCGGCACTTCTTAGATGCCGGCAAAGCGACCCGTCCAGCTCTAATGCGGTCGTACTGCGTGGGTGTTTCGGCGGCATGTCTTTGATGCCGGCGAAGCGACGGGCGTCTGGGTTTAGCGAGCTGCTGACGAAAACAAGACTGTCACCAAGTGGGAAAACCGACGGTATTTTGAAACTAGCTCTATTTTAAACACACTGGACAGTAGAAATCAAGTTGGTTTGCATTAACATCAAAATACAGAAAATATGGTCATCATCTTAATTGTATCTATAAAGATCAAATGGCGGTTGCCGTGTTCGATAAAAATGCGTGTAAAAAGTTTGTGTATTTTGCCTACAATCAGGACATACCCGCTATGTTAATATAGTAATCTACGTAATGTGTCTATATTTAGATACGACTCTTCAAGCGTTACGGGCATTTAAAGGTCCTTCTCACGTTAGGGAATAATCCCGCTTTTCTGCAACACCTTCTTTTGTGCAGCGGTTTAGGAGAACTTGCGCTAACATACTAAAAATTGAAATATCATGGAGTTGCCCTCCCCCCACTTTTTTGGGAGTATGTAAAAAATTGAAATGAAAAAAAAAGGAAATTTAGAGTGAAATTGAAGTTGTAGACGCTACCCCCCCCCTTCCCCCCGGATTAGGATTTTCATGATTTTAGGAAGTTGTTTTTGTTTTGGTTTTTTTTGCTCGTCAAGATTTTTTTGGATGAGTCTGTCCCTCCTTTCAAAAACGATGCTACGTGCCTGATGTCTAAGTTCAAAAGTGCAGAAATTCCCAGAAAAATAACAGAATCGGAATTTCCTGGTTATATGCACATCTACACATTGTGTCCTTATTACCTGCATAGTTTTTAAAAAGAGGCCCATGGGTCACATCGCTCACCTAAGCAACAATAGGCATGATAAAATCAGCTTAATGGAGTCATAAAACAAAATATCTGGACAATGTGGTATAATACATGTACCGGTAGATCCTGTATAAATAAAAATCCATTTTTCCCCCTGGATATTCTTATGTTTATAATCAAGTCCCTTTTCTAACATGATGATCTTAAAGTCATATCACATTTTGAGCATTGCAGTTCTAAAAAAGATCCTAAACAATTGTTTATATATGGGACATAAACCTACATCAAACTCTGAACCCCTTGTGGGGCCCAAGAATCGTCCAGGGGCCAGAGTCTAAACAATTTTAAAGAATCAGCAATATGTCAAAACGCTTGCATAAAAGTAAAACCATATATGATAACATTTCAGTTTTTGTGAATAATTAAAATTTTTTTCCTTAGTAAAATTGGATCCCCAATGTGGCCCTACCCTGCTCCTCAAGATTTTGATTTTGACGAATTTGAATCTACACTATCTGAAGTTGCTTTCACTAAAGTTACAGCTTTTCTACGCAAATGGTTTTTTAGAAGATTTTTGTAAGATTTTTCCCCATATATTCCTATGTAAAAATTTGTCCCCCCCCCCTGGTTGTGACCCCATCGTACCCCCGGGGATCATGATCTGAACAAACTTGAATCTACCCTACCTGAGGATGCTTCCACATAAGTTTCAGCTTTTCTGGCCAATTGGTTTCTAAGAAGAAGATTTTTAAAGACTTTTCTCTTTTTTTTACTAGCTAAAAATTCGCCCCCCATTATGGCCCCACCCTACCCTTGGGGGTCATGATTTTCACAACTTTGAATCTACACTAGCTGAGGATGCTTCCACACAAGTTTCAGCTTTCCTGGCTAATTGGTTTCTGAGAAGAAGATTTTTAGAGATTTACTGTATATATTCCTATGTAAAAATTCAACCTTTCATTGTAGGCCCACCCTACCCCCGGGGGTCATGAGTTTCACAACTTTGAATCTACACAACCTGAGGATGCTTCCACATATGTTTCAGTTTTCCTGGCTGATTGGGTTCTGAGAAGAAGATTTTTAAAGATTTACTCTATATATTCCTATGTATAAATTCGTCCCCCATTGTGGCCCCACCCTACCCCCGGGGATCATGATTTGAACAAACTTGAATCTACCCTACCTGAGGATGCTTCCACATAAGTTTCAGCTTTCTAAGAAGAAGATTTTTTAAAGACTTTTCTCTCTTTTTTTACTAGCTAAAAATTTGACCCCCCATTGTGGCCCCATCCTACCCTCGGGGGTCATGAGTTTCACACTTTGAATCTACACTAGCTGAGGATGCTTCCACATAAGTTTCAGTTTTCCTGGCTGATTGGGTTCTGAGAAGAAGATTTTTAAAGATTTACTGTATATATTCCTATGTAAAAATTTAACCCTACAATGTAGCCCAAACCTACCCCCGGGGGTCATGAGTTTCACAACTTTGAATCTACACAACCTGAGGATGCTTCCACATAAGTTTCAGTTTTCCTGGCTGATTGGGTTCTGGGAAGAAGATTTTTAAAAATTTACTCCATGTATTCCCATGTAAAAATTCGACCCCCATTGTGGCCCCACCCTATCTCCGGGGGTCATGATTTTCACAACTTTGAATCTACACTAGCTGAGGATGCTTTCACATAAGTTTCAGCTTTCCTGGCTGATTGGTTTCTGAGAAGAAGATTTTTAAAGATTTACTCTATATATTCCTATGCAAAAATTCGACCCCCATTGTGGCCCCACCCTACCCCCGGGGTCATGATCTACCCTACCTGAGGATGCTTCCACATAAGTTTCAGCTTTTCTGGCCAAATGGTTCTTGAGAAGAAGATTTTTGAAAATTCCTAATTATTTCCTGTTGTAAAAGGGCGTGGTCCTTAATTTTCACAACTTTGAATCCCCTTTGCCTAAGGGTGCTTTTTGCCAAGTTTGGTTGAAATTGGCCCAGTGGTTCTTGAGAAGATGTTGAAAATGTGAAAAGTTTACAGACAGACAGACGGACAGACAGACGACAGACAACAGACAAAATGTGATCAGAAAAGCTCACTTGAGCTTCCAGCTCAGGTGAGCTAAATATTCTATGCTGCAGTTTAAGACGAGTTTCGCTGAACACAGGACTAAGTGACTGACATTGGTCTTAAACATTATACCCCCTGCAAGTCGTTGTGTTGGGTTCAATTAGGAAAATGTTAATGAAAAAATTGAAAAGTTTTAATTGATCAATGGGTATATTTTGCTTCCCTGTATCTTCTATCATCGATGTACCAGTAACTTATCCAGTATACCTGGATTTGTTTATTCTAAAACAAGGTTTGCCATTCAGCCATCAACTGAACAATCTGTGGTTTTACTGGCCTGTTTAAGAAAAACATTACAATATATATATATAAAAAATTTTATTCTTTAACATTACTTTTCTTGAGATCTTTTAAGAACATCAATTAAATGCAAGTACCTCTTGCATGCCATAAAGTTCACAAATATTTAGAGAAAAACATTATTCAAACCCATGATTTTTTCCCCAATTGTTAGTCAGCACAAAGAATTTGTTTAAGTTACTGACCCAGAGTAACCACTCATTTAATTGTACCATATATTACAGGTATAACAAATTATTGCACTAGGAAAAAAAGTCTTGACAACTGAGCAGCTGCAGGGTTTACTGGCTATAACAGTAATTCACTGGGGATTAACCCTGTAAATCTTGGTCTTCATTCATCTATTTGTCTATTGAATGGCAGATCTGACTGAACACATCCAGTGGACTTATCACTTCCTTTTGCATTCTTCCTATCCCCAAACAGGAGAATTCCTCTCATTAAGGCTATGCCTAATTCTATCTTCACACCGCCCCTGCTCCTCTGAGAACATTATGCTCTGAATACTGTAAATAAGTAACCACCGCAGATTTTGCAGAAAAGGATCCTAGCAGTTCAGGGGATGAAATTCCATCTGAGCTGTAACATACATGTAATACACTCAAGTTATGAAAAGGACTCACATCAGCATTTCAAAACTATGTTATGATCAGATAACATATTGAATGTGCTTGAGTAATCAGTTAATAGTGTAACTGAGATGAGTGAACTCACTGTGAACTGCTACTGGCCACGCCTTTCCTGATGTCCCAGACTTTAATTGTACAGTCCATCCCCCCTACAACAGTCAATCCAACGCTTAAATCAAAATGTTAAAATGTACAGGAAAAATAGGTACGATTACATCAAACCTCTTTCCTTCTATAGTTTCTGCTGATGTTGTTCCATAAAAACTCAAATCAACAGGATAGACAGGGAAATATATACCTGTATAAAGTAAGCTTTTTTTGTACCATAGTTTTAGTTTCAGGTAGGCAATTGTACATGTACATTCATATCTCAATATCTTGAACTTGGTGGCAGAAAGACAAAATTTTAATTGACAAATATCCATGAATTCATAATAAAACAGTGTTTGGCAGTTCCAACTCACTTATACATACATATGGTACACAAGATAACAATGTTGGAGATAGCCAAGTTTAGCTGTATTTGTGAAAGACCTCACAATTATCTGTATGCAAGTACCAATACATATTCATGTAATCATGTAATTTTGATCTGAATTTTGAGGGTGGACGGTCATCAGTGTTGTGTGAGTTCTTACCTGAGGCCAGCAGGGTGCTGTCTCCACTGAAGGACAAGGAGTGTATTGTGTCAGTGTGACCCTTCAGTTCCTTGTACAACTGTCCAGAGCTCAGATCCCACACTCTTATTCTCTTATCTTCACCTTATTATGTGTAATTAAAAACAATTTTTTACTGGAGTTGTAAAAAATGATGTGTCATTTTTTTTAGTAAAATAGATATATATACTTGTATTTCAATTCAAAAATATTAAAGAATAGCATTGAAATACAAGTATATATATCTTGTATTTCAATTCAAAAATACTAAAGAATTGAATTAGAAACAGCTGAATATACATGTAGATCATTTTTCAGATGTAAAAAAGCAAAAAATAATGCATCATCTTCTGGTCAGGACTTTTTCAGTACTCATTGAAAGTGGTGACTTTCAAATAGACAAGTAACAGATATTTAGGCAGTCACATATATATTCTAATTAAAAGTAATTGCTTGAAGATCTGTATTTGCTGCAATTTTGTACCAGTTTCTACTTGTGTCAGGCAGTATCTAATATGTTAATACATTCAATCTTTTAACAAGCATCAACTGCTTTAGAATCCTCACTGCCAGCTGTTTATATACCAGTACCTGCTGATGCCAGGTAGTTTCCGTTGGGTGAGAAGGTCAATGTCATGATGGACCCTCTGTGGCCGTGCATCAGTCGCACTGACTTCCCGTCCTGTAGCGTCCAGAGCCGGACCGAGCGGTCAGAAGAACCGGTCGCCAGGTAATTACAGTTAGGATGGAACTTGACACACTACAAGGAATCAAAGCCAGGTTTCCTGTCATTATGCTTAAGTTTAAACTTTCTCATCTTCTAGTGCTTAACTATTTACATACTGTATATCTTAACATTCATTGAGGCAGATATAAATTGAATCCAGATAAAAATTTATATAAATGGTCTGAGGGCTGTAGAGAATAAAAGCCTGAAAACTTAAGATAACATAGTTTAGAGGCCCAAATTGTACCATTACTAGTCAAGAAGCCAGACGGCTTCACTACTGAATGAATAACAAGAGGCCCATGGGCCACATTGCTCACCTGAACAACAGTTCCTTGTAACATTCTATTTCGTAGCATATGCTATTTCTATTTTAAACTTTGAACCCCTTCTGGGGCCCCAGTATTGGTCCGGGGTTTATGGTAGGCTTTAAAAACTACACTATTCGAGGATCCTTGCATAGTAATCTCACAAACTATGGCATTGTAGTTCTCAAGAAGAAAATTTTTAAATATTTTCCATATATATTTCTATGTTAAACTTTGAACCCCACTTGGGGCCTCAGTATTGGTCTGGGGGGTCTTAGGGCCCCAGTATTAGTCCAGGGGTCATGGTTTTACCAATTTAGAATCTACAATAGCCATGGATGCCTGCATAGTAATCTCACAAACTGTTGCACTGTACATGTAGTTCTTGAGAAGAAGATTTTTAAACATGTTCCCTATATATTTCTATGTTAACTTTGAACCCCTTCTTGGACCCCAATATTAGTCTGGGGGTCACGGCTTCCACAATTTAGAAACTTCACAATTTGAGAATGTCTGCATAGTAATCTCACAAATTGAAGCATTGTAATTCTCCAGAAGAAGATTTTTAAACATGTTCCCTCTATCTTTCTATGTTAAACTCTGAACCCCTCCTGGGGCCCCAGTATTAGATCGAGGGTCACGGCTTCTATAATTTAGAATTTCCACTATTTGAGGATCCTTGTATAGTAATCTCACAAACTGTGACAGTGTAGTTCTCGAGAAGAAGTTTTTTAAACATGTTTCCAATATATTTCTATGTTAAACTTTGAACCCTTCTTGGTGCCCCAGTATAGGACTGGGAGTCACGATTTTACCATTTTAGAATCTACAATTGCCAAGGATGTATGCATAGTAATATCCCAAACTGTTGCACTGTAGTTCTTGAGAAGAAGATTTTTAAACATTTTTCTTATGTATGTTAAACTTTGAACCCCGCCTGGGGCCCCAGTTTTTGCCTGGGGGTCAGGATTTTTACAATTTAAAATCTTCACTATACATACAAGCTTATGTATAAATATTGGCATTTCTGGGGCAGTTTATCTTATCTATTTCTATGTTAAACTTTGAACCCTGCCTGGAGCCCCAGATTTGGTCTGGGGGTCACAATTTTTACAATTTAGAATCTTCACTATACATACAAGCTTTTGTGTAAATGTTGGCATTTCTGGTGCAGTGCTTCTTGAGAAAAAGATTTTTAAACATTTTTCCAACGTATTTCTATGTTAAACTTTGAACCCCACCTTGGGCCCCAGTTTTGGTTCGGGGGTCACATTTTTTACAATTTAGAATTTTCACTATATATACAAGCTTTTGTGTAAATATTGGCATTTCTGGTGCAGTGGTTCTTGAGAAAAAGATTTTTAAACATTTATCCTATGGATTTCTATGTTAAACTTTGAACCCTGCCTGGATCCCGAGTTTTGGTCCAGGGGTCACGATTTTTACAATTTAGAATCTTCACTATATATACAAGCTTTTATGTAAATATTAGCATTTCTAGTACAGTGGTTCTTGAGAAGAAGATTTTTGAACATTTTTCCAACGTATTTCTATGTTAAACTTTGAACCCCGCCTGGGGCCCCAATTTTGGTCCGGGGGCAACGATTTTTACAATTTAGAATCTTCACTATATATACAAGCTTTTGTGTAAATGTAGGCATTTCTGGTGCAGTGGTTCTTGAGAAGAAGATTTTTGAACATTTTTCCAACATATTTCTATGTTAAACTTTGAACCCCGCCTGAGGCCCCAGTTTTGGTCCGGGGGTAACGATTTTTACAATTTAGAATCTTCACTATATATACAAGCTTTTGTGTAAATGTAGGCATTTCTGGTGCAGTGGTTCTTTAGAAGACGATTTTTGAACATTTTTCCAACGTATTTCTATGTTAAACTTTGAACCCCGCCTGGGGCCCCAGTTTTGGTCCAGGGGTAACGATTTTTACAATTTAGAATCTTCACTATATATACAAGCTTTATATAAATATTGGCATTTCTGGTGCAGTGGTTCTTGAGAAGAAGATTTTTAAACATTTATCCAATGGATTTCTATGTTAAACTTTGAACCCCGCCTGGGGCCCCAGTTTTGGTCCGGGGGTAACGATTTTTACAATTTAGAATCTTTACTATATATACAAGCTTTTATGTAAATATTGGCATTTCTGGTGCAGTGGTTCTTGAGAAGAAGATTTTTTAAGACATGCACCCTATTTTCACTTTTTCATAATTAGCTCCCCTTTCAAAAGGGTTGTGCCCTTAATTTTAAAAATTTAAAATCCCCTTTTCATAAGGATGCTTTGTACCAAGTTTGGTTAAATTTGGCCCAGAGGTTTTAGAGAAGAAGTCAAAAATGTGAAAAGTTTACAGACGGACGGACAGTCGGACGGACGGACGGATGACGGACAACAGGTGATCAGAAAAGCTCACTTGAACCTTCGGTTCAGGTGAGCTAAAAAACTCACGTCTACGTCCAGGTTGTGCCCAGCAAATGTGCGTACTGGATATATTCTGTCACTGACCCACAGTTTGGCTGTGCGGTCCTGTGAACAGCTGGCAAAGTATCCACCAATGCTTCTGTAAACAGAAGGAACTCATATCACTCAAATGTGGTTAATCTCAAAGAAATATAAATGTTACATAGAAGTTTGTTGTTTCTATTTCATGTAAATTCAATATACATGTACATTGTAGGAATAGTTACCCAACATCTAGATCCCAAATTGGTGCATTATGGCCTTTATAACACACTTTGTTGGTATGTGTGCTCATATCCCACAACCGAACTGAAAGGGTTAAAAAAAATTAATATTGTTGCAATGATGCAGGAAATTAATTCATTAGAAAAATGTCTACCAAATATTTCTTCATTAGATTGAATAATTTATATACATGTAACATTCTCTGTCATAAAGGTGATACACTCTGAGCTCTGTATTTTTCTAAAATCTTCATACATCAAAGAAAATTAAATTATTTTGTTGAATTTGTGTGAGGTTGAACCTGTAGCATCTTCTGATGCAGACAGCAGGTGCTTGGAGTCAGTGGAGAAGCAGGTCTTGTAGACAGAACCACTGTGGGCCCTCAGGGTCACCGTCTCTGTGTAGCGGGGCTTACTGGAGTAAAGAACATATGGCATATTGAAACTCAGGTGTCATGAAGCACCGTCAATCATGTTCAGTCAGAGATTCATTGAATAATTCAAAATTGAAAATTTATTCAGCAATGTTACTACTTTGTGTACACTTCATAAAAATACAGTAAAACAATTTCCCTCTAGATCTCTTTGGAATATTGTCTTCCAAATTTAACATTTGTTCATGTAGAGTCAATGAATTATTGAATGGAGAATTCAAAGATCCTACTCTTTATTCAATCTTTATTTTCTTTCATTTCTTATTAAATATTTACTCTTTCAATATCTAACAATCAAAGCTTTCATCATGCATGAAAGCACATGTGGTCTTTTAATCTCCAAGACATTATTAGACACTTAGTAAATCCTATTAAATGTGTCAGTGACTTACAAATATATATGTAATAGGACTACATTTCTTGTCCCATAAATACATGTAATAGCACAGTGTACTATGGCATAGAAGTTCACCTTCATGATACATTTCAAATGCAATTTTAATTCCTGCTGCATGAACCTTGTAGGTTCTAGTAATTTGCTCTGTAGTTCAATGACAGTAAAATCACAGCTTTACAGCATCTTCACATATACTTAAGGCAGTAGCTCTCCCATCCCTGTACACAATATTGCCTACCTTTCTTCTACAACGTCCACGTTCCAGTAATCGGCTGCTATGTACAGTTTACAAGGGTCCACTGTTTGGGGGGTGGACTGTAAGAGACTAGGGGTGGTGCTCCAAAGCTTGATAGAAGCATCCTCAAACCCAGCACTAATAAGGGTTTTATCAGGTGAAATATCAACAGTGCACAGCCTGAATAAAGATAAAAATTATGTCAATTACAAAGTTTCTTCTTTTTGGTATGAGTTACCCGAGTGTTACATATATATATGTGTATATGAGAATACTTTTAAATATTTTACACTTTCATTGCATACATGTATATGTATTTGCATCTTACAAGGCAACTGTGGCTGAAAGAATGAACTAACTAACCCTTGGTAAGCATTGATGAATGTATAGAAACAAATGGAGGGTAGACATGGAGGCCCCTCCCTCACTTGTCTGATTGACAGCTGTACTGCTGACATGGCCTCCAAGTGCTCTGGATCTTCCTTTATCTCAAAAGATTCCTCCTTTGTTGTACTAAGGCCCTCGGTTAAATCCAGCTTTCCTTTGACTTCATTGTCAACTAATTTACAAAACACATATTATTACTGAATTAAAAATCAATGAATTTATTTTTTTTTTTACATTAAATGCATATCAAGGTGACATATCACATCTTATTGCATTAAAAATATTATTTCAAAATGAACTTTATAAAATAATGGTAATTTTAAGAGTTACCACTCAAAAAAATGGGTAGATAAAAAAAGTACCTGTATTTTCTAACTTGATATGTTGATTAAAAATTTGATATATTGTGCTATTATCTTCATGCTGAAATATAACCAAAAAGAAGAGTATTACATGTAAATCTATAAATTATAAATACATGTATCATCAATAATTCAAAATTTCTTGCTCCATTTCAGCAACAAGTATGGTATGTCTTGTATTGCACCATTTCTGCAATAAAATTATGGCATTTTATTTTACCAGCTTCTTACCTTTAAATGTCTAAGTAAATATTCCAAAGCCTCCTCTGATAACTTTATTTTGAATTTATTCTCCCTAGAAAACCAAAGCAACAATAGAGTGTCATTTGAGAGCCTAAGGGAGTTAGGGGCTTGTGTATTAAGTTAATATAAAAATTGATAATTTGTTGCCACAGCCCAAAAACAAGTATTTTCTTTGAATATTATTCATGAATTCCATTATAATACAAATTTACATCAAGTATACAGTACATATTAATTTGTATGTATGTGATAGGGTGATATTTTATAGCAATTAAGTCATAATTTCATTATCATGAAATTATTAATTAAGAGTTCTACCGGTATATAATTATTAGTTTTTGGTATTTACTATAAAAGTTGTCAATATAAACAATTTTATGTACAGCCTAACAGTATGTAAATAGCTACATAGTTATTTATATAGTATGACATCACAATGGTCATTATGGTCAGTGTTAAACCTGTTTTAGTTAATTATATATCACATGGTCAATTCTGTTTTTGAATTCTTAATTCCATTGGTCCTTTAAATTCCCTCTCTTTACTTTGTCCTTTTTGATCTGATCTTCCTACTGACCAGATGTGTTTATTATAAGACCCAGAAGAATTCTATAGACTGTAAGTAATTGTTTTATATTTTATGCTATTTATATTACTGCTTATTAATGAAGCATGTTATATTTGATAAATAAGTAAATTATATAGTGAAATGTAAATCTGTTTAAATGTAAATTATCATGAGTGAAAACTTAGTGTTTGAGCAACACTCATTACAGTTATTTTAATAGCTTTAAGCCAGATCACCTAAATGTAGTTTTAAGAGTATTGTTGTATGTATATAGATTCCATACCTGATGAATTGAGCATACAGATGCAGATCAAGGCTTTGTGTCACACATAGGTAATTAGGTATGCATATATATGTGTATAAATATCAGATTTGATACATGTACTTATTGCCTGAGTCAAGTTTAATATGTTTTATTTATTAAAACATTGATAACTCATAAACTATCTAATTTATAATTACACAGGATAAATATTATTGAACTCTTTAGATTTAAGTTAGCACTGCGATAAGGGGAATAACTCTTGTTTGTAAACTGTGCTTGGCAAAATCATGAAATGGATATTTTGAATCTTATGCAATGCAATGATATATTATGTGTGATCTATTTTATTTTTATGATGATGTGATATTGATAAATTACTTATTGTGATACATGTATTATTAAATATTTCGGAGCTTATAAAGTAATAGATATATTATGGAGAATCCTACATTGGAGTTGTTATCATTTATACCTACAATAACACCACCACTACATGTAAATAAAGATTGTCCCTTCTGAATCGTTGCCTTTTTGTGACTGTGTGACATACAGTGATAGGGATATTTTGGAGATTTTCCCACATTCAAAAATTCTGATACATTAATGTTATTTTTGAATTACCTATTACAATTCCCTTCTTGAAAATGTTGGAAAATGAGGTAAAAATAAATCTAATGAAAAAAACCTCTGTAAACAATATACAGCATTGCATTTAATTTAAACTTCTACCTGAAATCTGTTGCCTCTAGACAACCCAACACATCAGATTGGTTGTACAGCTTGTGTATGGATTCGAGTGTGTGGGTGAAGGACTTCTCATTCTCAAACAACTTCACGTGTTTACTGTAGAATCGATGAGCTATTAGATGTAAAAAACATGAATATTTTTTAACTAAAATGCTTTAACCCTTTGACAATGTGCTTAATACGTCTGAGATCTTTGTTCTTCTTTTTATTGATATTTTATATGTGATTTGAAATATCAATCTAACAAAAAATTAACATATATGGGATATTGTGCATCCCTTTTTAACACCAACCATAGTTTGTCAATAAATTGGTTCAGTACCTGGAGTTTTGTGTCCATTGCACAACTGATCAAGATACAGGTGAACAAACAAGGGGTACAACAAAGGCTGAAGCTGGCTCCTGTATGGTTCACTTCCTTTGTTTATGTATGCTTTCAATCTGATAAAAAATGTATTGGTTTTATTCATTTTCAGTAATTCTTACTACCGGTATTCAGTGATCTTTAATGAAAAAGATAATAATATAAATACTGATTTTTGTAATAGGAACTTATACTTGAATTAAGCTATATGGTACCAAGTTAAATTGAAATTGAGTTCCTTTGACACATCTGATAAATAAATGTTTTACCTGGACTTGAGCATTACCTGGAGAATTGTTCATCACACGAACTGGCATCCCCACTGATGCTACTGTATGTTAGAAGATTGTCCACAGTTATCTCACTATTGCTGGCATTGTTTACTGCCATATCACTAATAGTTTGGGCCCATCGCGATTCCTTCTTTTGAGAACTTTCATGGTCCTGAAAAAAGTTATTTTGAAATACGAGGTGAATTATTGTTGTTCATGAAATGTCTTGAGGTTTTCAGCATTAATAACATGCTAAGTTGTTTTTCACTTCTCTGATGGAAACCCACTTTTTTTGGTGTTTTTTTTTTTTTATTTAACAACCAGTTCTGATTATTTGAATAACTTACTAAAAACTGTCTCCGCTTCAAGTAATGGTGAACAGATATATTTATCTGCTCATGGCGTACCCTCTTCATCACTCTCGATGCATGATCTAAAATTTTCGCCGAGGATTCGAGGAAAATCGAGCTAAGGACTGGATATCGAACCCGATGTTATTTAAACAAAAATAAAGGTACGTCGATCTACCCAATGGGGCTCAAATAGAGACTAGAATTATTAATTGCATCGTACAAAATAGGAATAATATTTTTTTCTCACTCATATTGATGCACTCATAGATGTATTAGTATAGCTGAATGTCTTTACAGGAGCTTTCTTTAAAACATTTTTGAACATTACATGGATGCTACCATTTCCAGTTACTATATATAAAAAACTATTTTAGATATATAATTGTTATCTATTGAAATTTACGTGTTAGAGGATATTTTCATTAAATGAAATCTCTAAATTACGGTTATAAGATTTGAGGATTTTTTGTGTCATATATGCATACTTCATTTAAATTCGATAAAACATAACATTTTGCCTTATTGTTTCCACTGTTGATCTAACTTTTAAAACTGGTTTTCAAATGTAAAAAGTTGAGAGAAAAATCCTAGTTATTCTTTGTTATTTCATACAGGTACAACAGTTCTGCGGACAAAACCTACAGAACCGTATACATATCCGACTTAAACTGAGGCAATTTTTATTTGAATTTCATATTATTAATAATATAAATTGGGTGTCGGAAATTGCATGAAATAATGTACTGCTATTACAGCGAAGGAAGTTACACCAAGCATTAATTTTGCCCTTCTCTTGCATCCACAACTTGGTCCTCTAATGATGACGCAGTTGGCTTAATATTGATTTTATCGAATTTTTAATGAACACTAAAAAGGTGAGATGTGGAGTGTAGAGGCAGATAGTAGTTTTCTTGTTTTATTGCAATTTCAATAACATTATATTTCATGTATATAACTTAATTTTGTACTTTCTTTATTATATTTCATAACTGATATGTTACAAATAATAAATGGAAACCAATACAATTTGTCTTATTTCTTTATTCAATAATATAATCTCAGCTCTATATAAAGAAATCAAAAATGATAAAAAAAATATTGCACAGTGCACAGATTGTAAATAATCAAAAATATTTGTAAACATGTATATATTGAAGAAATCTCTCTCTCTCTCTCTCTCTCTCTCTCTCTCTCTCTCTCTCTCTCATCATACATGACATGATGCTCCACTACACATTTCCATATGCTCTATTAAGTTCAAATAATCTTTCTTTTTGTCTTCTGGCAAAGTGATGGCCAGATTCTTAAATTCATCTGGATCCATGTCTAGATTGTACATTTCTTGAAAATTCTGTAAAAAAAAAAAATTGGACTGCATGGATGATAAGTCCTGTAAAGTCGTTTTCATCTTAAGTTAAGAAAAATAGATGTGAGAGCGATTTTTTTACACCATATTTTTTTTTCAAAGTAGACAAATTTACGTCTTTAATAAAGCGATTTCATGGTTACCTGGTTGTCTTTCAGTAGGCAATATTTAACACGGCGGCCCGGTTGACTGGATGAGATTGAAGACTCTCGTTTAATCACACAGGAGTACGTATTATTCCAAGAATCTTCACATACACAATGATTATTACAGTTCTGTACGAAGTAAAATGTAAAAAAAAAAAATGTTTATATATATATGTAAATTTAATAGTAAGCAAAACATATATGTATCTGAATTAATTTTTAATCAGATGATCATTTGGAAAGACACTGTTTCCAATTTCATCCGTACCGCCATATTTTGTTGTCTGAATTGCGGACATCCGGGTGTATTCTCATGGTATTCTCCCTGGTGTTCTACAAGTATGGTTGACCGTCCCCAGGTTTGATTGGAGGCAGAGGAAAAGAATGGGGCCAAGGACAGTCCGTCCATCTGCCCCGGGGTTGAAGGAATACCAGCCATCTCTAAGAATGTCGGTGCTAAATCTATGTTCATAACCTGCTCCTGTTATTTAATAAATATAATTATTAATAAATATTTATGCTGTGGGCAGTACAATAATCCCGTTAACAGAAAGTTGAGTGGTCGGCCCTTGAGAGGACGCGAATTAATCGATTTGATTGATTTCTATCTAAAAACCATGCATTGTCCGAATAAGCAACCCCCCCACCCCCACCCCCCACCCCCCTCCGTTCACGTTCTTTTACTGATCTTTAGTTAATAAATCTAAAAACTTCCAAAAATATGATCCTAGAACCCCTAAAATACACGTTGACAGAGGCTTCAGTGATTTGGGTTAAGGTGGAATAATACACCTGAAAAAAGTCACTCAAATTAACAGTAAATTAATTGATTATGAAAGATATAAAGATAAATAAAATTTACATATGTCAAATAAGCGAAAAATTTGCAGTTTGGGGATAAAAAATGAAATCTAAAAAATTCAATTCAGTAAGTAACAACAAAAGCCCCTGCGGGATTCGAACTCGGGATGTACGGATCACAAGCCCGACACTTTATCCACTCGGCTATGGAGTAAGCTACATGTTATAGTCGATAAAATCCTTTTAATAAAACGAAATGTCGTTTCGATCAGAGGTCAGCCATTTTGTGATGATGTCTTATTCCACCTTAAGAATTAGCCGACAGTACATAATTACCTTCACCACTCGACCGGGTGTTACGTTTGGTCCTCGGATCATTAGCGGGACACGGACGTCGAACTCGTATAGCTGACGCTTGTCGGAGGGCATAGAAAACTGGCCTGTGTATAGAGATATCGGTATCAAATGTCAGGTATTTCAACGTAATGAGGGAGCCTCATGCAGACGACAGCAAATGCTCACCTAAATGGAACCCATTGTCGGAAGAAAATACGATGTATGTGTTTTCCAAGAGGTTTTTCGTTTGGAGAATACTGACGATGTTTTCCATCATATCGTCAACAGAGAGCAGCGTCCTCCACCTTTAATAGTCATTAACACAGGCATAAATTAATTAAGACAATTTCAGACCTCCAAATACATACAGCTTTCAAGGTCCAATGGATGGGGCAATTTGAAAAAAAAGAATGCAACAGAACATGTGTACAGTATATACTCTTGCTTTTTGTATGATATTGTTTGTATTGTATATTTTCTCTATGTTGTTTTATACAATAATAGAATAAATGAATTGAAATTGAAATTGGAAAAGTTGGCCGACTGGATTGCGGGATTTCACGCCACAACAACGCAATAATTGATGCAATTTTGCACGTAAACATAAAATTAGGGTGTGCTCTGCAACAGCACTATATCGTTTTATGTGAGAGTGTGATGACGTTTTGTGTGATAGCGTTATATGGCGATTTTTCCCGATGGTCGTATCCGTACAACAACATACCCTAACGCTTCCCCACACATCTGAAAATTTAGTCAGACTTCACACTTCGGTCATAGATAAAAGGTTATGTACTTTGTTCCAATGCAAATATATATTTTTTTATATTCATATGTCATCAAAAGACGGCCCTACCTGTTTCTAAACACTTGGTCTTCAGACTTGACCGTGTCGTTAGGTAGAGGTGTTATTGCTTGTTGTATTAACCAGTGTTTGTCCTAAAAACATTTCAATATATTAATAAAAAATGACATGATATATAAATACAAGTAATAAAATACGTCTACCGCATTGTCTGAGTTCATAATATCTATGTTAGGACACATTAGATAGATCATAAGTTTTATCAATCCCATAGCTCTGGCCTACATGACCGTGTCTGTTGTAACTGCCGTCCCGCGGGGCCGTCTCGTTGGGGAAGTTGTTTTGATATTTAGGGGCGGGGGTGAATGGACCGTGGCAAGCAGGGGTGGACAACATCATGAAGAAAGGGGCGGAGTCCGAGTTCTGTAAACTCAGAAATGATGTGGCCCGTCTGTTCTATAGAAGAAAAATTCAAAGACAAATTTTATTCGTTAAAGATAAAAGGTTTTATCATAACCTTCAAACCCAGTACAATCAATTAACGTGCATACATGTAAACATGCAGTATTCCCCCATTATAAAATATGATATATAATTCAATGCCCAACAGGTTATCATATGCATACACAAAATACGGAATCAAGTACACATTGAGCAAACTTTGATATCAAGATAAAATATATACTATGGTAGGATCAAGTAATTGTTCTACTATCTGCGCCAAATAAGAGATTTGTTGATGGTACATGTATAGGCTTTTACCAGTACATGTATATTACGGTAGTCACTACATATATATAGAAATCTGTCACAGGTTACCGTTTCCGTTGCGTCACCTATTTTTATCAAGTAGATTAAGAAATCCTTATATCGATTTTAATTGTACTTCTTTGACAGTCAGGTATGGGTATTTTTGTTAAAAATCGTCAAATAAAATAACAGAAACGGTAACCTGGGACAAAGCACATGAGTGACTGAGTTGGATGACTTACTATGACGTCGGTGAGGTAGTCGGTCTTGGGGTCGTTCTTATGGACCTCTTGGGTACCGTTCACAGACAGGTGATAGTTGTAGTATTTAGAGTTCCCAACCTCACAAAACATGGTAAAGGAATTTAAAGCACAGCAATTAATACATATATACACAGAGATAGAATGCAGTTGTTAAATATTATTGTTGGAAACTCATTCAGTCTGAAAATATTATCATGTAGTATCTTGTAAGTTGTAAAAATAACCAGACGTTACAACCAAATTACAGCTAGACCAACAACTGATTAAATTACTACAGGAATGATTGCTGTTTTGTGTGTATACTCACCAGACCGATCCACCAATCCCAGCCTGGGGGTACGTGCTGGACCCCTCCCGCCATCGGTGTCCCATACTTAAACACATTGAATAAATTATTCAGTCTGTATGTATATGAATTAAGTTGTACAGACTGTTAAATTAATTGGCTGCAAGCGTCTTATTTTAGATCATAATTAATCCGTACGTTCTTGTAATAGATTTTGAAGAAGTGCAAAATAAATTCATTCAGTTTAATCATCGTTCTATTGGAGGCATAACATTCTGATTTGAGACTGAAATAATAGCAAGGCAAATGCTGCATCGGCACCATTTCTTTGGATCATTCTGTAACGTTGGCGAACTATTTTTCACCTGATTTAGATATTTCCCGGCAAAGAAGGTGGAGTAGCCCTGGCCTTTGAGGTAGGTGGGGAACGCCCTGACTTCCTGTGTCCGTTGCCAGTACGGACTGCTACAGTTTCCCGCCAGAGAATTGTTCACCGCGCCATTACTGTGGACATATTTCCCGGTCAAGATGCTTGACCGACTGGGGCAGCAAAGGGGCGCACTAACGTACTGGGGATTATAAAAAGGTCAGATTCAGTTGTCATTAAATTTACGATTTGTAAAAATTAATTTGCTGTCACTTTTAAAATCTTGTTAAATGTTTACCATATTTTCGAAGATAATCCCTTTGTCCCCAACAAGATTTTTTGTTTTGGTCATTGGTGTCTAAAAAAAGCATAAACGCACATTTCTCAATGAATAGTAATTCATTATATATGAAATATAGATTAAATCACAGCCATCTTTGTTGTTTTATCACACTTCAAAATGAATGATATTGAATAAATTGCACTAGTGTCTCGGATTTTTTGCTCCGAGTGAAGTTCGAAGATGAAATACTTACATGCATAAGTACCGGCTATCTGGCACATACTTTTTGTTGTGTAATTTTTTCCTTAATTGAATAATAAATAACCGTAACTTCAAATAATTTATAAATCTACTTCATTTTTATTTTAAACGGAGCGTCTAAGACTTTTTATTTATTTATTTTTTAAAACGATTAGCTTTTATATGAAATTTATACATCTTGTGGGCAAAAATATTTAAAACAGTTTTTTATAGTAATACCTATAAATACTAACAAAACTAGGTTAACTAACAACACAAGGTTTACTTACATGTACCACTGAAGATGATATTTAGCAGTTTTGATGTATTTAATTTTTTAGATCGACAGATATTTCTTTAATTTGAAAGATAAATATGATGCAAAAAATAAATAAATCTTAATCCCACATTATCGTCATCTGTTCTTCTTACAACACATTCAACTTGCAAATGTTACATACATTTACTGCCAAAGAAGATAAACGTTTGATGGTGAAAATCAATATGTGCTAACGTTTTTATGTTATCTAGCTATGCGATAGTGAAAGTTTTCATTGCAAAACAATATGATATGCATATATTGTACAGTTGTAGATATGCTAACGAGAAATCGTCAACGTTTTCAGTCTCTATGAAATGTACAAATTAACATGGAACATATCATTACATCATTACATATTGTTGCATACATTGAAACGTTAATCTTAGATAAAATGGAATGAAACAATAGTATATTTTATTCTTAGATATTAATTATAAGACGAAGAGTTGTGTGCTTAATGAAAATCGTTTACTACATATTATACTGACATATATATCTGCATATATAGGGAAACGATTATAGATACATTGTAACGAACCTGTCCCCCAAGCTTAACATCTTGGTCATCAGTCAACAGAAACACAATGTTTGGTTTTCTGTTCTTTGTTGAAACTGAAGTAATAAATAAGGTTAGAACAGTAATCCATAGCATTCTTAACATGTAAGGGGCCATTTTGTCCAGTCACATGATTAACTTGTTTGACTTGAACTGAATTGGGAACTATCTCGAAGGCGTTAAAAAAGTGCCATCTTATTGTTTATTGTTGTTCTATTTTTCATTTCCAATCCAAGTAATAATAAAATATATTTGGAAGGTTTAAGTGACATACAAGTAATTCAACCAACATGATAGTTCCTTCTTGCACGTTTCATTTTTTTTTTTTATATTTTGAGATGATCAATTGTAATCGTTGCTAAAAAAGGTAGTTTGTACCTTTTGTACATAGGAGGGAAACTTAAGAAATAGATGATAATTAATGACAAAAATGAATAATTATTTATATTTATTTCCATTTGTTGTATTAAAGTTTGACAGGATATTTGTAACCCTCCGTTTAGTGAAATTCGATGCCGAAATTACAATATGAATAAAATAAAATACGTACAACTTACTTATAATCCGACGTCTGGTCATATGACAAGAAGGTGGTGTTGTGATTTCAATGCAAAAATAGAAACTTGGCTTGCAGTGATATCACCATACTTAAAAATCTGTCAACGAGGTGAATATACAATGATAAGTGAAACTTAAAGATGATGTCGTTGATTTTTTTAAATTTAAAACCTGTTGAATCCAAACCCCGAACTGTTTGGTTTTTTATCAGCTGGTTAATGTTTACTTTTCTTTATTTTATTTCAAGGATACTGTTAAAAAAATGAGATAAAGGACAAGATGGGGACGAATAAACCTGTTAATGGAATAACCTGAAAACTTCTGGTCAAAGAAGTCAATGTCGGCACTGAAACAGGGACATCCAGCAGCTGAAGGAATGTCAGACTATCTTCTTGTAGAGCCATCCTCCTTGGAGGATTTAAAGGCTCCTTTACGGGGATCTGCTAGGCTAAAGGTAATGCCAAAGCTGTAAGAATTTTTCATCTCCTCTATGATTACTAAAGGAATGTATAGTATATATTTTATTCTGTTTGGACATCATACAAATTAAGCTTTTGATGTGATATATGGCTCGTTAGAAAAATTAAACTGTGTCTAATCCTTAAGACAATATCATTTTAACTAGCGATATAATGCTTTCTATCTTTAAAATGGTTAGTGCATTAGATTGATTATTGCTTTAGAATCTACAATGTTGATTAAGTTTCTGATCTTGCTTTTCATTTTTCTCCTCATCATAATTTTGAAGTAGATGAGCACATGGTATGCTCACAAAATAAAAAAATAAATCTTCCTTATACTTTTAATTAAAAGATTTTTGCTAGTGTTTTCAAGTATGTGTACTGGTTTATAAGGTCATATTTCCTTCTCAAGATTTATTTCCTCTGCATTTTTGCCAGAAAGATATATACAAACTTCTTCGAAATAGTTTTAAATAGTACATTTATAGGAATGGTACAACAGCAAAACATCCGTCCTTATCAAAACTTCTTTGATTTTCAATTTGACTGCCCATAACCATTTTAATTGTCCTGGACCTTGGATCTTGAGATTAACTAAAGATTGTAATACATGTACATGTAATAGTAGTTTACGTCTTACTGGTTACATTTTAGCATGACATGTGTATTATCTGATTAAAACATCAATATTCATAGCAGGATATGGTAGTTCAGTTCTATTTTCATTATCATGTTTGAAAATTCACTAACCTCATAGATGTATAATATATGTTCATATATTTCTTCTATTTCCTGGAGAGCTATTTCACACAGGAGACTCTTTTCTATGACATATTTAGACATTGATACAGTTGAAGATTACAGATTTTCTTCATTTTACTAATTGTCTGCAAAAATAAAAATCAATCATGTCTTGTACTGTACATGTTTTCAATTTCATAGTCCAATCAAATATATGATGTGGACATATGAATTGATAAAGTAATTAGGTAACTTGCCAATGGTGATTGAAATTCTTGTATGCAGTTTTAATGTGCGTATCAGGTATAAATGAACAATGTTCAATTTAACATTGGCTATGAGTTGACTTCACCCTTCAGTTTCTAATTAAAAGTAAACTTTGTATTATAGATTTATATTAAGTAAGGAAATGAAAATTTCATGTTGCTAGTTTTAATTGTGATATAAAACAACAGTAAAGAGTCTTTATGCTGTACTCTGATTTCAGTTACTGAGTTTGAGAAGTATATATTTGTTATACCTATTTTCAGTACACCTGCTTTGATGTGTCGGGTCGCTACATTGCGGTGGGGAGTAATACCGGCTCTGTTTACATCTTTGACAAGATGAGCCTGCGACATCTCCAGGTTGTCTTCACCGAAGAGGTAAAATTCAAGCATCTGTTCTCCTGCTGGCTAAACTTGTCCAGCAATTCAGTCCTCCTTCAGATTGATTGTTTCTTGTCTACATGACTTTATATGTACTCAAAATGGCGTGAATTTTCAGGGATTAATCTAGGGCATATTTACTACCGATATTCGGTATTTTTCCCCCAAGAGAAAATTTTCCCTGAATCGCCTCTTTTCCCCTTTTGATAAATAAAAATTCCCCCTTTATCATAATAAAAAGCTCAAATATTTTTTTTTCTTTTTATTGTGCTTATAGCTACTCCAAATGGGGTTAAATATGTAAATTATGTGAGCATTTGAATTGTGTGAGCATTTTATGTACTCTTAATTAGTCATAAAATGCTGAAATTTAATTTCAGCCAGGTGGCTTCGGCCCTCTGGTCCCCCCAGCAGGGCTCTGACCCAGGCTGATTTTCCCAATTTCTCCAGAGAGGGTAGTTTTCCCCAAAACCTAGATTAATCCCTGATTTTGTTTTTGAGTTCACATGTAAAAAGTCATTCAACAAGATACAGACATGGAACAAATCTCAAACTGAGTAGTAATATGAACAAAAACAATCAAATGAAAATGAAATGTTCTGAAACTCTACTACTTCTCAAAGGATAAGTGAGAGAGTGACACACAGTAGCAGGTTTAGAACATTTACTAATAAGACTATTAAACTTAAGTATGGCGGTGTTTAAAGTAGCTAGAGTTTTATTGCAGCATAAAGAGTATATGAGGAAGTTTTGCAACTTGTACTGTATAGCAGGTTATTTTGGTGGGTGTAGAATTTCGCAATTTTAAAAGATTATGGTATACCATTTATTATGATGGATATAGTTTTGGGGATTTCAAAATGTTTCACTATACAATTTTACAATTACATGTCTGTCACATCTGGTTGAGTTCAGTTTTGGCTTGGAATTTACCAGAAAAATAGCATCGAGCTAAATAACGTATATACAGCATGTACAGTATAACATAGTGTTTGTCATGTTCATTATGAATAATAGACTTAATTGTTAATTGCAAAATGTTTTCTTTTCTACAGGAACCTTCATCAGTAAATAATGTGAAACTGTGTGCAACAAACAAAACTGTGGCCTTCTCTATGATGTATGTATTCATATCAAATTTTACATCCTTGTTAATACTGAGGCTGCATGGCCTTGTTTATGTACTTAAATTAAATATTTGTTTTGAAATTACTTGTAGATGTATTATATTGCTTCATGCCAGATACAGTTTTTCTCTGTCAAAGTAATAGTAATGTAGTAGTCCCTTGTCTCAAGTTTTATTATCTCCCGTTATGTGCATACGTATTCAGAACAAGTGTACTTGCATTTATTAATAGATTTATAGACAGAGGAATTTTGTTCCAAAGGTTTCATCCAAAGTAAAAATTAATCCTCAAAATAATGATTATGCTCTATGATTTTATATGTGTGGTGAATTATCAGAAATGGCCTTGTCCAAGTGATGGAGCTGAATATTGACAAGAGACAGAAACCTGAGAGGCTTCGGTCAGTGAGCAACCACCTACACCAGACAGTCAGCTGTATCCACTGGGATCCATCAGGACAGAAGCTGTATACTGCAGATAACATAGGCAATGTAGTGGTCGCCAACATCCCGTCCTCAAAGGTAACCACTGCAGAGATGTGATCAGATGGAATAACTGATTCAACATTAACTTTGTGAAATGTGTAAAATTCTGAAGCAGTTTTTTTTTATCATTTCAACATTATGACCACTCTGATTGGATTAAAAATAGAATCAATGGTAGCCAATATATATTTATGCTGGTCTCTGCATTTCTGTATGTGTAACAATTCTAAGCAGTTTTCCCTATCATCCCAAGATTATGGACACTTTAAAGAATTCAAAATAGAATCAATCTAGCCAATATATTTAATCTAGTCAGACTTTGTTATTATTTTTTTTTTGTGTATAAAATTCCCAAGCAAAAAGGACCAAATATTGAATCACTGGTAACCTATAAATCTTTACTGGTGTCTGAATATTTTTATAGTAGTAGAGTTATCTCTCTTGTACTGTTCTTTTATCATAAACGAAGAAATTGGTGCAGGTTCCAGTAGAAGTCATCCTGAATCTGTGCCTGCATTAGTGTAGTAGAGAGTTATCTCCCTTGTACTTCTCTTATTGTAGATGAAGAACTTGGTGCAGATTCTAGTAGAAGTCATCCTGAATCTGTGCCTGCATTAGTGTAGTAAAGAGTTATCTCCCTTGTACTGCTTTTTTATTGTAGATGAAGAACTTGGTGCAAGTTCCAGTAGAAGTCATCCTGAATCTGTCTGTGCCTGTCATACAACTGGACTTCTACCAAGACAAGCTCCTCGTGTCCACACGCACTGAGTGCTTCCTCTGTAACACAGCCAAGTAAGTCAGGATTCCTTTATTAACATGTAGTTACACTCCTAAGAGCAGGAAATACATGAACATGCTATTATAGAAATGATAATTGGATTTTTAAAATAATTTTTTGTTGTTGTTGAATATCAGTATTAGTGTTAGTATTTTTATGCATACCTGATTAAAAATTGACATGAATTCAAAAGTTTTAAATTTACATGAACTTCTTAGTTGGCCATGAAATGCACCGATAGTGGTCATTTATGAATTTACATGTATATTTTATATTGGCTTACTGGTTTGCATTGCAGGCATAACTATCTACAAATTGGAACAAAACCAAGGTAAATTTTTATGCCCTTTGAATTATTTTTTACTCATATCGATAAGGTAAGACTGCAATATCCCTATTATATTTTTGTTGAGGATGTAACTCAAATTTATAGAGATGGTCTTTACGGAGCCTGTTTTCTGCAAGGTGATAATGCAGTGCCCGTTATATACTGTGCTAGACCTGGATCTCGGCTGTGGGAGGTATGTAATTAGTAAATCAGATATTATCAATCACTTTTTATATGCTTGAACTTTGTAAACGCCCAATTTTGGTAGACTTTTATCTTGCCCCAAATAAAGTCCTAATTAGTAATGTTTTGGTGTACTAATTAATTTCATAGGTTCAGGAATTTGCAGAAATTATTATTCTCAGACTGAATAAATACATAATTGTAATTGCAAATAAATAAGACATCATCTAGCAAAATAAAAGTGAATAAAAGTGATTATTTTGGTTACAAGATTCTAAACACATACATGTATGTCAAGGTTGGTCAAATAAGGACACATTTAAGTTATTTCCTTTTGCAAGGAGGAATTTTACGATCAGGTTCAATGTTTGGTTAATCATTTCCTGATGTTTTGTAATGGTAAAGAAAATTATAAATGACAAGAAATTTACATTATTTTGAATTGTTCAAGGTATGAAAATGGTCTGATTAGGATTTTGAGATTATTTCTAGGAGGGTTTTAGGAGAAGAGAAGAAAATCTTGGCCAATGCTCATTAATTAGCAGTACAAAATTGTTGCATGTGTTATTTATCCTTCAGCTAGAGGACTTGTGTATTATATATAACCCCTGCTCTTGTTTTTGGTTTCCTAGTTCTGGATTTGAGTTGATGTTTGTTTCAGGTGGATATTGAGGGCAATGTCCAACACACTCACCAGTTTAAACAACTGCTGGCCATTCCACCAGTTCATGTTCTGTCGATCAGGTATTTACAAATCAAAAAAAAAAAACTGTCAAAATTATTTTTTTCTGTATTTTTAATCAAATGCAATAAACATTTTGTGGTCTTCAGTAATAATGTTGGTCATGGTAAACAAGGTCTTGCAATTTTCTCAGGTTTAAATTTTCCTGGTGCTGTGACAGTTCAAGGGTGTTAAGAGATATTGAAATGAAAGAGGGTAAAGGAAGTACCGGTATGTTTGGTTAAACTTTGATGCTTTATTTCATATAGAGAGAACACATGGAGATTAGAAGAGAAGGAATTTCCTCCTCTGGGCATCAATTTTCCTGTTTTAAAATGTTTAAGGTATCTAAGTTTACAGCATGTGCAAATTATAGCGACGTAAGCATTTCTAGTCAGTGTGCTGATTTATATTTGTACAATCATTATGACAATTTAAATAAGAATGTATATGTATTTGAAAGGGAACATTAGAGATTGAGTTAAGAGAGAACACTGGTCTTGACACTGCTGGTTTTCACTCAAGTGTATGCTGAATTAATTATTTAAGCTACCTTGAATTTTCTTTTAAAATGCCATCGTTGAAATAAAACTAATTTAAATAAACCTTAATATCATCTATGCTATCTTGCTGATTTGGTTTGTTTGCAGTAACAAGTATATTTTGACATGGAACAAAACCAAATTAATCCTGCTGGACCCACTACAAGAACAGCCAAAGGTCATACTATGGGCGGAATTCCAAACAGGTGATACTTGTACTTCAGTATTCTCACTAAAGATGATATTCGTGCATACATTTCTTTATCAAATGTGTGAAAATATTTTTTTTTAACAAATAGATATATTGGAAGCTGGAATTCATGGAACAGAGATGTACATTTTCTCGACATCTGGAGAAATCCGCAAATTGATATTGATGTCAGCCTCTCAGACAGTTTCTCTTTTGGTCAGTCGTAAATTGTGGGAGCTGGCGGCCCAGGTGTGTGGGACATACAGCCAATCAATCATGGCCAACCACAGTGGAAGACATCTGTCTCGGAAAATGTTAAAAGACCTTGTACAAAACATTCACAATGGCTGCCAATCAGAACACGAAGGAAAAGTGATGGAAATATTTGAAAAGATTTCTGCAGAAGCTGCTTCAAGCTCAGAGACTGAGGGGTCAGAATATAGTCGGAGTCGATCAAGTTCTGGAGCTTCCATAGTACGTCTGGATTCTGGAATCTATCAGATCAAAAATTCTAAGAGTTCCGCTTCTCTGGATTCCTGGAATGAGACGGGATCTCAAGATGAAGTGGATTCTGGGACATCTTCTCCAGCAAAGCCACTGTTTGGTGCCAGTGAAGTCATTGTGAAGATAGTAGATGAGAGTGAATTAGAAAAAGACTTCAATTCTAATGATAAATCAAAAGGAGACCAAGAGAGGTGTTTTGTGGATATTGAGAGTTCAGAACAGTTGGAGGAAAGTCAGGATACGCCATGCACTGTTAACGGTGGCCATATAGTGGTTGATTCATCTGAAGTGGAGAATCATACTGAACTGAACAAAGAAAGCCTAAACCGCTTGATTAATTCTGATGACATTTTTGCTGATGATGAAATTCTAATACCAAGGGGGTCTATTAAATTGGCAACAAAGAAACTCACATTAAATGGCGATGTGAATGAGCACTCATTTGAACAAGCAAATTCTTCTCAGAATGGACTAGTTAAGGAAGAGATTATTGACATAGTATCTATTCAGGACCAAGGTAATAAGATATTACATTTCATTAGACTGTCACACTGTAGATAAATTTCACTTCCTTAAAGGTTAGGAGTATGGGATTTAAAACATTTGATCAAACTAAATCTGAAGATCAGTAAATGTACAGTGCATGAGTCGGTTACTCTAAGTGCTGATCAAGTATGGTTTTGTTTGACATAAAAAATGAATTCCTTTGTTATATTGTATTTGACATTGAGGTATTTATTTGTGCACATATTATTTGAAAGTGATGTATTTATATTTGTATATGACAAAAATGAACAAATTATCAGCAAGATTTGAGATAACAGAAAATTTGCCTTTTAATTTAAAAGTTTATTAAAAGCAAGAGAGATTTCTCCGTCTTACTAGAGGGTAAAAGTCATTGAACCATATGAATTTGGTACTTACAGATCTCATACCGCTCATTGTGAAAAAGTCTGAATCGGACGGGCATCGAAAGTCAAGCACTCGTAAAAAAGCCGTCACGGTGGACATTGATGGAGGAAAACCAAAGGACGAGAAACACAGACGAAGAAATTCAAGTAAAACATTTGTTAACTTATTTAGTTTTTCTCCTATATATGCAAATAATTGTAGAAAGTAATGTCTTTCTTCTTGCTTGCATTTTGAAATCAGTTAGATATAAAATCATCTACATTCTACAGGTATTTCAGGGCTCAAAGTAGACTTTTGGACAAAGTCACCAATTCTGAATTTAACACCATTTTCAAATTAAGTCGCCAGTAGTAAAACTTAATGTAGCATTAAGATATTTGCATATTTTCTCTCATTAAATATTCTGTAGAAAATGATAAAAGAAGTGTATTGTTGAGAAGGTTTTATTTATTGCACGTTTCACGTCTGGTAAAAATAAAAAATTAAATAATTTTCATACATCCAATCATACCGGTCAAAATGACACATCATACTCATTATTACGATATCTTCTGGCACTAGAAGTTTTCTTTTACTCTGATTCTTGTGAGATACGTCAACTAAATCTCCAAAATTGTACATTGTTTTGAGTGGATAGTTATGTAAAACGATAACATCGGAGTAACAAAATAATTTTACCTTATTGTTTTGTCTCACAAACATTACTAAACATGTTTGTCTCACACAGTTTTGCATATAAAACTTCTATTGGATGAAGTTTCTTTTTTGTATATACTAATATAGGACCGAGACAAACCACGTTATTTAAATAGTTCGCCATTTTGTTTATTTTGAAAGATTTTTGAACCTGGTGTAAAATTTTTAAAAATGAACCAGGCGGATATTTTTGGTCACCAAATGGCGACTGGCTTTTAATTTAAGTCGCAAAACCTGAATTTAAGTCGCAAATGCGACCTATTTAGTCGCAACTTTGAGCCCTGTATTTCCTTGAAAGAAATATATTTTTTCAAATATTTTTTAAATATTAATTTTTAAAGAAGGAATATAAATATTAAATAATACATTTGTATCCATAACAATAAATAATTTCACAACTCAAAGAAAATTTTTAAGCATGTGACAAACTGATGTATAAGACTCAAAATTAAATTATTTTCAGCAAGACATCACAAAAAATAAAATTTACTGAAAAATTAAAGCATTTTTTTTTTATTCTTAGGGAGTAAATTAAAGGAGACAGATAGAGGTAATTGTGATATCTTTCTTCACATTATGACATGTAAATAGTGCTTCAGTAGTTGAAATACTAACTAACCTGAATTTCAATTTACAAATTAGGCATGGATATCAACATATTGTACTTGTACAGTAACATGTAATTTAATTTAAATTTGTGTCTGTGTACAGAGCACAAGAAGCAAGAATCCTCCCATTCCTCCAAAGAAATGATCTCAAATTCAGCACCCAATGAATACTCGAATAGCATTCCAGTCACCCTATCAAATAATTCCCCTCTTAAAAGAACAGAGAGTTGCCCTGCGATGACAGAGAAATCCAGTTTGATCCAGCCTAATGCAGCAGAATTACCTTCACCTTCAGTGTCTCCTCTCAGTCAGTCATGGGAAGAACCCACCAAAATGACCTTAACCTCTGTCAAGGGCAGGTCAGTCAGTCATACCATGCTCAATTATTGACCCTTATGTGAAAACTCATCATCTATTCATCTGATATTGCCCTACTCCAATAAAAGTTACTTTATTTACATTTTACAAGAACACCCACAAATGAACAGATCCTTTGTCATGTTAACCAGTAAATTTTTATTTCAGTTTACAGTCAAAGTTTGCTAACACAAAGAAGAAGTTCTTAGATACAATCAAAGAAAAGAAAAGAATGCCATCTTCCCCCAAAGATTGTAAAGAATCCCCAGTTCAGATACAGGTAAGTTTGAGGTTTAAGTTTTGTCAACATCCTAGATGTTATTTATCTATGGAGCATTATTTTCTATATTACATGTACATGAACAGTGACTGTTGTGCCCCTACAGTGTGTAAATAGGTATGATCCACAGATCACAGGTCCAAATCATTCTGCTGACTGAGATTTGTCTATATGCATTTAATTGACACGGACATCATTCAGCTCCAGTTTCTCTCTGACTTTTAAAGCTCCCCGTCATAGAAAAAACATGTTTGTCAGTCAGTCAAAATGGTCCTTTTTATACCCATCAAAAGTTCAGGTTGTGGTATGTTGGATTCAACATTACCATCTGACTGTACATCTGTATATCTGCCCATTTCACTTTTATGTCTGATCCATAACTTTTAAAGAACACAAAACATCAATGACTCATGCTCCCACAAATTAATGTTGTTTGTGACCTGAGGGTGTATCATAATCTTCACCTGAGGTCATTTAAACAAAGTCAAGGTTACGTCATCAACATTTACCAAAAAGATGACCCAAATAATGTAATTATAAAATCCATCTTGAACAGAGTTAACTTATATTCACACTGACAGAGCAAGGAGCAGATAAATCTCATATTTCCTTCCTTGCTTTTCAAAGTGACTTTGGAAAAAATTCCTTTTCACTGATTCTGGCTCCAAGATCATGAAAGATCTTAGGCTTAAGTCAAAATTATAATCATTCACCAAAACCTTATTAACCATACATTTTCACTTGAAATGTGTAGGTAGCAACAAGAAAGGAAAACAATCCTAAAACATATTTCAAATTTGGTTTGTGTGTTATTATAAAACTTTTTTAATGCATTCAAATTCTGACTTAAGTCTAAGACAGCTTCATGATCCTGGGGCCTGATCTTGCAATAAAAATAGAGCCCAAGGTTTGTGATAAGAGTATTAATTTTCATTGCATGAAAGGTATTTCATACTTGATGCATATGTGCTATTAACTCAACTAGCCTAGGTAGCTATTTTTTTTCACATAAAACAAAATCAAATTTGACATTGTCTTCTTAGAATGTTCATAAAGGGAAAATGTTTTTTTGTCATCTATCATATGTTTTTCTGTTTGATTAAGGTAACTTCCTGTATACCTGAAGAACAAGAATTGAAACAGGATATTCCCCTTTCTAATCCAGAGCAAGAATCACCCATATTTGGTTTCAATGAGTTTATCCAGAAAACTGTCAAAACTAGAGCAAAGCTGCAGGACTTTTCTGTCATGCTTAATCCTGATGCATTGTGGGATACACTTGCCGAATGGATGATTTTTCTGAATACTGTTATGAAGAATTTGAATACTCAGAAATATTTGAAGGTGCTACAAAGTAAACATTCAGAGAGGTGCAGGTTAAGGCTAGTTACTGAGTCTTCAAAAGAGGAAAATAAAAGTGATGTTGTGGAAGATTTTCAGACGTCTTTGGATGATACAGAGAAAGACAAGGATGTAATGGATACAGAATGTGAACAACCATCAAGTCCTATGTTAGAGCTCAGTGATTTCGAGAAATTTTGTGTTCGAGATTTTTGTAATGTACAAGATCCTCTCCAGCTATCTAGTGAAATGTTTACTCTAGTGAAAGATTTGACTAGGCAGTGTTTTAATTCCCGATGTTTCAACAGTATAGTTGGATCTATTGAACCTGATCTTGGTGCTATTGCTTTCTGTGATATTTGTCCAAACTGTTACCAGAAAAATGAAAGAAACATTGCTTCTGTGTTAAATACCTCTGTGAAATTTAGTGAAGAACATGTAAAAACAGATGTGTTTGATAACCCTGGTGACAAAGATGATGGCATTAGTATTAAAGCTTCTGTCTCAAGTGTTCTTGAGTCTGTAGTCAATACTCAGGGACCCTGCAAAAGTACTGTAAATGAAAAATTAAGTGTAGAAAATAATTTCTCAGATAGTTCATGCAGTGAAGTTTCAGAAAGTCAACATGGCATATCAAAAATAAGGGCTTTAGGAATGAATGGAGTGACAGCACTCGATACTAGTGATATAGCGGCATTTGTCAGGTGCTATTTCTTCTTACTGGACAAAACTGATTTGATACAAAGCGTATACTCAAGGAGGAGCACTATGTCACACGATGATAAGTTCCAAGTGTGGACAGCTTGGATGCAGAGTCTGCAAGGTTAATATTGTATGCTAATGTTTAATCCTTATGCAGTTCAAGGTTTTTTGCATTTAATGACATTAATTTTATTTGATCTAGAATCGTATTACATGTATGATTTCCTTTTTCTCCCAGTCAAAAATGAAGTAGACAGTTCCTTGGTAGCATTGGATCAAAAAAGTAAAGAGGAAGCCATTAGCCTGTTGGAATTGAATAGACACGACCACCAGAGGGCATTGTATTCTGTTTATAAGTAGGTATTAACCACCTAAATCATGAAAAGGGGAGGGGGTTATTTGATGTCTCTGTCATTTAGCTAACATATTCTCTCTTTGCACTGATGTTGATCTAGATTTACATTTTAATCATGTAGACTTCATATTTGGGTAATATTTATTAATAAGTATAAAGACTAAGTTACATCTGGAACATCACTAGGTTATAGATATGGAATGTTTCACATTTGAGTGTCATGAGTGATCCATTTCATAGAAATACACTGCAAGATATAAATGTGCACAATTATGCTATTAATCCATTATCCCAGAAGGTGGTATGGGACACCTCCATATTGTGATGTACTTCCTAGCGAAATAAACAATTAAATCAAGCATAATTTTATAATTTTTTTTCTTTCCCAAAATTGTTACCCAGCAGCGTAGTGCAATGAGTTAGAGCATTTACTATGAATCTGTAAGTCATGAGTTCGAATCTCGCTGGGGTTTTACAATTTTTACCTTTCCAAAAATTTTTTGGTCAAATATTGTGAAATTTGAAAATTTCAAAACAGTGAAAGAATTTAGATTATAAGGTACTTTTATCCACATTAATATCAACAGGTGTTCCTTGCCACCTTAACTGCATGAACCATTATGTTTATAAGAAA